>CM076086.1:2172862-2325362 GCA_038088235.1 Zacco platypus | reverse complement strand
AAGACTGTGTTCGTTGTCATCCTGTTTGAAATGTTGACTACAATTATGGAGGTTTTTCAGATTTTCCATCGCAGTGTTCTCTCCGTATCTACGATTATTTGATATGCCTTCAGCTTTTGCCTACAATGCACTTGATCCTTCAATGGAAACTGAAAGTAATCCATTTGCTTTATGAATTCTTGCACCATGGAACAATACAAGTCGAAACCATTATTACTAAGTTCAATTATACTGTAGCTATAATGACTCATTTTATCCGCAGAAAATGAAAAATAAAATTTAACTACATGGAAAGCTCAGCCGTACATAGCTGTACAGGGCGGGGTGTTATTTCTCATCTCCATAAATATATCTAGTAGTGAAGCTAATGCAAGGGCTAGAAATCAATTAATCCTTTGCTGATACTTCGTAGTCATTTTGGAGAGCACAGGTCACGACAAACGCCACGGGAGCGTAAGCGCTTTGGAAAGAAGGAGAAAGCTACGTGGCCGTGCTTTCCACGCATGTTTAGACGCGACGTGTGAATGACCCTGAATACTTTTTGAAGTTAGAAAAGTTGGGTCGTGGCGAGGACTGATGACCCGAGGGTTGATGTATCCTTAACTGATTTACTTCAGCCCGTTTTAAGGACATTGTGTTGTGTGACGGTATACTCGCATAACGGCATAAGTGACATAATGAATAACATTTAAAAATACAAATTTATATATAATATGTACACAGTTAATAAATTCTATTCATATACAATATCAAAAGAATTTGCCAAGTTAAAAGAACATTCAGTATGTATTTTTTCAACTCGGAATGTTTATATTTAGACCTAAATAATTTAGTTAATTTAATTTATTTATAATTTATTTTTCTCTCAGTTGTAGGCAAAGCCATGTGACTGAATTCCTGCAAAAGGACTTCTCACCACTTACTGATAGTGTCCTGAATGCCAAAGTTGAAAGTTAAATAAAATGTTTTTAAGAATAATAGTTGATTTTTTGATGAAAAATGAGTTGATAGATTAATCGATTATTCGATAAATCAGTCGATAGATTAATCGATATAAAAATAGTCGTTAGTGGCAGCCCTAAACAGTCTACAAAACAATAGTTATAGAATGGCAGCAGCTGCATTTGTATGAAACGAGAGAGAGAGATCACGATACTGGATGAGATAATTAAATAACTGTACACAAAATATTGATTTGACTGAGTTTTAATATATTTTTTTATTAGCTCACCAAATGCAAAATTTACCCAGATGAGCCTGCGTCATCTGTTTTCAGCCTGGATTTTACGTAATGTTTTATTGTGTTTGTGTGTGCGGCAGTCGCCGTGAGGAACTGCCGCCTTTTACTCTCAATTTGTTGTTTATTTTATTGGTAACACTTTACAATAAGGTTCATTAGTTAAGCATTAGTTAATGTATTAACTAACAGGAACTAACCATGAGCAATACATTTGTTACTGTATTTACTAATCTTCGTTAACGTTAGTTAATGAAAATTCAGTTGTCCATTGTTTGTTCATGTTAGTTCACAGTGCATTAACTAACGTTAACAAGACTTTAATAATATATTAGTAAATGTTGAAATTAACTTTAACAAAGATAAATAAACGCTGTATAAGTGCAGTTCATTATTAGTTCATGTTAACTAATGTTGTTAACTAATGTTAACTAATGAACCTTATTGTAAAGTGTTACCATTTTATTATTATTAAAGTTATGTTTAACGTTCGCCGGTTCCTGCCTCCTCTTTCCTGTATCTACTAACCTCGTTACAACACACTGGCACAAAAGGGCAATTGACTGTTGAACCCTGATTATGATTTTAATACAGCGTTTGGGGTTTACTAGCCTGATGGTTGTGTTTCACAGGTGCTACAGGAACAGGGCTGTGTGTTTCAAGAGAGACACGGCTGGGAGAGACCTGGATGGTTCAACCGAGATGGACTTGCTCCAGTGAGATTTCAACACACACACACACACACACACACACACACACACACACACACACACACACACACACACACACACACACACACACACACACACATACACACACACATATATATACACACACATACACATATATACACACACACACATATATACACATACACGCACACATATACACGCACACATATACACGCACACATATACACGCACACATATACATATACACGCACACATATACACGCACACGCACACATATACACGCACACACACACATATACACGCACACACACACATATACACACACACACACACACATATACACACACACATACACACCATAACCACACTGTAGGACAGAAATCGTTGTATTATGTGTTATTACGATTTGTCTGTTAAATTGGCAATTGGCCTTTTCTCAGGTTCTAGATTATGATTACTACGGAGCCTACGACGTCCCCCAGAACACGGTTTACAAATACAGTGAGATACTTGGCAAAGAGTACACTTTTGACTTCCCTCCACATCATCATGTGGTGAGCAACCTTCTGTAGATGTTTGTGAGAACATTTCTGTCTAGTTCCGGTATTTATGTGTTTTACGTTTGTTTTTAGATTTAAAAAAATATATATATTTTTAACATTTTTGTTTGATCCCAGATTCGGGACGAGTGTCTGACCTGTAGGAATGCTGTAGCTGTGTTTGATATGTCCTATTTTGGTAAGTTTTATCTGACTGGTCCGGATGCAAAGAAGGCAGCTGATTGGCTGTTCACAGCCGACGTCAACAAAGCTCCAGGTGAGAATCTCTGTGATGCCATTTCAGCCTCCCATCCATCCCAGTGTATCTATTTTCTACTTCCTGAAGTGTAATCATCTTGACTGTGTGTGTGTGTTTCAGGCTCCACAGTCTACACCTGCATGTTAAATAAAAGGGGTGGAGTCGAGTCTGACCTCACTGTCAGTCGTTTGTTACCAAGCCCCGCCCACCTCCCATTGACACCCGAATCTAATGGCAAGTAACACGCATGATTTATTCTGTTCAGGGTCACAGAACTGATGTGCAAGGCATTGAAACAGGATGTTAGAAGGAAGTCATGTTTATATTCTCATCACTGCTTGTGTGTGTGTGTGTGTTGAAGGTGATGCATACTACCTGGCCATTGGAGGTGGTGTGGCCCAGCACAACTGGAGTCACATTCAGTCAGTGCTGCAGGACCAGGGCTTCCGCTGCACACTAATAGACCACACCGAGGACATGGGCATGATCAGCATACAGGGACCCAAGAGGTTGGCACAAGTACACACACATAAATAGACTGTTTTCGAGTCAGTTGTTGAATACTCCTTCTTTTGGCCAAATTCTAAATGCCTGTTGAAACCAAGAAGAATAGCTAGAACCGTAACTAAATTAGCATCCACACCAACACATGATAATATTCTGTTTATTATTAGTGCTGTTTTCTTGTCTGCCGCTTTACATGCTTGAACTCTCTGGTTTCTGATTGGAAAAAAACGTACTAAAATGATTCCAATGATATTATTCCTCTTTGTAATCATTAAATAGTCATTATCATTATAGTTGTGTGTTGTGGATTTCCCTGCTATCGTAGAATTAAAATTATTAAAACTTATTGTTAAAGTCCTCAAAGGAGAATGTAATTCCAGAATGCTTCAGGGGAAAAAATCTATCAAAGATGGTGGTCAAAGTGGGATAAGTATTGATTATCAATAATTCAATATTGGAATGTACTGCTTAAGAGAAATGGAGTAAAATTCACTTTGTATTTCTGTATGGGGTGGGCGATATGACAAATCATATTTCACAATATGAGAAATTTTATATCATGATAACGATATATATCACAATACAGTTAGTTATTATTTTTTATAAGTGAATAATATACGACTAATACCGATATAGAACAATAGAAGAAAGATATCAATTAAAATCTTTCAAAAGATTTATTTAACATGTAAGAAATGCTACAGAAATTACATAATAAAATTGAAGCTACATTGAGTTGCTGCCTTTTGTAGAATTTTCCAAATCAGTCACTTATTAGATTTCTTTTCAGTTTGGATGTTTCCTTAGTAGACAATTGCCTATGAACGGTGAAAAGATGCACTTCAAGTCCAAATGAAAACGCATAAAAGTGTCTAAAATCTATGTAAAGTCATTTTCAGTTCATGGACGAAGGTCTGACTGCACTGAGAAGCAATTGCATTGTTTTCAAATCTGAAGTGTCCACAAAGCCAACACCTTTTTTACACTGTTTAGTTCATGCATGCACTGCCTCACCTCCACCATATTGCAAATTGAATGAGTAAAATTGTGTTTGAGGACTTTAATTTCAAGAACTGGAAGTAACTGGAGTAGTTGTGCGACTCATCAGATTCATCCCTTTCCAACGTCTTTCTTTCTTGATGTGCTGCTATATACCGTAATAACATCTGCTGTCTGTCGTCTCACCTGAAACCATTCCACATGCTGTCTCTCTCACCTCCGCCCTGTAAACAACTGAAAACAGATGAAAAAAGCAACATAAGTCAAATATTATTTGGTACTCATTCAATATAAAGTGTCTTAGAGGTGTAATAAGGAAAGAGATTATAGTGGTGTCTGAAACCGCTCACTCGTTCACTCGTTCACTAACCCCTATATAGTGCATGGCAGTTGAGCGCACTATATCAGCAAAGAGTGAACGAAAATGAGTGCGCGAATTCGGACGCTGACGTTAATAGAATGCGCCAGACAATTTCGTCATTAACATTTCCTATACTCATCTGTAATATGTCCTGTTTAGCTTCATGAATTGTATATTACTGTTTATTTGTCATGTTTATTGAGAATAAAAACACCTGTGTCATGCCATTTAGTAAATTTATATTTAAAAATAACAGAACAAAAACACTACACTCACATTTGTTTATAAAAAATATAATAGTAAATAAATACAATATAAACAACAGTATACAATGTACAACAGTTCACTAACATATGAGAAAAATCCACCAAATTATCATAAGATAATAAGTATATATATTATGTTATAAACCTGTATCATTTCGCTTCAAAATATCTTTACAAAGATGTTCTAATTAATAAAAAATGACACTTACATTTGTAGAAGTTGCCGCTTCCCGTATTGCCGTCCGCCATATTTATTTTTCTCTCGCGCTCGATCGTCTCATCGCGTTGGATTTTGGGTAACGGCGCTTTAACGAGTGTACATCAAACGTACACTCAAAATCAGAGAGGATTGTGGGTAATAGTAGTGAACGAATGTAGGGAATGAAAGTCGTTCACTCAGAATTTGGACAGCACTATAAAATGACCGACACCCGATATAGTGCACTATATAGTGGATAGGGAGCGGTTTCGGACACAGCTTAAGAGATGCAGGAAAGAATAGAGGAATCAATTAATATGTTCTGAGGTACCTAAAGTAATTAAGCCAAATTAGTTGCGGTAAAATGTTCTTGATGTATATTAAAAAGATTGTTTTTTTTGTTTGCATCACACATATTTTTGGAATTTTTTTCATATTTTTTGCTATTTTTCCACCCTCCCTATAACCCTATGAGACATTTTTTACATATATATATATATATACAGCTCTGGAAAAAATTAAGAGACCACTGCAAAATTATCAGTTTCTCTGGGTTTACTATTTATAGGTATGTGTTTGGGTAAAATTAACATTTTTGTTTTATTCTATAAACTACTGACATTTTTCCCAAATTCCAAATAAAAATATTGTAATTTAGAGCATTTATTTGCCAAAAGCAACAACTGGTCAAAATAACAAAAAATATGCAGTGGTCTCTTAATTTTTTCCAGAGCTGTATATATATAAAAATATATATAAAAATATATATAAATATATAAATGCCTATTTTATATGGGAAATTGACCGCAACCAAGGGATCCAGCTAGTTAGCACTGGAAGTTAAGCCCTGCTGGTAGATGCTGTAACTACGCCATTCTTCTGGGCAAAAAATATATTTCTCCATTTATGGCCATTCAAAAGTAGCTGTGTATTCTGATGAAATACGTTTTTGCCAAGCAATGTATTAATGGGATTGTATCATAGTAAGTGTTTTCCTTTGCCTGATACTCTTCAAAGCATGAGATAGACTTTTATTTTGTTTTTATCCCTTTCTGCTGTCTTTTATGTAGATAGTCACTCAGAACAATGGGTTTTTGCAGCTTTGTCTCAATAAAGGGTCTTTTTTGACTCCGAGTTCTGAAAGTAGTTCTGAAACGATTCTGTTTCAAAAGATCAAGGGAAATTAGAGGTTTCATTATACGAGCCCTTTAAAGCACTTCTGCTTTGCTCATCAAAACAAGCGTGTCCTTCGACTGTGTCCTTCAGTCCTTTTCCTCATGTCCAGATGAAAGCCAGATGAAAGAGTTTGCAGCTTTATGAAATCTCCCTCTTCATCCTCCTCTCCTTCACTGTTCTCTTCGTGGCTTAGGAGAGGGCAGTAGCTTCTGTCAACTCTGCTCCGTCACGTCCTAATGAGAACAGCAGTGCTTCTAATGAACAGGAGCTACTAGCGTTCCCTTGCGATTTCCATGGGTTTGCAGTCTGACCCCTTGTTCATCATTACAGTGCACCGAAATGTTTGCTCTCCAGAGATTTTCACACCGGGCACCATAAAAACCACTGAGAATCAACCACTCCATTTTTTTTTTTTTACTTACTGTAATGTCATGGAATATTCTGGGTTCAAAAAAAGTTGAGCGCATTCGGCACCATTTCTGTTATACTAAAAAAAGAAGCAAAAATCAAGGTTATGGTGAGGCATTTACAGTGAGAAAGTGAATGGGACAATTTTTGTGGGATTTAACTGCAGAAATGTGAAGCTTCTTCACTGTCGTGTGATCCTTCAGGAAATCATTGCTGATTTGCTGCTGAATTACTATAAATTATTATTGGTTCTAACTTATTAATAATAGTTCTTATTATTATCAATGTTGAAAACAGTTGTGTTGCTTAATATTTTTTGTGGAAACCATATTTTTTTTTTTTTCAGCATTGTTTGATGAATAGAAAGTGCAAAAGAACAGTGTTTATTATGAGTAGAAGTCTTTTGAAACCATTATAAATGTCTTTGCATGGTTTAATGTGCCTTTACTGAATAAAAGTTTCATTTTTTTTCCTCTTTTTTTAACATAGTATTTAACATATATATATATATATATATATATATATATATATATATATATATATATATATATATATATATATATATATATTTATTTATTATTTATTTATTATTTATTATTTATTTATTATTATTTATTATTTATTTATTATTATTTATTATTTATTATTTAAAGCATGGAAACAATGATACACTACCATTCAAAATTTGGTGGTATATATATATATATATTTATTTATTATTTATTATTATTTATTTATTATTATTTATTATTTATTTATTATTATTTAAAGCATGGAAACAATGATACACTACCATTCAAAATTTGGTGATATATATATATTTATTTATTATTTATTATTATTTATTATTTATTTATTATTATTTATTATTTATTTATTATTATTTATTATTTAAAGCATGGAAACAATGATACACTACCATTCAAATTTTGAATGGTAGTGTATCATTGTTTCCATGCTTTAAATAATGCTATATTCTATAAATACTATAAACAAATGCAAAAAGTTACTTGATTTTTTTTTTTGTGAGAAAAAAAAATCTTAACAGATATTGTTTACGGTCATTTCCATTATAAGTGCCTCACTGAAATCTAGATTTTTTTTCTTTTTAGTAAGAAATTGACAATTTATTTTTGTTGTAATCAGCACTGTCAGTTGAGCTTACAACAAGAAAAAGTACAAGTTATCTATTTTCTAAAATTTTGTGAGTCACTTGGCAATGCTTGAATTTGTTTCTCAATATACAGATTCATGTCATAGAGAACTAAGTCACAATAATGTGTAGATACAGCTGACGTCTCCTCGTAATGATGTCCCGTCTGTACTAGAGTGATTTTATAGCTGCCTTTGTCCTCGAGACTTTCTCAATATTTTTTCTCGAATTATAACATTGTGTTGAAAACTAATGCTTTTCTCCCTCAAAATGTGACTTACCCAAGTACGACATGTTGCAGGCTCAACAGTTTTGATGCTCCTGGACCAACAACGGATGTTGATTCGAGGAAATTGTTCTACAAGTGTAAATCTCATTGTTTGTGAATGTCTAGACGTTATTTAGGGTTGGCCCTGCAGCTCATAAGATGCAGTGTATTTGTGTAAAGATGTTCTGAGCCACATAATGTCTGTTGTGTGCATATTGAAGTTAAATGGGATCCTGTTTGGTTGGGAGTGAGATTTATGCCGCGTTAGCAGAGCAAGTGACAGTGCGGTTAAATTGACACCTGAAGTGTGAATGCGTGCTTTACCGTCATCTAGATGCACGCTTCCACAGCTGCATTTGCAACGTACTGAAACGACCGAGCTTGACTGAAGGACGGTGATTTGCAATGAAGTCGGGAGATGGAATCAGCAGATGCATGTTATATCAGGACATTCAATCAGCCAAAGCAGGCAGATTTTGTTGTTTTCTACAAAGAACATTTTAATGAATATGAAAATTAAAATTCATGACATTTATTCACCCTTATGCCTGTCTGCTGTGGAACACTAAAGCAGTTATTTATAGCAAAATGTCCAAGCTGTTAAAAGATTGAAAGTGATTTAATTTTAGTCTGTTCCTCACATCAAACTATTGTTTGTCTTCAGAACACTTGGAATATAGTGGACAAGCCACATATTTTATTTTTTGTTATTTTTGGAGCATGACAGCCTCTGTCCCCATCCACTTTAGGGGCAGTTGTGGCCTAATGGTTATAGAGTCTGAATTGAAACCTGAAGGTTGCGAGTTGAGTCTCAGTACCGTCAGAAAATGTAGGGGGATCGTGAATGAACGGCGCTCTCTTCCACTCTCATTCCCTCTCAATTCTGACTTTTCTCAATATTGTGAGTTTATATCTCATAATTTTGACTTTTCTCAATATTGCGAGTTTATATCTCATAATTATGACTTTTCTCAATATAGTGAGTTTATATCTCATAATTATGACTTTTCTCAATATTGCGAGTTTATTTCTCGCAATTCTGAGAAAAATAATTCAGAAATGCAAACTCACAATTGTGAGGGGAAAAACAAATTGTGAGAAAAAGATGAAGTGACCTTTTTTCCAATTATAAAATGACTCACAAACAACTATCAGAAAACATGAAAACAGTGGAAAACATGAAACTTAACTCCTCTTTTTCAGACGGTCAGAGTCAGAGAATCACCAATCGCTGTTTAAATGACATTAAAACTCAAAGTAATCACTTTGGTAATCTAAAACACTTTTCAGATGTAACTGTAATCTGATTACCACCCATTTAAAATGGAACTGTAATGAAATATATAATTTTGTATTTTAAATACGTAACTAAGTTACTCCCCAACCATATGTATATGTGTGTATGTATGTACACCTATATTATATTATGGTGTATATACACACATACATATATATATATATATATATATATATATATATATATATATATATATATATATGTATGTATATGAGTATATATGTATATGTATATATGTATGTATGTATGTATACTATGGGGGGCCATATATAAATGTAACTCTGAATATATAGTTATCAGTCATAATATATGTATATATATATATAATTGCTGAATTCATAGTTATATATCTGAATGTATAAATCCATATGTTGTCTAGAGCCTGAAGCACAGGATTCCCATAAGTTCCATTCTTATAATGTGCTAATTTCCTGCTAACAATTATTCATACACTATAGGTGTGTAAATTGTATTCTCACGTATTTGGGCGCTATTAAAGAAGATCCTATGTAATATTATCTCGCCAGAATTTTGTGACCGCACTGAACGTGAAGGTATGGAAGCATGTTTCCACCACAGAATTAAAAGAAAGTTAATTTCAAGTTTTTATCTTGCAATTTGGACTTTATAACTCACAATTGCCAGATTATGTCACAATTGTTGAGAAACAGAATCAGAATTGTGAGATAAAGTGTGATGTGATTGTGATTATGACTATGTAATGTGTGTATACATACAAACATCTACATGCTATACTCAATGAATACTACATTATATTTATAACTGGTATTCTATAGTTAAAAGTTAATTTCTTCAGTAACGTTCCACAAAAATATACAGTAGTAAATTTTATGCACATTAAGATTTTTATAGCAGTTTGCTTGAGCGCCTCGCTTAATTTCTCATCTTTGTGCTCTGTGCTGAAAAGTGATTTCATTAAGACTATCTGATCCTTGCTTAACTGACACTGCTAAAAGAGAGACTGAGCGCCTAATTAGATTCTCTCTCTCTCGCTCACACACACACACACACACACACACACACACACACACACACACTGTATAATTAGAGTGGTTGTTGGCCTTTGTGCTTCAGCGAACAGAGTGATGTTTGAGTGGGTGGAGGGAAGGAGACTTCCCTTAAATGCGACACACACACACACACTCACAAAATGATGCGGTCCTTCAAAAACACGGCAATTCACCTTCATCATTTCCATCCTCATAAATTACATCTCTCCCCTGACTCTGTTCCTCCTCCTTCACCTTTTTTATACCTTTTTTTCCCCCTGTCTTCACTCTGCCCACACAGATGTCATTTTCTTCTCTCTGGCTGTTGGTGGAAGATAACTGAACTGTGCGATACATGTAGCATGAAGCACGAACACGCGCTCTTGCTTTTGAGCAAACATCCGTTAGGCCTCCTTCTGCTGTTGTTAACACACATGCTAATGCAAAACAGGCCAAGCTGTTCCTGTCACCCCAAATGATGCAGCGAGAACAAGTCCATCGCACCCACACACACAAACTTGCAGGAAAAGAGCAGGTCAGACAAGGGCCGCAGGTTGAAAATAGAAAGGAACGCTGATGGAGAGAGTAAATAGGAGAGAGACTGATGGCTGACCTGATGAAAGGAAAGAATATAAATGGCGACACACAAGGCCATTTTCCTGCACTTCATAAAGAATATATTATAATAATAATAATAATAACCAAGGCACTTATGTTAATTTGCTGCATTTTATATACACTTTTGTATTCAATACTTTCACCTTTTTTGCCTTTTGTGAAGTGGTTTTTGCAAAGTAAATGTTTTTGATTTTATATATATATATGATGTAATGGCATTTAAGTGTCCAACTGCTTTTTGCGGCCACTGCATTTATTATAACTAATCACTAATTACTAATCAGTATTTATTTATTTAAGTACAATTAAATTATAATTTTATATTAAATCAAAGTTCTATCATTTTAAACCTAACAAACCTCTTTTGTGAAATGTTTTGCTTTTCTTTAAAGTAAATGGCACCTGATTTGAGATTCATAATAAATATTACAAAATAATTTTTGTAATATTGTAATTGTAATTTGATTTGAGATTCATAATAAATATTATTTTTTATTTTTTTTATTATTATTTTTTTTATATATTTTTATTTTATTTTATTTATAAAAATGAAATCAAATGTTATTTAAAATTAGAATTTTAAATTAAAATTATTAAATTAAACAATTATGAAAGTGAGAGAGCAGAAGAATGTAATTCCTCAGGAAAATGCCTCCCTTGAGCTTTCCTTTGGTTCATTTCACTAACTTGTAGGAAGTTGACATGATTTATGACGTATTGATTTCATTGGAATGGTTTATGGTTCTATGCAGACTGTAATGGAAGAGTAAAGCATGCCATTTGTGTGTTGACAGCCGTGAGCTTCTGCAGGAAGTACTGGAGTCTGACCTCAGCAATGATGCTTTTCCCTTCTCCACACACAAGATCGTGAATGCCGCTGGACACAAGGTAATGCTCTCCCCTGTCCTCCTTTTTTTTTTTTTTTTTTTTTTTGCAGATCCAGCTCTGTCAGACACATTTGCTTATGCTCCAATTAGTTTAGTTTATTTATATATTTGAAAAGGGACTGTGTACAATAAAAAAAATAAAATAAAAAAAAAAGTTTCCATTTTATGCATTGTGCCGAATTTAGCTAAAGTAGCAAAACACTACATACAATAAAATATAAAAAATATATACATCCACACACACATCCTATCAGGACCTATAATAAAAATAAATAAATAAATAAAATAAAATAAAAGAATAATTATGGAGTTGAGTCGACTTCTATTTAAAAAGACCCTTATCCAATAACAATCGCTTATAGATGGTGGTTCTTGCTTCAGCAAAGCGTCCCTATTGTAATTCATCAAGTTTTTGTTATTTTTCCAACCAATGATTCAGGTCATAACTCATCCTACAGGAAGTGCCATAGACATGAAAGATTGCTCAAGTCATGTGACTTATTGAGAAGTGTGGTCACTTGTGCGTATGTGCAGTGATGTATTGCAATTGGTTCACATCATGGCTATTACTATCTCAGATTTTTGTACTGACCAATAAGTGCCCAGAAAAGTAACTTTTTTTCCTCATATTTAGGTATGTTATTTTTATTTTTACTCAAAAATTGCTCAATGTTCACATTTGTCTGTGTGAGGACTTTTCAGTTAGTTGAAATAAAGCTGAAATAAAATGTAAATATTAGTTGAAAAACTTAAACTAAATGAAAATTAGAAATGTTGCCTTGGAAATGAACTGAAATAAGTTTGTTGAAGCACTAAAATTATTTTACTCCCATTGTATGAGTCAACGTCTCATTTGCGCAGGCCGTACTATTTGAATTTATGATTGGTTGACTGCCAAATTAAAATATTAAACAGAATGATCAAATAATGTTTTTAACCAGTTAATGGTAATTTCAAAAAAGTGTTTCTGTTCAGAATGATTGAACTTGATTCCATTTTTGTTTCTGTTCCTTGAACCGGTTCGGAGCCCTAATTAACCTAAATAGCAATATGACAAAAGTAATGAAATTACTAAAAATTTAACTAAAATTAAATTCATCATGAAATTAAAATTCACACATTTTATTTTTTATTACAGAATGTTGCAGTCTTAATTATAAATTATTTATCCATGCACATCTTTTATTTTATTTTATTTTATTTTATTTTATTTTATTTTATTTTATTTTATTTTATTTTATTTTAAATTCTTTAACCTCCCACCCTTTCAAAGGAATTTTAATTTTTTGGTGAACTATTCCTTTAATACCCAATTAAAACCAATCAATCTCATTGCATTATTTATGCATTTGCAGTGTAAATGCATTAATGCCACATCTGAGCTTGAATAAACGATCTGTAAATATAATTAAATACCAATTCAAATGTACCATCTTAAAAAAAACTATATGGCCGTTTAAGCTTAATAAATTCTATGTTGAATCAAATCAAATATTTCTTTCTAAAGCTAATTTTTATAATGTCTATTCTTTTCTCATTTAACACAATGACTAAGTTATCTTTTGAGGGTAATTTCTCAGCCAAATTTGACGTGGTTAATTTGCAATTAATTAAATATAATTAATCAGCACATAATATTGAATCGCTTAACAGCCCTGATAAAAACTAAAATAACACTGTTGAGTCTCATGGACATTTTCTGCATGCATGTGTGTACATGTGCTTGTGTGTGTGTGTTGTTCAGACGGATGGTCTACTTCCACTCTTCTGACAAACATAGACACGCAACTCTATTGGCTGATGTCAAACACTTTTATCTCTGCTCATCGCACCTCACCCCATCACACTCCTTCTCACACTCACCTCAGAACGTGTTCATGCATAAGAGTTTATCAAGAAAATACAGTAGCCAAGTAAGTTTATAGTTTCTGTAGTTTATATAATCAAGCACCATGATACATTTATGCATGCATACATTAAACATTACATTAGATTTATTTTCTTTATACACTTATAGCAGGTGCCCCAACTCAAAAAACCTGGAGGCCACTGGCCAGGTGATGTTCTCCATCGGTGAACAACAAATGCAAGTGTTTTTACAAGCTAAGCAAGGAGAGGCTTCAAACAACATGGAAATAAACAAACAAAACAAATCGAAAATCAGATTTAACTTCTATAACAAAGGGAAATCGAAATGCCTTTTCCAACTGCTGATTGTTTCAAACTAAACTCTTTCAAAGATTTGATGCCATGAACATTGCATACAGCAAATCCGTTGGCTAGTTCTTCCTGGAAGGGCTGCTGGGAAAAATACCAACTTCGTTCCTGCCGAACTGATAAAAACCTGTGACATAAATTGGATAAAGCCAGCCAATCAGATTGTAACCAGCTTTTGGCTGGATATGCATGAAACGGTCTGTGAACAACAGTGTGCAGATGGGTTATCTAAGGCTAATACTAGTTGATCGTGGGTAACAGGGTACCAATCTAATGGTGAGACTACAACTACTGACGGGCCGGAAATGCTTCACTGTATCTCCCTGCAGGTTACAGTTGACAGCGCAGTGCTTGTTTCTGACTGATAATGGTGTCCTTCACATGATCTCAGCCCTGCCACGTTTCTTTCGGCCCCTCAGGCCTGGCACAATTAACCGCTTTTCACTGATCACTGTATACACAGTAATGCACACACACGGATGTGTCTGTTACTGCTGCAGGTTCTGGAGAGCAGCCAGCCTATTATCTAAGTGACTGTTGTGTGCTGTGCTGTTTAGCGCTATTGATACTGCGTGTTAATGTTTTTGGTAGGAGTGAGAGGCAGGTACTTCAGCCCAGTTTAATGAACAGTTTAGCTTTTTGAAGGATGAAGGCAGCTGAAGTCAGTCGAGGCTGGACGGATACGCCGGGAAGAGCATGGAGTTCACCTTGTTTGTCAAAGCCGTGTAACTCCTAACCTGGAATTACGTCTTTAAAATTTGTTTTAAATTGCACTACCATACAAAAGTTTGGAATTGTTTTGAAAGAAATACTTGGATTCAGAAAGGGCGCGTTAAATTGATCAGACATTTACATTGTTGCAAAAGATTTTTTTTATTTCAAATGTCCTTCTTTTGAACTCAAAAAATCCCTGAACAAATGTCACCTCAAAATATCAAGCAGCACAAAAGTTGATGATAATCAAGAAGTTTCTTGAGCATCAAATCATCATATCAGAATGATTTCTGAAGGATCATGTGACTCTGAAGAAAATTCAGCTTTGATCACAAGAATACATTACATTTTAAAGTATATTACAATATTTTTTTTAATTGTAATAATTTTTTATAATATTACTGGTTTTTTTTTTCTGGATTTTGATCCAATAAATGCAACCTTTGTGACTTTTCTTTCAGAAACATTACAAAATCTTACCGACCACAAACTTTTTAAATACTGTTTGTATGTATGGAAGCAGTTTATTGAGGTATATGTATAATAATATAACACTATTATACTTCAGATATATTATACTTGCACTGTAATTTATACTTCTGTTTCATTTAGTCTCATCTGTCTTGGTTTTAACACCCCGTATCACACATAAGTTTTTTTTTTTTATATATATATATATATATATATATATATATATATATATATATATTGTTTTTGTGAGAACGACCAACACGTATGTTATCACGCTTATTGCATGATTACTTATAAAATAAAAAATCAATTAAATATTTGAGTTGAAATGAAAATGTTCATTTTCTTTTTTGTTATAGATTTACTCAAAGCAAGTAATCCAGAGAGATGTGTAATAAAACAAACTACAATACGCTTGTGTACACAATGCTTCCTTATACAGACAAATGGACTCAATATCCAGGAAACGCTTCTGCACATATTATAAATTTGCACTTATTTTTTTTATTTATTTTTTTTGTCTAGGTGAGGGCCATGCGTCTTTCGTTTGTGGGTGAGATGGGCTGGGAGCTTCACATCCCAAAAGAGTCCTGTCTGCCCGTCTACAACGCCATCATGACCACCGGTGTCAAATATGGCATCTGTAATGCTGGCTACAGGGCCATTGACTCCCTGAGCATTGAAAAAGGTATGTTTAGTGTCATTACTATTACTATCACTGCAATTGGTATCACTATCAATATTCTTTTGACTTAACAACCATCCAAATCACCCAAGAAACCACATAGCAACATGCAAAAAAAACACTGAGAACAGGATCACTTACATTTTCTTCTAAAAAATCTAGTTCGGTAGTAAAAGATGTTTTCACAACCCCTCATGGATTATGAGATATGTTTCTCCCGGTGCCATAGTAAAAGTTTGCTTTTAGTGTGTCAAAATCAGTTGATTTACTCTGGGATTCTGTTGATGAACCTCGTTTGAACAATCAATCGAGATCTGTTGGGTGAAACTCTCAGTGGTTCAGAGTTCTGTAAAACCGCATGGTATATTTTCGATTTACGCTCCAAGCATAAAACCTCATTGTATAGCTTTCAAATAGAGCCACATATATAATTCATTCTTAGTGCTTCTTTCAATACAGATCTAAACTGAAACGGTGAACCGCAGCAGTTTTTCTGCACCGGCACCGGCTGAGCAACAGTAAAAGCACACGTGCTGTTGGGAGGTCAGGTGGAGATAATAGTTCAGTCTTACTGTAGCTTGGTAGATGTCCCTTATGCATTTTGTTCTTCATGGAATTAAAGGGAAAAGTAGACAGTGGGACACAATAAAAACTCATTACTGGAGCTGTACACTTCAGCACTTCCACTGTACTCTCGAGACTCAACTCGGCTCACTGTTTGTTCACTATGTAGGTCATTTCTACACTCTGTATTCATGGTTTAAATACTTTACCTTAGTTCATGACTAAGTATGATGAAGAAAGAAGTCCATCTCTGTTTATGTGAAAGCTTCAGCATGCTAGTAATAATGGATGGGGTTGATGTTTTTTGTATTTGGTTCAATGACGTGATGTTCTTTGGATCTATTAATTATTTAAAAATATCTAAAAATGCAATTCAGCACTTTTATGATGAACATGTTCAATTTCTGAATTAAAATTTTAATATTTTATATAAATTTTAAATTTAATATAAATATATTTGTAATATATTTAAAAATATTTCAGTCATGACAAGTCTCGGAACAGAATTAAACAGCATTTTATTGAATGGAATATACATGGGCTTTATCTCGGCGGTCTAGTTCTGCTATGCTGCTGCTGGCATGAGCTACTGCCGAAACATGATCATAAATACAGTGAAGAGGATACGAGCTGCTGCAAGGAGAGTAGGGAGAGCCCTGTAGCAGATCTAGGCAGGTGGTGCTGGGGAAGGAGAGGGGCTAGGAAAATTGCGTTTCACTGATTTGAGCCAGTTTGGGATGGATATAACACATATAATCATTCAAAATTATTATTATAATTATATATTATAATTATAAAAAGTTTTGTTAAAGTATTGATATTAAAAATATTTTTAAAATAGTATTACTCTCTATTATTATTATTATTATTATTACAATTTAAAATAACTGTTTTCTATTTGAATATATTGTAAATGTAATTTATTCCTGTGACGGTAAAGATGAGTATTCATCATCATTACTCCAGTCTTCAGTCACATGATCCTTCAGAGATCATTCGAATATGATGATTTGCTGTTCGTGAAATATTTCTGATTATTATCAATGTCGGTCAAATGAATGTCATAAATGTTTTTCTTTTTTGTGGGAACTGTGTTGCTTTATTTGATCAATAGAAGTTTCAAAAGAACAGCTTTTATTTGAAATAGAAGTCTTTTTTGTCACTTTGACAAATTTAATGCGTCTTTGTTAAATAAAAGTGTTAATTTCTTAAAAACAACAACAAATCATACTGACCCCAAACTTTTCGGTAGTGTACATGAGGGAAGTCATTCTGTTGAAAACATTTTTAGAATAATAAATTAAACGTTTTACAATTGTAGATTGTTAAAATTTCATAATATAATATGAAACCAACATGAATACAAAGATTCCATTTTCTTAGAACTTTTTTTTTTATTATTATTATTATTACAATTTAAATGATTTTGACTGTCTGTCACTCTATCAGGTTACAGGCACTGGCATGCAGATCTGCGTCCTGATGACACTCCACTAGAGGCGGGACTTGCATTCACCTGTAAGATGAAGACCTCCATTCCCTTCCTGGGTCGGAAGGCATTGGAGGCCCAAAAGGCTGAGGGTCTGCGCAGACGAATCGTCTGCTTCACAGTCGATGAGTAAGTTTCACTGTTATGAATGTAGACATAATGAAGGAGGCTGGAATATTAAAATGGTAAATTAACAAGAGGTTTAAAGGTGAAGTAAGCAATTTCTGAGAAACGCTGTTGAAACTGGATTGGACAGTGTCCACTTATGACAGGAGGAGAGAGAGCGAGGGAGATTTGAAGAAAGTCTGTAGAAAGAGAGATGGTAGAGAGACATTACAAATAAGAAAAGGTCAGAGAAATATCACTGGAACAAGAAGGGTTATGATTAGGCAAGAGGACCCATGTTAATATTAGAAAAGCTTTCTGGTGTTGGAGAGACCTAAGCGGGAAGGCCTGAAAATGGACAGTGAGGTTATGTTGTTTCTGCTTCATATGTGAGTAAATTTAGTTTTTCTGTGCTTAACAGAGCCAATATATGCTGTTGTTGTAATGTTAGCTATAGTAACATGAGTGTCATTGTTTTTTTGGGGGGTTTTTTGTGTGCTGCTGGCTATGGAGGACCAGGAGTGCCACATAAAAATAAAACGAAGAATCAATTAATTAATTTAATAATTCAAACATAAAAATGTATATAAATAAATCACTTTTATATGGGCAAATAAATAGACATTTAAAGTTGTTTATTTAATTCCTGTTTTTAAACGTAGTTTAATAGAACAATAAAAAGTACATTTGTAAATCATTTTAAATGGCTTTTTAAAAAAGAATTTGCCAAATGCTTTTCTTCATCCATTTGTCAATCGAGTGCTAAAATGCCATTGGACAGCACACACGTGGGAGCAACCAATCAGCTTTCTCCTCAATTTGAAGAGCCGACCCTCTCTAGACGAGTTCGAGCGACGCGATCACACAAAATGTCAAGCGAATCTGAACGTGTTTGGAGATTAATGAATCTATTTCTATTCCATTAATCTACCCGTTTCAAATTCGTCTATTTATTTATACATTCAAAAAAGACTTTAAATTTATTGTTTTATTAAACTACAGGAATTAAATAAACAACTTTAAATATGTCTATTTATTTGCCCATATAAAAGTGATTTATTCATATACATTATTATGTTTGAATCATTAAATTAATTATTTTTATGTGGCACTCCTGGTCCTCCATAGCTGGCGACCAACAACCAACACTCTTGTGTACTTTGTTCATTTTTTTTGTTCTTCCTTGTCATTCATTCGTCATCTTGGCTTTATTTTTCACTTAGCATTTTGCTTCACTTCCGCTATGATAAAGAGACATTAACAGTATCAACAATTATCACAATGTTTCTCAGAAATCACCTTTTAATGGGCCCTTGACTGAATTTCATAATCGTTTTTTGTGGTTATTGCTCTGTTTGTTTTAAAACATCACAACAACAGTGAAAAGTAAGCATCGATTCAGCATAATTACTTCTAAATGTGATATTAGGGGTTAAAATTCAAAGCACGGCAGTAAGCTAATATGCTGGCTATCAGCGGTTTCATAGCCTTGGGTATCTGGCAAGTTTTTTGACATTTATTTACAGACCGTCTGGCTTAAAAGTGAGTAATTGCTGTAATGCCGAACTAATGCTATAATATGTAACCCATACGGTTTTTCAAGGAGATATCTTGAGTTTACCCTCCACTTTTCACTCTTCATTCTTGCCTGTTATGATTCTTAGTAAATATTTCAGCAGTCTAATGTTTTACATATTGTTCATTCAACACAGTCTGTAGAAGTTGAATTCACTACAGATTTGGATTTGATCATCATAAAACATTTTAAAAGCCAGATCTAAATATGGCCTCTAGGATCTGACATGAATACCGTGCAGTTTTTCTGGACCAGTGCTCATGTCATTTAGGGATCCTCATTTGATCAGCGCTGATGTGTTGTTTGTCTTTCCTGCAGGAAAGTGCCAATGTTTGGTCTGGAAGCTATTTTCCGCAACGGCGTTCCTGTGGGCCACCTGCGGCGCTCCGAGTTTGGATTTGCCATTGACAAGACCATTGGCTATGGTTATATTCGCAACCCAGACGGCGGTGTGGTGAGTACTGTGCAATTTATGGCTGTATTGTGCACTTCATGGCTGTATAAAGCACTCTTTCAAAACGAGGATGCTTCTAAAACTTAGACGGCAACACCATTTTGGTCTCTAAAGGTGCACATTAGCAGGGGAAAAAGTTCATATTTTGTGGTTAGTAGAGGAGCGATGTACTGTGTGCGGCTCACACAGCAGGTTTCAAACCAAGCAGCTTTTTGTGGGTCAACATGGAAAATTCACTTGAACCTGAAATCTTTTGCCCTTGTGAAATTTCCTCGCATGGTTTCCTATTGAAATGACTAGGTTTCTGCAGCGATAAACGTGGCCGTACCGTAACGTTCTCTCTCCATTTAAGGGCCGTTTATATATCACACTCTCATTCGTTATTTCAAATGTAGGCGCATTTGAAACTTTTCAGAATGCCGCAAGCACACCGCAGGTCATGTGACAAGAGCCAACGGATTAGCTTCGGCCTTTCCGTAACAAAACATGGAAAGCTCAGCTGTACAGCTTGATCAGAGCTGTACAAGGTGGTTGTTATTTCTCATCTCCATAAATATATCTTGTAGTAAAGTTAATGCAAGGGATAAAAATCCATTTATCCTTTGCTGAAACTTCCTCATCGTCGTGGAGAGCGCAGTTCATGGTTGCATAACAACGACAGAAGCCAAAGGAGCACAAGTGCTTTGGAAAGGAGAAAGCATTGCGGTCACGCATGCATTCGTTTTTAGACGCGATATGTGAACGGCCCCTTAATCACCCTCTTGCCATACTTGAAGTATATGACTTACTTTCTTCAGATAAGCACAAGCAAATAATTTTTTAGGAAAACAATCAGTCTGTGCGAGTCCATATAATGCAAGTGAATGGCTGCTGCAGGTGCCAGGCCTCTCATCTGCTTCTCAACTCTTGCGCGAGTTTCACTATACAGTTACGTCACACATCAAAACGTCCCTCTCATGAGTGCTCGTATGACAGCAGACTGGAAGCATTGATTATTTTTCTAAAAATCTTTATTTGTGTTTATCTAAAGAAAGTCATTTAACCTGTACATCGGGGATGGCTTGAGAATGAGTGATGAGAGAATTGTAATTTTTGGATGAACTATCCCTTTAAGGCAGCATCAAAGGCAATCCCAGAATTCATTGCTCTGAGGGAAAAGGTGGTGGACATAGTAGAGAGAAATGTTACTCTAAATATATATACATTTTGTTCAATACAAAAAAAAACATTGCTAAAAACAGGCAGTTTTACCCAGTGTTTTGCAATTGCATCATTAGCTTAGCAACATGCTAACATTTAAAGGCCCCAATATATTCAAGGCGAAGTTCTTTGTCTTTCTTCACTTAGGGGTAAAAAGTAGTTCAAAATGCTGCAATATGGGAAGCCAAACATACCAAATGTGGGATGAAATGGTTCAGTTAGAGAGCTTACGCACCGACCGACTCAACATCGCTGGGAGGACGTGTTTGCTAGGCGCAAACTAAACCCACCAGCGCGCCACTGATGGATTAAAACAGCACAGCTTGAACCACATTCCTTAATTCATTACTACTTCACCGAAGTTCTGGCGTTTTCCCCTGCATATAAGATAATGAAGAGCAGCATGAGGTTTTTTTCTTTTGCTTATTATTTTTCAAATTAGTACAGTGTAGTGTTCAAAGGTTTTCACCTTAAGGTGGAGTCTCAGAGACACACCTACCTATTACATAATTGCCATGGAGCAATGGTAGTTCGAAGGCGTTTACCAGCTGGAGAGAACTTTTCCTGAAAGTTCGCTTTGGCCAGCTGTTTCGAACTTTCAAAACGAACTCCAAACAAACTAAGTTTTGGCCTGATTTTGTTCAAAATGACATCACACCAGTTTTGTCTTAAATTTCTTTTGAGGTATGTCCTTAACTCTATTGAAATCGATTCAAGCGAGTTGCTGTTCCATATCAGACCCTTATAAGGGGCCAATTCAGCCTTCTATACCAGCTGCCTATATAGGCAGTAGACAGCAAGACAGCTACACTTCAAAACAATTTTCTATTTTTGTCTTGTTTTCCAGTTCAAATTTCTAAAGATTCTTAAATCAAGATATTGAAAAGGAAAATTACATAAGATAGACTTGTTTTTTGAAAAATGTATGTTTATGAATTCAAAAATTAAATATTAATGCCAAAAAAAGGGGAAAAAAAATCTGCTAATGGGTTAAGAAAAATACATTTAATTCAAAGGGAAAACAAGATTTTTCTGACCCTACTTGCATTTTTTTCCTTTTTTTTTTAGGCATAAGCTCAATTTTGATACATGAATCTTTTTAGAGACATCACTCCGCTGATTTGTGTGTTTGACGCACACACACTCATTTTCCTTTTCTGCTTTTATGATTCAGAGTGAGTCGTTCCTCATGTAGGGCCATTTAAAGAGTGATGATTAGATGAAGGATAGTTTGTGCCTTGCTCTCTTGCTCTCAGCACATACTGTCATTATTGTGGAGTGCTCATTTGCATTTCTCCAGTATCAATACTTACTGCTCTGAAATGAACTATGGGCTGCGGTGGGCACTATGACCTAAATCTCATCATATGATCCCATCTCAAATAGCACATTGTTCAGTTTTGGTGGAAATTCAGTGAAAAAAAGTTATTAAACAACCTTTAACATAAGTAACCTTGAAAATAAATATAAAAAAAAATGTTGTATATAAAATGTAATATTAATTTTAGAGTTGCACCGATACTAAATTTCTCTGACGATACGATAGCTGATTATTCTGAATATTTACTGATAGTTTTTTTTTTTCTTCTTTTTTTTCAATTTCTTTTAATTTTGATGATTATTACTGACAACTAAGGAAAATCCCAAATTCAGTATCTCAGAAAATTTGAATATTGTGAAAAGGTTCAATATTGAAGACACCTGGTGCCACAATCTAATCAGCTAATGAACTCAAAACACCTGCAAAGGCCTTTAAATGGTCTCTCAGTCTAGTTCTGTAGGACACAATCATGGGGAAGACTGCTGACTTGACAGTTGTCCAAAAGACGACCATGACACCTTGCACAAGGAGGACACAAAAGGTCATTGCAAAAGAGGCTGGCTGTTCACAGAGCTCTGTGTCCAAGCACATTAATAGAGAGGCGAAAAGAAGGAAAAGATGTGGTAGAAAAAAGTGTACAAGCAACAGGGATAACCGCACCCTGGAGAGGATTGTGAAACAAAACCCATTCAAAAATGTGGGGGAGATTGAAAGAGTGGACTGCAGCTGGAGTCAGTGCTTCAAGAGCCACTACGCACAGACGTATACAAGACATGTGTTTCAGCTGTCGCATTCCTTGTCAAGCCTCTCTTGAACAACAGACAGCGTCAGAAGCGTCTCGCCTTGGCTAAAGACAAAAAGGACTGGACTGCTGCTGAGTGGTCCAAAGTTATGTTCTCTGATGAAAGTAAATTTTGCATTTCCTTTGGAAATCAGGGTCCCAGAGTCTGGAGGAAGAGAGAAGAATCACACAATCCACGTTGCTTGAGGTCCAGTGTAAAGTTTCCACAGTCAGTGATGGTTTGGGGTGCCATGTCATCTGCTGGTGTTGGTCCACTGTGTTTTCTGAGGTCCAAGGTCAACGCAGCCGTATACCAGGTTTTAGAGCACTTCATGCTTCCTGCTGCTGACCAACTTTATGGAGATACAGATTTCATTTTCCAACAGAACTTGGCACCTGCACACAGTGCCAAAGTAACCAGTACCTGGTTTAAGGACCATGGTATCCCTGTTCTTAATTGACCAGCAAACTCACCTGACCTTAACCTCATAGAAAATCTATGGGGTATTGTGAAGAGGAAGATGCGATATGCCAGACCCAACAATGCAGAAGAGCTGAAGGCCACTATCAGAGCAACCTGGGCTCTCATAACACCTGAGCAGTGCCACACACTGATCGACTCCACGCCGCATCGCTGAAGACACCTCTTCAGGAAAATCTCAAATTCAGTATCTCAGAAAATTAGAATATTACTTAAGACCAATACAAAGAAAGGATTTTTAGAAATCTTAGCCAACTAAAAAGTATGAACATGAAAAGTATGAGCATGTCCAGCACTCAATACTTAGTTGGGGCTCCTTTTGCCTGAATTACTGCAGCAATGTCTGAGGTGTTATGAGATTTTGAAATAAATTGGTGCTTGTGTGTTGGGTGTGTGTTGATTTAGAAGGAAGGGAGACTCTGTGTGTGTGTGTGTGTGTGTGTGTGTTATAATGGTTGGACACAGTGGTGGCTCTGAAGTCCCTGTACTAAGATTATGACATGATACAGGAGGATGTGTACTTAATGCTAACTGACAGACAACCAGATGAGGAGGGACAGATAGGGAGGTAGAACTGAGACATCTCCATTCCACAGCGCAGACAGCAGTTCTGTTGAACAGGGTTGAGCGCTGATCTGATCAGACCTTTACTCTCTCTGCTCACTGCATTACTACACCACAGACCAGAGAGGAGAAGGAAGACGATAACAGACACATCACTTGACATGCCACACAAGTGTTATTCATGGACGAGAGACCTTGAGACTTCATGCAAGACTAAAAAGACTTTTTTGTAGTTTCTAGTTTAAATTTAAGTTTCCAAATCCATGTGACTTTTTTATACTGTGGAACACGAGAAGTTAAATTTTGAAAAATGTCCTGATTGTTCCATTACGACATTCCATACAGGGATGAAGAGTTTTCAAGCTTCAAAAGGATGCAAAAGCACTGTAAGGCTCTATACTAGTCAGTGTGCAGAATTAGATTAAATGGCTCATTCAAAAGAATATTTTTTATGAATCAGTTATTGCTTATCTTTTCATGAATTCTTGTGAAGTTGCCAAGAGCGGATGTCAATATTTTCTGTGAAAAAACATCTTAAAGTTTGGTTTAAACTTTCATCACACAAAGCTATCATGGCCAGGGCTTCAAAATGTGACTAAAATGGATTCAAATGTAAAAATAAATCAGCCCATATGCAGTTTCGTCAGATATCATCCCATCTCAAGTGTGTGCCAGAGTTTCGTACACTCACCAATGAAGAATACCCTAGCTATAATGTCTAATACGAGAACAAATGACTAATAAGCTGTTTTTTCAATTGGTAAGTCTAAAAGATTCACTGAACATCTTCAAACTTGTTTGTGAGTTGGCAGTTTGAATCAGACTCAGTCTGTGAATCATTCAGTGTCAGCTCCCACACTGAACCATCACTGCGTCCGAATGTGCCTACCTCCATTCTGTACAGTATGCAAAAAAAAAAAGAGGTGAGGTAAACTGAAGTGTGCATTTGATGGACACTTTACTATCCCATGAGGGCACAGGAGAAGATTTGTGAATTACTCAACTGACGCCGTAAGTCACAGGAGAGTGACAACATGGCACCTGTAGTACGTCTGAATTTCATTCATGCTACACACATTCTTACTTTATTGAACATACTTTTTTAACAGTGGTGAAATAAGTTTCAAACCAAGAAAAAAAAAGTAGAAAGTGATGCAGGCTGATGGTTTTAACAGAAGCATATGCCACCATCAATTAAAGGATTAGTTCACTTCTGAATTAAAATTTCCTTGTAATTTACTCACCCCCATGTCATCCAAGATGTTCATGTCTTTCTTCAGTTTCAAAGGGAATTCGTTTTTTGAGGAAAACATTCCAGTGTTTTTGTTCATATAGTGGACTTCAGAGGGGTTCAATGGGTGGAAGGTCCAAATTGCAGTTTCAGTGGAGCTTCAAACGGCTCTACACCATCCCCACCTAGAAATAAGGATCTTATTTATGATCTGTCATTTTCTAAAAAAAAAAAAAAAATTATATACTTTTACAAATGCTCATCTCTACGATTTGCCACACATTACGTAATCACGTTAGAAAGTTCACGTGTTATGTAGGTGAAAGTACTGATCAAAAAAGGTAAAACAACAATGTCAGATGATTGATTTTTGCGGTACTTCTGCCTACGTCATGCATGACCTTTCTAGCGGATCTCAGAGCGGTGCAAGAAGAGCATTTGTGGTTAAAAAGTATATACTTTTTTTAAAAAAATTTTTTTTTTTTTTGAAAATTAACGATTGTTTCGCTAGACAAGATCCTTATTCCCTAGAGCCACTGAAACTGTAGTTTGGACCTTCCACTCATTGTACGCCACTGAAGTCCACTAAATGGAGAAAAATCCTGTAATATTTTCTTCAAAAACCTTAACTTTTGTGAAGAAAATTCTCTTTTTGTGAAGAAACTAAGTACTTTAATAGAGAGTTAGAAGGGCATATCAATATTTTGAACTCCTCTTTAAATACAAATAGGCAGGAGAATGTGCTGCTCAAGACCCTGTTATCATTCTTAAATGCCGCATAGAAAATCTGTATTAACTACATGAGCAAATAGTATGTTTTATCTGTACATAGAGCGTTTGTGCTTTAGTTACTATATCCACAACTCACTGCTTAATTCTTGGTGCCAATCAGTGGACATCTACCAATGTGTCCATTAAGACTGCAGTGTGCCCACTTAAAGAGGTCAGGCTAGTTTTCCAGCAACTACGTCTTGATCTCGACTCCACAGGGTAATGCCTGCAGCTTGTTCAGATTTAATTAAAAAGAGATGCAACCCCTGACAGAGAGCGAGCAGGAGGGGAAAGATAGAAAGAGAGGGAAGGGATGAGAGCAGAACTCATTTGCATTGCATGGTTTGACACTGATATGAATGAAAAAATAAAAGCCTTTGAGTTTTAATCATAAATCCATCTTACTCAAAACTTACTTAAATATGTCTGTTGAAATCACCCCCAGGTGAGCCCTGACTTCATCCGCAGTGGCGAATTCACCCTGGAGAGGATGGGCGTCACGTACAAGGCTACGGCTCACTTGAAATCACCCTTTGACCCTGAAAACAAGCGCGTTAAGGGCATCTACAGCTCTCCACAAGATGACGGCGGAGTGCACAAGGCCAGAATGTAATTGATCCGGACTGAGTTCAGTGTAGCAGAGGTAAATGTTTACAGGCCTTTATCCAACAAATCAGCGTCAGCATTCCAGGACAAAAACACATTACAGTTTCTTCTGTATTTATATTCACCGTTTTAAATGAATGGTTCATAGCAAAACTAAAGTACTAATTTGAATTCAAAAAATAACCTGATCATACAGTGTAATAGTGTTTAACATTTTCCTGTGCCTTAAAGTCCATCATTCTCAGAAAGAAATCATCCATTTTTTTTCAGAAAAAAATGTTTTAGTGAGCAATCATGATCATGTCTAGTTTTTTTTTGTGAGATTTTTCATGCAATCGAGGTGCATTAAAAAGTTAATCAGTGGTTAAATGTAAAATTAAATAGTTTAATGAACTTTTGCCAAATATAAATCTATTAAATAAATATTCAACACATGCTGTAAAAGTCTGTTTTGTGTACAAATCATCTTGTACGCAGTATTTTCCAGACAGAACGAGAGAATCTGAACATGCTTCTGCATGTTAGGCCATCAGTTCATTCCCTCATCCATGTACTATGACTTAAATTAATATTTTACTGTATTTCAACCTATTTTCTCGATGCTAGAAATGGTATTTCTTTCTGAAGTCTGGCCTTTAAGATGTCTGCTGTTTAACTTCATTTGTTGTTTAAATAGAAAAAAAAGTGTAAATTTTGCTAAATTTATGAATAATAAAACCAAATGTTGTTGTCAAATTGTGAAATCTGTAACTCGTATTGTATTTCTGTCTTATAGGAGAACTTATATATATATATATATATATATATATATATATACACACAATATAATATAATATAATATAAATATATAATATTATATATATATATATATATATATATATATATATATATATATATATATATATAAATTGGTACTTATTAAACTTATCAAAAGACAGTAAAGCCATTCATAATATTACAAAAGATTTCTATTTTAAAAAGTCATTCTTTTGAACTTTCTATTCATCTAAAAATCCTAAAATTAAAATACATCTTGTTTTAAAAAAAAAAAATTAAGCAGCACAATTGTCCTCAACATTAATAGTAGTAGTAATAATAATAAATGTTTCTCAAACATCAAATCATCATATCAGAATGATTTCTGAAGGATCATGTGACACTGAAGACTGGAGTAATGATGCTGAAAATTCAGCTTTGATCACAGGAATAAATTACATTTTAAAATATATCATACTACACATTTCGTCAGATGTAGGTCAAGTGTAGTCAAGTCAAGTCGCCTTTTATTTTTGTAGCACTTTTTACAATGCAGATCGTTTCAAAGCAGCCGTCCATGGAATTAAGCAAACATGGAATTAGGTCATATGATTATTTAACCTCTACTATATGAAATGTTTATCATTGCATAATGTGCACTATTTTCTAAATAGTAGACAGTATTCAGTGTATACCTCACAATAATGTCATGTTTTAAGTGTAGTGCATATAATTGCTGCTTCTTTCACTGATGAACATTACCTTATATACTGCACCTTCTCAAGCAAATGTTAATGTAATATCTAAAATGATAGTCTAAACACAAAACAGTACTATAGTAATTGATTTTATGTGATCACTTTCAAGCACATCTCCTCCGTATGGTACAGGCTGCGGTGTGAATCTGTTGTTGAGCCACCAGGCAGGTAAAGAATCGTAAAGGTTGAACTCCGCGGGAGGCAGGTGCGTGTCTGGACATCAGGCGCTGCTGTCAGACCGGACCTCTGTGGGGTTGTCACTCTGAGAGGCCGCTCGGGGGTTTAATTCACACGGGTACGGGGCTCTCTGGAGCTCCGCCTTCACCACCGGGATCTCCTGTTTCTCCCATTCACCCTGAGAGAAAAGACTTGAGCGTTGATATGTAAAGATATCCTAATATCAGTTCAACCTGAGGTGACGTCATTTTCTCATTAGGTAGAGTTACATTCACTATTTTCTGTCGATCCGAATTAATCCAATCCCATTTCAAAGTTTTGTTTAAATGAATCCTAAACCTCAAAATCGTTTATATGTGCATTCTGAAAATGTGGGATCAAAAACTGGAGAAAGCCAATGCTTTCTTACTGAAGCTATCGAGAACATAAGATGTTGTTTGAATCCTTCAAATGTATGCACTTGTTTTACAAGTTTTTTACGGATTTAAGTAGAAACTGTTGGTAAATGTTGCTTGAAATTAATACTTTTATGCTAGAAGAATGCATTAAATTGATCAAAAATCAGAATATTTCAAATAAATGCTGTTCTTTTGAACTTTCTATTAATCAACGAATCCTGAAAAAAATGACATTTTAGTGCAAAAATATTGCTAATTCTCACTTCTCACCAAGTTTAAATATTTCAACTCATCCTGAAAAAAATCTAAAATTTTGCATATTCATGGTCGTAACTTCACTCTTGTACTACCCTCCACTGGAAATGTTTGAGAAAAAGTGGTTTGAGTGTTGCGCTTACAGGAAAGAGCTCGGCTGTGGATTGGTTGCAGTGCATTGAGATGGGGGAAGTGATGTAGAGGGAGTTCAGCACCTCCCCGCTGAAGCCGTCCCAGGTTATTGAGGAGAACTGGTCTTCCACAGTAGTCTGAGGACAACTGCAACTCTCACGTCCTTGAAACCTACAAAGATGACAATACAACAACACTTGATAGACCTTTTATATATTAATATCCACCCCCGAAAACGTATCAAGAAGTGGTCATTTGGTTCCATAGCCACAAAACCACTTTCAAAATTCGTCTGATTCCACAAGAATGTTGCGAAATTGCTTTTTTCTTTAAAGCTGGAAAAAATGCAATTTGCCAGCGCAAAATGGATGAATACAAATGCCATCGCTTTCTCTTTGTTTATGCATTGCTGCAGAAAACCCATTTCTGTTTTTCCGTCTGATTTCGTACAGGAATTGAAAGCATTCCTCTTGTCCTCAGGCTTTTAGTCTCAAAGCAAGACATTAGTTTCAGGTAGGCTGTTGTTGTAGCCTGACTGGGTCAGAACGGTGTGACGCATCAAATTGCAATGTGGCTATTTTCAAGGTTTTCTTCTCATTGTGAGGTAATGACTGTCTGGGATGCGTTAGATGTCATACAGGAAGGTCATGTTTGGTGGTTTTAGTTTCAATGTTTTGTGGTCTCATGGTTTACCTGTTCATGAGACTGAAGTATTTCTGCAGGTAATCTGTGTCCACGTGGCTCTTGCACAACTCCAGCTGAGTACGGGGGTAATAATGGACGTAATTGACACACATCTCTTCCATGATCCCAAAACCACCCTGAGAAAGTGAGAAAGCAAAGACACTTGATTTGAGGAGAAGTAAAATATTTGTTTCTCTCTTATATACAGCATCTTCAGACGACTACGAACATGACGCAAATCCTACTGATTGTTCGTTTTGTCATTTCAGAGCTTGACCGGCTCAGTTCACTTTTACTTATTCAGCCATTTCTCCTTTTGGAAAAGTCAATACACGTTTGTAATTGTCTTGTATTATTCCATTCTGAGAGTTTTGTCCTGGTTTGATTTCCAATCAATCTGTGACGATCCCCGGAGAGAATGTATTTGCAGGGTTGTGGAGTAACGAAATACAAGTAACTTAGTGACGTATTTAAAATACAAAATTTGAGTAACAGTGTTTCATTACAGTTACATTTTAAATGGGTGGTAATCAGATTACAGTTACATCTGAAAAGTGTTTTAGATTACCAAAGTGATTACTTTGAGTTTTAATGTCATTTAAACAGCGATTGGTGATTCTCTGACTCTGACCGTCTGAAAAAGAGGAGTTAAGTTTCATGTTTTCCACTGTTTTCATGTTTTGTGATCGTTGTTTGTGAGTCATTTTATAATTCACTCGTCACTGCAACTTTTTCGCACAATTTGTTTTTTCCCTCACAATTGTGAGTTTGCATTTCACAATTCTGACTTCTTTTTCTCAGAATTGCGAGATTTAAACTCACAATTGCAAGTTATAAAGTCAGAATTGGGAGATATAAACTTGTAATACTGACTTTTTTTCTTGCAATTGTGAATTTAGTATGTGAGTCTCATAATTCTGACTTTTCTCAATATTGTGAGTTTATATCTCATAATTCTGACTTTTCTCAATATTACGAGTTTATATCTCATAATTCTGACTTTATAACTCACAATTGCAACTTTATATCACTCAATTCTGAGGGAAAAAGTCAGAATTGTGAGATAAAAACTCTCAATGACCTTTTTTGTGTTTGATTCACACTTATTAGTATTCCAAAGTATTCTAAAGTATTTAGCTTAAGTTACTAAACTTGAGTAATGTAACGAAATACGTTACAAATGACTTTTTAAAGCATGTATTTTGTAATCTGTAGTGAAATACATTTTAAAAGTAACCCACCCAGCCCTGTGTATTTGAGCGCTCATGTCATGTTACACGTCAGCATTTGCCGTCGCTCAGACTTACCACGGTAACTTTGTTCCTGTCTTCAGTGTTATACGTGCACTTCGTGATGAGAGCGTCGCCCTGTGGGGTAGACAAACGCACAAAGTGGCAATCACACACGTTCAGATGGAGTTTAGCGCTCCGCTATTTGTAGAACATGTTAGAATGAATGTTTCTTGGCAGGTTAGTATTAGATTGGCAGCCGCAGCGGTGTGTGTGGGTGCTCGTATTGACAGTCTAAATGCAGTAGATCTGTGCTTTTGTTGGTGGCTTGCTGGCTCCAGGCATTTCCTGTAATGTCTGCACTGCAGCGTCTCTTTCTCTCATCTAAATATGCCTTAGCTTTTACATGTGAGGAGCGACTTACTGGCAAAACAGTCACCATCTTCTTTAAAACACGGATAATCTGCACAAAAAAGGAAAAGGTTACAAATGTTAGTGTTTGATTGATTTTTCTTTTTAATAGATTTTTGATAAATGTATTTGAATCAAACGCGAATACATCACAATTATGGCCTATTATAATTTTATCAACTGCATAGCAGTACTATCTAAAAATAATAAATAAATAAAACAGACACAAAACCCACCTAGCAACCACATAGCGGCACCATAGCAGTGCATATATATATATATATATATATATATATATATATATATATATATATATATATATATATATATATATATATATATATATATATATATATATATATATATATATATATATAAGATTTTTATTTCAAGAGTGTGCGAGCATGAAAAATCTCGTGAGTGTGATGAAACCATCAGCTGATCAGGTGGGTAGTTGACATGTCTCAAGCAGCTGTTTTCTCACAGTGTCTGAAACGCTTTGATCAAGTCTCTCTAAACCCCTCCTTTCTGAGAGCCTGATTGGTCAGATTGTTCAGATCTGTTGTGATTGGTCAAACCAAACTGGTCAAACAAACCAAACTTTTCCAGGCCTCAGCTACAACTACAGTTTAAGGGTCAAAATAGACGTTGAAGACCATTTGCTGGCATTATGCAAATGTGTTACAGACTTACGTAGTTCCATGCAGGAAGTGAGACTGGAATTACTGATGGTTCGGGCGGTTTAGAATCACTTCTTTCTTTTAGTAGACAACAGCCCAATTTATCATGCACAATTTTTTTTTTTCTTTTACATTCACAAACAACTATATTAGACAATACATGAAAGGTAATATTCAAAAAAGCATAATTGGGGCACTTTAACAACACATTTGCATGTTTAGGGTTGTCTAGTGTCGGTTAATGGTCACATGACATGCAGATAAACAAAAAATATTTATTTTAGGAAGTGTTTTAAAATTGTTTTAATTTTTTTTTATTATTAATGAACTATTGTGTTTATCAAATCACAAACCCCCTCCAGTTTCCTCATGAACGGTTAGCTGGGTGTGGTCTCTGTGAAAGTGATTAGAGGGGATTGGTTGAAAAATAAGAGGACTTCATGATGTCAGCAGAAAAGCAAAGTTGTTTTAGAGGCAGAGTTATTACATTGATAAAATATTACGGGAAAAACCTTTTTATTTGGAACAACGTGCACTCATGAATCATGCACAATAAGACCAGGAAAATGTATCAAGTGAACGTTTTGTTCTTTACTTAAACTTGGTAATACCTGGTAATGAGTGCTGAAGTGTTTGTCCTCCTGTACCACTTCCACCTCTCTCCCTTCTCGTACCAGAACGGTTCTCACCCTGAGGCCGGCCAGATGAGTGTGTAGCTGGGATGCGAAGATATGTATACCCCCTACAGGAAGGGCCTGGAGGACAGAAAATGGAGATTTAATAATTAATGTCAATTATATTTTAAATATATGAAGAATATGTAAGTGGTTTTAATGTTAGAGTGTTGCCGGGGTGTTGCTAGGGTGGTTGTTTTTTGCCATAATAACTTAATCTCAATAAGCCTGATTTGATTTTGATTTTTTGATTTGAACATGATTTGAACTTTTCAGTATATTTTTTTTTTTTTTTTTATAACAATGTTTTGTTTTTCACAGTATTTCTTTTGTTGATGAGCTTTTACCTCTGTGGGTTGACTTTTATTACACCCTAAGTTGGAGTGTTTTTCATTTTTTACTGGAGAGTCTCTTGTGAGTGCATCATTTGCTGAAAATTGACCTTAATATATTTTCAGGAATCCACCCAGTGCGTTTTAATTGAATTCAAAGCCTGAATGCGGTTGGAAATGTACGCTCTCTAGATTTATCTTGAATTTATTTGGCTGACTTGAGAGAAGTGCAGTATGTAGGAATGTTTGTGAGAAGCCGGGACCGTCTGTGTGCACTTGTCGGTGCAGTAGCCGGTCAGCTGGAAAGAGCGCTGGCGGGGAGGAATGGCCATGACAGGAGTGTAGACTAGCCCGAGCTCCATGATGCCTGCGTCAAACCTCCTCAGAGATGGAGTGTACCATAAACGAATGCCCGAGGAGTCTCTGCGTCCTGTGACAAACACACACAGAAGTAGACTGGAGAAATCAGGCAGTTGAGGAGTTCAGAAGAAAGATTCTCAGTTATATATTAGCATACTAGCATCCTATTCTTACTATTGCTGCAGTATACAGTTTATGGACATGTAACACAGTTCTTAAGAGCGGGAAGAAGGAGGCGGGAACTGGCGAACGTTAACAACTTTTATTTATAAAATAAACAAACAATAAAACGAAAGTAAAAGGGCGGCAGTTCCTCACGGCGACTGCCGCCCACACAAACAAAATAAAACACAACATAAAGTCCAGGTTGGTCCTCTCTCGTCCTTCACTGTCGTCGCTCCTCTTTTATGCTTCCGGAGCTCCTCCGTGAGAGACACGAGACCGGTGTAGTGCGCAGGTGGCGCTCATTATCACTCGCGTCAACGGCTCTCGCCCGCGCTGCTCGTCACAGAACGGTATTCAAATTGGGTATTTTTTCTCTGATTAAGGCCCATTAGCTGACAACGCGTAATTGTCATGGTGTTACATACCTGTTTTTAAATGTTTAAGCCATGATTAAATAAAGGCTTTTTTTTTAATCATTTTTTCCTAAATACTCAAGTGCCTTGGATTTAGTTTTTATGAAAACACTGGTCTCATTCACTAATAATTGTGTTGGTTATTCATATATTTTCCAACTCCTGCACTACACACTAGCCATGTTATTAGGTTCACTTGTTCAACGGCTCATTAACACGAATATCTAATCAGCCAATCATTTGGCAGCAACTCAATACATTTATACAAAACTATATGCTGAAGTTCAAACTGAGCATTAGAATGGGGAAGAAAAGGTCATTTAAGTGACTTTGAACGTGGCATGGTTGTTGAAGCTGGTCTGATTATTTCAGAAACACTGATCTACTGCTGATCCATCTCTAGACTTTACAGAGAATGGGCCGAAAATATCCAGTGAGCGGCAGTTCTGTGGGTGAAAATGTCTTGATAACAAGAGGTGAGAGCAGAATGGCCATACTGGTTCAAGCTGATAGAAAGACAACAGCAACTCAAATAACCACTCATTACAACTGAGGTCTGCAGAAGAGGATCAACACATTAAACCTTAAAAGCCTTTAAGAACGTTAAAGCAGGTGGTCTACAGGAGCAGAAGCTACAATTCACATTTACCAAAATTGGACAATGGAAGATTGGAAAATATTGGAAAATTGGAGGATAACGCTCCATGTCAAAAAGCTCAAATCAAACTGGTTTCTTGAACATGACGATGAGTTCACTATATAATGGCCTCCACAGTCACCAGATCTCAATCCAGTAGAGTACTTTGGGATATGGTGGAATAGGATATTTACAACATTGACATGACGCTATCATGTCAATATGAACCAATTTTTTTTTATTTGCACAAGTGTGGTTTTAGTTGATTCTATACTATGTAATTTTGGAACGTATATGTTTTAATGGAAGTCACTTTTGAATCATGATTTTATTGGTGAAAATATTCGGACGCATATTGATCAAACGTCCCCCCACCCCAAAAGTTCTTTGGGGAAACAAAATGGTTCTTCTGTAGCATTGCTGTTCATTTTGGAACCCGTTTTTTTTTTTTTTTTTTTTTTTTTTTTTTAGTGTTGCTACACAACAAGTACACTAACTTTTGAAAGAAGAAAAAAAAAATAGAGGCAAAATTGTTTGGGGTTGTAATTGTTTATTTCCAAAATGTATATTTCCTTTTTTTTTATATATAAAGATGATCATAATTTTGATCATATAATTCAGGTTTTGATTATGAATTTTCATGTTTTAAGATTTAAAGGCTTTTGGATAAGGGTAAAAATTGTAGCAAACAAAAAACGGAGTAAAAATAAATGATTAAGGCAAGTTTTTTTTTTTTATGATGACAGTTTTAGTGTGACCCTCTCTCTCTCTTTTTTTTTTATATATATATATATATATATATATATATATATATATATATATATATATATATATATATATATATATATATATATATATATATATATATATATATATATAATATTTTTTTGTATATATATTTATTTATTTATTTATTTTGTGTATATATATATATACACATACAAAACACACACACAAAAAATATATATATATATAATTTTTTTTGTGTTTTGTATGTATGTATGTATATGTATATATATATATATATATATATATATATATATATATATATATATATATATTTATATATATTTTATATATATATATACATGTATGTCACGTGGTTTGTGTGCCTGTTGCATACCTGATATAAGGAGAGGGTTGTGATAATGAACTTCAAGACGAAGGAACCTAGAAGAACTTTCTCCTCCCAGAGGCGACCCAGCATCAGTAGGGTAGTAGAACGGCTGTACAGACACAGAAATTTATACGAACTTTAATAAGATTGATCGTGGTGCAGTGTAGCCTCTGATTTATGCTTTGCAGGCTAAAAGATATTTGAGCCAGTGCACAAAAACCTCATGCCAACTTCTGCTCCGTCAGAGCCAGAAAAGTCCTGTAGATACATGACAGTTCACAACATTGTTTTAGACTTATGACGGATTGCAAAGTCGAAACCTAAACCCTTATCTGTTTTAAAACTCGTGCGTGTGAAAGACCGCTTTACATAACCGTCCTCCTTCCACCTCCGGTTTCTCGCCCCATTCCCGTTTCTCTATCACACTCTCCTGACTCTCACCCACTCCCCCTCCTTCTCTCACAAGGCATTAAAACACATTTAAAAACGAAATGATGGAAAAAAAGGCAGACTACAATCTACTGAAGAAAAACATCTAAATTTTGCTACATAATCTCATCTCTCCAGCTTGAGATTGGCAGCTAGCAGAACACATGATTTGTGTTTGTTTTACTCCCATGTAATCTCATTGCAGGCCTGTCTCTCTCTCTCTCTCTCTCTCTCTCTCTCTCTCTCTCTCTCTCTCTCTATCTCTCCAAGCTCGGCATCGGTCCTTGGCACCATAACTGATTTATCAGGACGCCTCTGCTTTCAGATTGGCTCACAGCTCTGCTCAAAACCATGACTGGCACCTACCTAAAGTGGGCGAATTGGCGCAGAAAAAGCCCATCTGTATGTGTGATTCCTAAAGATGCTCATAATCATATGTTCTGTTTTTAGCTTGCAAACTTAGTGCTAAAGAGGGAGAAATTGATGTAGATAAAGTCACCTCTATGGACATGCTTCATGATGAAACATTGCGAAAGCATACGGTCAAAGAGGATAACCATGAAAGCAGTCATTTGTGACGAGATAAGTGAATTAGATGTCAGAGCTACAGCCTTCATTTCACTCTTTTCCTCACATAAAAGCTATCGTATGGCTTCAGATATAATGCAAATGTGTCATTTGGTTCACTTTTATATATTACATTTATTGTAATTTTGTCTTTTTTTAGCTTTATACTGCTTACTTTGTTGTATGGGAAAACAGCAGCGTGAACATGCTTCAGAATGTCTCTTTTTGTGTGTGTGTGTGTGTGTGTGTGTTTCACAGAAGTAGGCCATAGAGGTTTTTAATAACATGGTGAGGTAATGGTAATGAAATTTTGATTTTTGAGTGAACTGTCGCTTTAATTATATACTATGCAAATCCAGTATGCTGTACCTCCGCTCCCATGGCCCAGGCAGCCAGAACATGTCGGCAGTAATTAAGTTTGCGGGGCTTCATCTTTGAATCGCAGGAGCCGCTGTATTGAGGTACAGTGTCCATCTGAGGGGAACATTCGAACACCTCGATGTGATGAACAATGGCTTCATTACCAGGAGTGATTACAGACTCGTACTGCAAAAAAGATGAGATATTAATTGCATTTGATTGAGGAGGAGAAAGAGAAGTTAGAAAACACATTTTACTGAGTGTGCAATAAAACCAACCCAGGGTTGGGGAGTAACGAAATACAAGTAACTTAGTGACGTATTTAAAATACAAAATTTGAGTGACTGTGTTTCATTACAGTTACATTTTAAATGGGTGGTAATCAGATTACAGTTACATCTGAAAAGTGTTTTAGATTACCAAAGTGATTACTTTGAGTTTTAATGTCATTTAAACAGCGATTGGTGATTCTCTGACTCTGACCGTCTGAAAAAGAGGAGTTAAGTTTCATCAACATTTTAATGCTTTTAAGAGGATCATAAAAATGTTATTTTTATTTAGTTCTGTCCTGAACAAGACAAAATCACTGAATTTAAAAAAAAATTGCCCAACTGTCAACTGAACTGTCCTGTCATGACCTGATGATCCACGACTGTTTTCATGTTTTGTGAGTCATTTTATAATTCACTCGTCACTGCAACTTTTTCTCACAAGAGAACTTTTTTCCCTCACAATTGTGAGTTTGCATTTCACAATTCTGACTTCTTTTTCTCAGAATTGCAAGATTTTAACTTAAAATTGCAAGTTATAAAGTCAGAATTGGGAGATATAAACTTGCAATACTGACTTTTTTTCTTGCAATTGTGAATTTAGTATGTGAGTTTATATCTCATAATTCTGACTTTTCTCAATATTGTGAGTTTATATCTCATAATTCTGACTTTTCTCAATATTGCGAGTTTATATCTCATAATTCTGACTTTTCTCAATATTGTGAGTTTATATCTCATAATTCTGACTTTATAACTCACAATTGCAACTTTATATCACTCAATTCTGAGGGAAAAAGTCATAATTGTGAGATAGAAATTTGCAATGACCTTTTTTGTGTTTGTTCCACACTTATTAGTATTCCAAAGTATTTAGATTAAGTAACTAAACTTGAGTAATGTAACGAAATATGTTACAAATGACTTTTTAAAGCATGTATTTTGCAATCTGTAGTGAAATACATTTTAAAAGTAACCTACCCAGCCCTGAACCAACCCAACCTCATCTTGGCAATTGACCCTTCACAGCAGGGCTTGGTGATTTGACTATATATATCGTTAACGCGAAATAAAATGTCTATCGTTGGAGACTTTGCTATATGTTATTTTCTTGATGTTCAAAAGAGTTCTAAGCACAATATATCCTGAAAAGGAACTCGGAGCAGTGGAACACTGAAAACATGCCTCAGAAGCGATCGAGAATAGAGCAGTTATCATTTTAACTCATCATTTTATCAAATTATCATCAGTTTTTCAGCAATGCCATTTAGACAAGTCAAGGTTACAAGGTTAAACAAGTGCTTTTAAACCTTTAAAGCGCAATTAACAGCAAAATAACCCATTGGTACATATGCGCACTCTGAGAGACTGAACTGACTGCTTTTTGCCGCCTAATTGGGCTTGAACAGTTAAACACACACACGTCAATGTATTGGCCAGTAAACAGAGCCATTTATGGCTTCAGTGAAGGTACAGTTGAGAAAGACAAGGTTTGAGTATAATGAATCGGTGCAGTCTGTCTTAAAGGGACAGCATCCAAATTTACCTGCAACGATTATTAATTCTAATCAAACAAACAACAACAAAAAAGAAAATCTCTCCCTGCTGACTTTTGCAACTTTAATGAAAATAAATAAGTAAAGACAAAGACTTGCATTGTTTTCTATACATTTGATTACTTTATATGTATTTATGTAGTATTTATAGAGCTTGAAGTTATTCAGGTAGGTCTATTTGATCTGTCTTTGTTCTATTGTAGTTTTTCTTTGCTCTTTCTTTATCACTGTTTACTTGTGAGGTTTTTTTTTAGGCTAGTGTTAATTTTATTTAAATGATATTGAAAATAGTGATAAGAATTATGAAATTTCATGAGAATTTTTATTTAGAATTCTTATTTAAAGCAAAAATAACTATATCGTGATATATATCCTTGTCGTGATGTAAATTATTCATATCATGATATAAGATTTTGGTCATATCGCCCGGCCCTACTTCGCAAACAATTTGATTGACTGGCGATCTTTGTGAAGGGTTAATTTGTAATTATTTTACATTTTGGTGAATCGGTGGCTAATTTGTTTGATCTCATTTGTATGTTTTCATACCACTCAGGGCATGTTTACATGGCAGCGATGTAATAAAAGTGTACGTTTTTCCTTTGCGTTTTTCATGTACAGGCAACAACGTTGTCAAAACGATCCCTGTTCAAACGGATCTGCAAAAACTATTAAAAATGCTGTATTATTCATGCCAGGCCATTATTGGCAAAGTCACTTTGTAAAGAAAAACTATGCACATATACTGAACGCATAATACGCATGAGCATGATGTCACCGTTTTCACAAATTCGTTTTTTGTAGTTTACGGAGATGACAACGGTATCGTTTTCAAAAACTTGCTCTTTAAAACCCCCAAAATGCCATTCTCATGTAAATGAACGGCCAAAACGCATAAATTTTCCGTTTTTAGTGTCCCAGAGGCCGGTATTAGAGGTGGATCTCAAGCTTGCTTTTTAAAAAAATTTTAAATTTAATTTTAATTTTTTTTTAGATTTTGTACGATTCACATTGTACAATTTCACACAAAATCGCCACCTCGTAACATTCCCATGAGATCAGGTTGAATAAAACAGGACAAATTAGTTGCTTGCCGAAAAAAAAAATTAAGACCGCATAAAAGAACACCGTTCTCAAAATGGACGTTTTTAATAGTTGAAATTTCTGAATTAAAAATGTAGTGTTCATTTGAAATTCACCGAGACGACGTGAGATCAGGTGCAATGGTCAAAAAGCACGAATGAGTGAATATAGTATGAATGTACACCGTGTGGTCCACTATTTTCAATGGGAAAGTAGGCCAATAAATGTCACTAGATGAAGTCATGCATCAATTATCGGCACTTTACATCAGTTTTCTCTACTAATCCATGCTCACATACTGTATTTTGATGTAACATACTATATATATATAACCGAATGTCCAAAGCTGTTCTCATTTACATATTTTTTATTGATATAGTGACTGAAAAATTCACTAGATCTATCGCTAAATGCTTTTTGGAAGAAAAACAAGTCATTAAAGGGGTCTGAGAAGTCAGTAAGTTGGCTGAATGGAATTCATACGCACTGCATTCGTCATGTGACCTACAAGCATGGCTTCACTTCCATTCACAAATCCTTTCCCATGGCCTCATTTTTCAATTTTTCCAAAAAATATTTCATCTACTGTTTATCGATTGCTATGAATTTACTACTCTTGGCATACTATTATTTTGCATAGGTATAGTGAAGTAGTCCTTTTCCGTTCTTCAGCATTATTTCTCTTTTTAAAGTTCTGTGTGAATGTCCCCACAAGGGTTTGTTCAAATCCTCTAAATACAGCATGATTAATAACAATACTGACGACTTCCTTAGTAAACTCCATAATTATATTCAGATTCAGTTTACATCACCCCAAACTCACAAAAGTGTTTGACTAAAGAGCTTTATAATTGGTCAAAGTGACTCCAAGAGTTTCAAGTTACCATGACAATGTGATTCTTGGGAAAATTGGGCGGGAGCTGATAGATGTGGCACCAGTAAGTGGTCTCCTGTGTGGGGATGATGACATCAGGGGCCAGGACATCCAGGGTGTGGGCATCTCTCGGGAGAGCAGGGGACGGATCGTCTGGACGCAGGAGCAGAACTCGCTGGACGCCGGGATGGAGACGGGATATGTTGAGCTCGTGCAAAGATAGGATCGGACGCTCCAGGATGGCGTAGATTATGTGGACCGTGCCTTCCTGGAAATAAGGATTTCTGTCATTATTTTTGTATATCACCCTTACTTTTTTCCAGAAGCAAATGATTAAGATGTTAGACTGAATGTTGACAATGTTCATTCTATGAAAAAGAGCAGCACGAACATTCTTCAAAATATCTTTTGTATTTCATGGAGGAATGAAAGTCACACGGGTTTGGAGTTCGGAATGACACGAGGGTGAGTAAATGAAGACAAGACCTCCTTCTTATACGGTGTGTGACTGTAAGTCTATCCCTCACAGCCCCATTTTACCCATGTTATATTCAAAATTGCGTCAAACCTGAGAGTGCAACAGTGCCCACCCCCTTTTTCAGCAGCACTGGTTCCGGAAGTATTTTTTTTATTAATTTTTCCCATAGGGATTTTTTTAAAAATTTCTGTTAAAGCATTATAAGCCATTAACCAGTCCAATCGGCTATGAGGTGAAGCACTGCAAACAGCATAATTGAATTAAAAACAATGGAGGAATATAAAACTTCTCATGTACACATGTTGATTATATATATATACATAAAAACATTTTGAATTTATTGCAAATAAATGTCTATATATGTAGAGCCTACAAATATTTAAGTATTTTGAGAGTTTCGACTCGATTACATCATTCACAGTGCTTCATGAGAGTGGGTGGAGCTAATGTTTTCTGCTCAGCATCATGGGTAATGTAGTCTTTCAATAATTCTGCTGTTAAATACGATTATTTAAAAAAAAAAAAATAAGCTGAAATAACGCTAGTTTTTACTTCCGGAACCTGAGGGATGCAGTCTATTATCATTCAAATGTCTCTTTGTCCAACCACAACCCCATCTGTCTATTCTACTTGTTTAGTAACATGCCTCTATGATGTAGTCGTGTGGGTCGCAGGTGCTGAACGGTCTTTTGAAGAGCAGGAAGAAGCCTTCAGTGGACTGATGAGTCTCCAGCAGCTGATAGTCCTGTTGAGTGTCCAACATCACTCTGCCTTCATCATCACTCCATGCATCCTAAGTATATTAAATCAAATCACAAAAAACATCAAATATGCTTCTTTATTTGAGGTCAGTAAGTTAATGTTTTAGAAATAATTCTCTTATCCTCACCATAATTTTTTTTTTTTGTAGCAGTAATATTGTAAAATATTATTACAAATTAAAATAACTATTTTCTATTTGAATAGATTGTAAACTGTAATTTATATCCAGTGATCAAAGCTGAATTTTCAGCATCATTACTCCAGTCTTCAGAGTCACATGATCCTTCCGAACACATTCTAATATGCTAATTTGATGCACAAGATACATTAATTATTATTATCAATGTTGAAAACAGCTGTGTTGCTTAATATTTTTGTGGAAACCATGATAACGTTTTTTTCAGGATACTTGGATGTATAGAAAGTTTAAAAGAACTTCTTTAATGTTTTCTTTTTGAAACATTATAAATGTCTTTTACTGATCAATGTAGTGCATCCTTGCTGAATAAATCATCATCATCATCAAACTTTTATTGCAGACTCAAGGTCCAAGTGCAAAACAAAGAAACAGATTGAAACATTAAATTGAATTTTTTTCATGCATTTCTTGAAAAAAAAATCTTTTGAATGGTGCTGTATATAATTAATAAATAAACTAACCGACACGATCTCCCAAGAAAACAACTATTTTGCAATCTACAATTTTTTGTATGATTCTTAGAAAAAAGTTTGCCACCAATTTTCCAAAATGTAAAACAGTCACTAATTGCCATGAGAGTGCGTTAAAACCATCATCAAATTTGTATAAATACCTTGTAATATTTTACTTTGGTTTTTATGTTACTTAAAATTGATTTCGAGAGTTTCTATTTAAACCAATAACCTTCAGAATTTACTGCAAGCCTACAATGTTTTGCTGTTATTGCCTGTAACACTTCTCCTTGACATACGCCGAGGGAGGCAGGGCGACCGGCTGGCCATACAACATTTATTCAAAACGGACAGAACTGTGCATCCAAAGGCAAAATAATGAAATAAATCATGCAAAATTAATGAAGAGGGGGCCTTGACACACGCATGACCTTCTACTTTCAACCACTTTATTTGGGGTGCGGCAGCCAAAACCCAGATGTGAGCTGTTCGGCTCAATGTTAGAAAGAATTATTGCGCCGTACAGCTGAAATGGAAAAGGACGAGCGTGTGGGTGTCTGCAGGCAATCATAACAAGATCTATAAAACAAGACTCTTCAGACTGAAGAGCAACAGAGAGAGGATGCTTTGACAGAGAGGTTAGAAATTCATCATTAGTTCTTCATTATTCAACAACAAAAAAGTCGAGAACAGTCTCTTAAAAGGAGATTTAATTCTGTCATTATTTATCTTGTTCCAAACTTTCTTACGTGGAACAAAAAATATGTTTTGTTTAAATGTCTTAGTATGAATTTCATTTTTTGCAGCGACGCCATTTTTGGTTTCCCAAAGAAGCGTTCGGTGAACAGTTCATAAAGAAACCATTTTTTTTTCTTAGTGTTAAGAACATCTGAAGAACCTTTATTCTCTATAAAGAACCTTTTGTGCTATGGAAAGGTTCTGTGAATGCTAAAGGTTCCTCATCGATGCCAATAAAGAACCTTTATTTTTAAGAGTGATACATTGCAAGTGATACATTGGGGTCCAAAAGATTTCATTCATCCATTTCATACATCCATCAATATATCTTTTTTGTGCTCCACTGAAGAACGAAAGTCAGGTTTGGAATGAGATGAGTAAATGATGACAATTTTAATTTGTGGGTGAACTATCCCTTTACCAAAAAAAAACAAAAACACTTATATTGACAAGATTCTGCTTTATATTGCATCATATTTCTGCTCATCATGTATTTTGTAACAGCACATAATCCTTCACTCTCCCCGGAGCACATTTGCAACACCATAGAGCAAAAACCATCATAAAATCAAAGCGATTAACTATTCTTACCCCAAAATAGGATTTGTCTCCGTCGTCCCACAGAAGGACCAAATCGGCATTCGTTGGCTCTCCCCGATCGGACATCCCCAGTAAAATGCCGTGGTGCAGCTCTTTGACTTTCACCTCTAGATAAACCTCCTGGGTGGGATAGCTGATGTTCCAGGACAGCTCCAGCTGGCCTGAGGGGTCTAAGGGGATGTGGTAGGCCAGGGTGGGTCTCGAGTGGACCGCAGGAGCCTGGTAGGATGCCACCAAGAGCACCACCACAGTGGCCAAAACAGTGAGGTACATCAGGGTGACGTCTTGCAACCGCAGGTCTTTGTTGAGAAGACGCATAACCTATGTTGTCTTCTACTTGAAGGCCCTTTCTTGTTGTTCTTTTGTTGTTGAAGTTATTTTCTCATCACAAGTCGTCAAAAATCTCACGGATATAGTATTCACTACTTGTCCTTTGAGAACTCCACAGGTGATTTTTCTTCTGTGACTTCCTAGATCTCCTTTCAGATTTATTTCTCAGTTGTCCACTGGTCCTCGTGTTGGTCCACTTCTGTTGGCTGTGGATTCTCTCTGGCTTTTAAGAGCACGACCCCGTGGCAGCCTCTACTTTATCCTGACTAATTCTATTAGCTGGGTTAACGAAAATTCAATTGTTTATTTTGCCCTCTGGTCAAACTTTTTTCTCTAACATCTGCTTGTTGTGAGCAAGAAGGGCGGATTTCTGCAATGCTGACTTTTTTCGTTGATATAGATGTGAAAGAACAATAATTTACGTCTGAGACCGTTTGTGATGTTAGAGCGCAACAGATTATATGCATGTGAAAATTGCATTTAATTGTTTTGCCTGTTGATGTGTTTTATTGGCTAAATTGTCTTCAACCGTCAGGTTAATACTTAATGACTTTCATTCATTTTAGGTTGTTTAAACAACATATTTCAACTCAAAAATAACTTCAAACATTTATGAAAAATGGTAAATTACTGTTTGGAGTAAAGAAAAAAGAAAATATGAAATGCAAAAATTTCCAAACTCATGTGCACACTAGAATTGTTTGTTTTAATAATTATTTTAATTATAGTTATTATTATTATTACAAATATCAAAGGCTGCACATTAGAGAGTATAAATGCAGTTATTACTGTTAATGGAAACAAAGACACTAAGTCAAGGTTCCTCAAATCCTCGGAGGATCTAGTGATCCTAAAGACCTTGATTGCCTTGCTCAGGTGTGTTTAAGTTGGAGATAATTTTTTAAAGAACGTATATACGCAGAGCTGGGTAGGTTACATTTAAAACGTATTTCACTACAGATTACGAAATACATGCTTTAAAAAGTAATTTGTAACGTATTTGGTTACATTACTCAAGTTTAGTAACTTAATCTAAATACTTTAGAATACTTTGGAATACTAATAAGTGTGGAACAAACACAAAAAAGGTCATTGTGAGTTTTTATCTCACAATTCTGACTTTTTCCCTCAGAATTGCGTGATATAAATTTGCAATTGCGAGTTATAAAGTCAGAATTACGAGATATAAACTCACAATATTGAGAAAAGTCAGAATTATGAGATATAAAATCACAATATTGAGAAAAGTCAGATTTATGAGATATAAACTCACAATATTGAGAAAAGTCAGAATTATGAGATATAAACTCACATACTAAATTCATAATTGCAAGGAAAAAAATTAGTATTGCAAGTTTATATCTCCCAATTCTGACTTTATAACTTGCAATTGTGAGTTTAAATCTCGCAATTCTGAGAAAAAGAAGTCAGAATTGTGAAATGCAAACAAATTGTGAGAAAAAGTTGCAGTGACGAGTGAATTATAAAATGACTCACAAACAACTATCACAAAACATGAAAACAGTCGAAAACATGAAACTGAACTCCACTTTTTCAGACGGTCAGAGTCAGAGAATCACCAATTGCTGTTTAAATGACATTAAAATTATTATGTATTACAGTATACTATTATACTATTATGGTACTGTTGTAAAGTATAACAGCATGTATATTAGTATAACTGTGACATGGTTAACGTTGCTCAAAATATTACAGCATGTGTAACAGATGTGTGTCCTGCTGATTGCTTGGAGAAACACTAGTTCTAATGTCAATGCTTCTGGAAGATACCACCTGTGTCTTCATCCTTTCATTGGTTTTCAAGAAATTAAGATATTGAGATGAAACACTTGCGATAGCAACCTCCTTAATGCACACGCTCGAATGCCCTGCAGCCAAAGCGGCACGGTGCAGCTGCTGCCAAACGTGTCGTCTCAATCAAGAAACATGGATACCTCGTTTGAGGAATAAAGGTTATTTAGGTCCCTGTGGCAATGGCGGGAGGCAGTGTTAATGTGGGAGGGGCGAGACAGGAACAGATGCCGGTCCGTTCCGCTAATGAAATGAAGTTGCGGGACCAGAGGGTCATTTCTGTGCCCCGGAGACATGACTGTTCCATGAGCTGAAACAACAGATCATCAGGTGTATGACACAGTAAACCTGGCCTGGACTCGTGTGGCCAATTTTAACAAAAATTACATTTTCTGCAATATGTTCTGAGTGCTTTCCAGGCTGGGGCTCTGTGGTTACTAAAGTGTTCTGAGTGTTTGTTTTATTTATTTATTTATTGCTATGTGGGTTTAATGTTGTGGGCGGTTGCTATAGCAACCGCTATATAAGTTTTATGTAATTTAATTACATAGCAATTTTCCATCCATTTGGATTACATAGTTTTAACATAAACAAACTAATAAACTTAATGTGATTCATATTTGTCAGTCATATGTAAATGAAATAGGTAAGATTTATGTAATAGTTGAGTATATGAATAGTGAGAGATTAAATGTCTTTTATCTTCAGTTGATTTCATCAGTTGTAGTTCTTGTGTTTCTCTGTCCTTCAGTGATTCTGCTTGTTAACAGCAGGTGTTCATCATTAATGCTCAATCATCACTTAATGATCTCATTAACTCTGACACTGCTTCAATGGTACTTTAACTCAGTAGTGCGCACACACATGACCACTAAACAGTGTTCATTAACCTGGACATCTTTTTGTGAACTATTACATAAATCTTACCCATTTCATTTACGAATGACTGATAAATATGAATCACATTAAGTTTATTAGTTTGTTTATGTTAAAACTATGTAATCCAAATGGATGGAAAATTGCTATGTAATTAAATTACATAAAACTTATGTTTAGACTGAAATATTTTTTTGAGTGTGGGTGAATTCTAATACTGCTTACTGGCTCGATTCATAATTCGTAAAGAAAGGAGAAAAAACAAACAAATGAGAAAGAGAAATTAACACTGAGAAAGTGGAAATAGAAAACAAATAGATGCTTGAAGGATTTGTATCAGGGTTCTGTCTGGTTTAGTCTGGTGACAGATCCCTGACACTTCTACTGTCTTGTCATTGTTCGCTCGAGCCTATTTCGTCTGTGTATGTGTGGCACTTCAATCCTGACACTTCTGTCTAGTTCGGTTTGGGTTCGGTGTCGAGGTTCGGACATTCACGCTCCATGTTTTGTCTCTTGCTGTGAGTTGAGTGTCCGTTCACTCACCATGCGCTCTCGTCTTGGGTGTTTTTGGAGAGCGGCAGGTTTGTTTACATTGGCCAGACGCTCTTGTGTTGTCACATTCTACAGTTTGTGGCATGTGGTTCGTGTTGTTCATCGGCTGCATGCATGTTGTCATGATTTTTGTGGACGTGCAGTCGGTGACAGCTCTCATTGGCTACGTGTTTTGTGAGAGAACATGACTTTGTTTTTGTATTTCCCATTGCACTGCAGCCCATTTTCAGGTCATGACCTTTCAGTTTTAGTGTATATTTTGCATGTCACACATATGAATGTAACAAAGAGGGGGGATGAACGAATGCAGACGCACCATTGAGGAGTCAGAGGGCCTAGGGCTCAAACTGACATTATCCAGTTTAGAACAGTCAGTCAGCCGGTATTACCTCAAACACACTAAGCACACACAGAGAGCTATTTGTTGGAGAGATGTATCAGACACAAGGTGTAAGGAGGGGTGAAGGGTAGGGAACAGCTCTGGTCCTGTCAGATTCTTTCAGGTCATGTATAACGCACAGCCTTAGTCTAGAGCTTAATGTGTGGCAGTTTAATAAAAAGTACTTTTAATTTGTATAACTTTTAAAGCTTAAAATGTTGAAAATTTTGAAAACTATACACCACCGTTCAAATGTTTCGGGTCAGATTTGTTTTAATGCTTTTGCAAGTCTATTATGCTCAACAAGGCTGCATTTATTTGATAAAAAATACAGTAAAAAAAGGTAATATTGTGAAATATTATTTCAATTTATAAGAACTATTTTCTATTTGAATATATTTTAAAATGCAATTTATATCCTGTGATCAAAGCTGAATTTTCAGCATCATTTTAGCATCATTCCCTGAAAACAGCCACGATTTTATCTGCTTTAAAAATGTATCAGATAAATATTTTTTTTTTTTTTTTTTGCTTAAATCTATTAATCAACCTCAGTCCTGATCAAAACTACTAAATTTAAAAAAAAATCAGGATTTTAACTCTTTAAAACGTTAAAATCTGATGCTGCACAAAAACTAACAACGCATCAAAGCCGATGTTGTTTCTACTCTTTGACACGTTTTTTCCCAAATCAGTGACATCATTTATGAATTTGGCAATTAAAGAGTTAAAATCCTGATTTTTATTTTTTTTTTAAATTTAGTAGTTTTGATCAGGACTGAGGTTGATTAATAGATTCAAGCAAAAAAAATTGAAAAAAATATTTATCTGATACATTTTTAAAGCAGTTAAAATCATAAGGAAAGGGTCGTGAATTTGCCCACAGAGTACTGTTGAGTTTTTGAACATTTTCAAAGCATTTTCCCAAAATATGTGTCAAAATAAGATTTGTCACCAAAAATCATTCCATTTGCTGAAACACGGAGAAAGTTATGGCCAAATTAAGACTCAAAAATTCCCCATAGTGGATGAAAACATCCCGAACAGCACATGAGGGTTAATTTTTGATCAATTTAATGTGTCCTTGCAGAGTTAAATTATTAATTTCTTCATGAAAAACTTACGAATTTACGTTTAGCTAAAAACTAAAAACATCAAACCCAGCTGATCAACTGCTTAATTGTGCAATCAACAATTGAGGTCTCACAGTAAAAACCAACCCGATCTAATGAAAAAACGCAAAGTGCAGATTTCATACGAATTAGCTGAAATAGGCTGTGGGATTGTGTTGGTTAAACAGTAGAGTAGATCAATCCTGTTGTCCTGACAACCAACTAAACTAAACGTGAACCTCAGGATGAGGTTGAAAAAAGCTGGCAAAGCTTTGAACGTTTCTAGGAGCTCTCTGAAGTCCATAACCCAACCCAGCCATCAAACAGCAGCGGTGACAGTGGCAACATCACGCTCCCGAGCTTATTAATGGACAACGTGGATGGAGAATTTGATGCATGTTATTAAGAAGAGCCTGTTTCAGTCAGTCAGAAGCGAATGTGTAGTGACATGAAGGCCAAGTATGGTAATCCTGCATTTAACCAATCCAAGTTACACACACATTAGGAGCAGTGAGAAGCGCACACACACCCAGAGCGGTGGCACCTGGGGAGTGATTGGAGGTTATGTGCCTTGGTCACACAGTAAAAAACGTTGGGTTATTTAATCAACCCAACCGTTGGGTTACAGATATTGGGTCACTATGTTGGGTTATTTACCAAAATATCAGGTCATTTTTAACATCGTTGGGTTATTTTTACCAATACCCCATCTGTTGGGTTAAATACGGATCCCTTGATGACGGTTCAAGTTTTAACGGTCCAGTGAGTCAACGGAAGTCATGTCGTTTTTCATGTAACGTTATATAACTTTTATAACAGTACTCACTAAAAAATATTGGGTTAAAAATAACCCAACAAGTAACCCAACTATGGGTTAACATAGCACCTTCCCAACTGTGGGTTATTTTTAACCCAATGATTGGGTTAAAAACCAGTTGGGTTAAGAAATGACCCAACAAGGATTCATTTCCAATCGATCTCACTTAACGTTACCGGAGAACATTAAAACTGAATAAAGATAATTACGACTTAAAAATATAAAATTGAGTTCTCCATAGTTTGAGTACACAATACCTACTGTTATAAAAGTTATATAACGTTACATGAAAAACGACATGACTTCTGTTGACTCACTGGACCGTTAAAACTTGAACCGTCATCAAGTGATCCGTATTTAACCCAACAGATGGGGTATTGGTAAAAATAACCCAACGATGTTAAAAATGACCTGATATTTTGGTAAATAACCCAACATAGTGACCCAATATCTGTAACCCAACGGTTGGGTTGATTAAATAACCCAACGTTTTTTTACTGTGTAGGTATTGTGTACTCAAACTATGGAGAACTCAATTTTATATTTTTAAGTCGTAATTATCTTTATTCAGTTTTAATGTTCTCCGGTAACGTTAAGTGAGATCGATTGGAAAAGAATCCTTGTTGGGTTATTTCTTAACCCAACTGGCTTTTAACCCAATCATTGGGTTAAAAATAACCCATAGTTGGGAAGGTGCTATGTTAACCCATAGTTGGGTTACTTGTTGGGTTATTTCTTAACCCAACTGGCTTTTAACCCAATCATTGGGTTAAAAATAACCCACAGTTGGGAAGGTGCTATGTTAACCCATAGTTGGGTTACTTGTTGGGTTATTTTTAACCCAATATTTTTTAGTGAGCAGGGGTATTGAGAATCGAACCCGCAGCCTTTGGGTTACAAATCTGGCTCTCTAACCATTAGGCCATGACTGCCCTGTGGCTGTAAAGCAATGATTAATTTTCGGTTCGAGCTCTTCACGTATAAAGAAATGCATTGCAGCCATTAATTCACCGAGCCCATTCTGTGCCTTGAGATGGAAAGCCAGGCACATTACGGCTGAGCTCTTGCTCTGTGTTTCCTACCAGTCATTATCATGCTGGCCAAAAATCAATGACCAGGCCTTACAGATGGGCTACTGCTTATCCTGGCCTTCGTCCAGCTCCACTGGGCGGCTCGTTTGTTCATTCTTCAGAGCAACCTTACAGCTAGATTTCAGCAGATGAGCGCTTGAAGGAAATCAGTGGCTGACATGACATGATCATCTACAGTAGATCTTATGACAACATTAAATGTGAGAAAAAGGAAGACTTTGAGGGTGGGTGTAATTCTCGACGTTCATCGCTGCACCGAAGAATTATATCCACGGTTGACTGTAAACAGCCGCTGGTTCAATCAAATTGCAAATCAGGAAACGGCAATCAATGAGAAATGGAAATATGACTCGCACATGGCTTTATTACACTTCCCGACAACTGTCTCGGATCTCTTTGATGTGTTGATGTGAAACTTCATTTGTGAATGTAGCTGCTTGTAGATTAATTAGGTTTAAAATGCAAATTAAGGCTTTAAAAGTAAAGTTTGTTATTTGTGGATGTTAGATTTTGGGAGCTATGCCAAGTTTGATTTGCAGAAACCACTACTGTATGAGGGTAGTTTCATGAAAAGTGTAACACGGTGGTTTTTCATTTTTTTTTACTAAAAAAAATGTTACAGAGACATCAAAGTACAATATATAACATCAAGTATGTAACAAATAAAAGTACACTGGGGTGCTTAAACAAAGTCTAAACAAAAATATTGACAAGTTTACAAATTTTTAAAGTTTTAGCTGCTTTTTGTTTCAAAGAGTATTGTAAAGAGACAATATAATGTTCAAATTCTCTCTTAAAGGATACAAAACAGGGTTTTTTGTAAGAAAACTTGCATTTATGAATATAATACTTTGCCATTAATAGTATCAAGTTTTTATATAAATCTGGTTGCGCTTGTTTATCCTTCCATAACAACACAGATTGGTTATCAATATTTTTTGCTATATAATCACAAATATTTTGCCAAAATGGTCTTATCAATGTCATTTGTCACAGAAAGTGCATTTAACTTCAATATCATTTTTAAATTTTGCAAGGTAATGCTTCACTGGGTAAATTCGATGTATAATTTTGAATGATCCCTCTTTGACTTTGTGTTTGTAACTAAATATTTATTAGGTATAAGCCAGACCTTTTTCCAATCAATATTGCCTGTCAACCGATTCCAATACGAGTAAATATAAGGGTCTAACTCAATAATTCTGACTCAACCAATGACAGTGGAGGTGTGGGAGTGTTCAAAAAAACTTACATTTGCTAGTGAAGTGGAGAAATTCACCTTTAATATTACAACATAACTTGGCCCCACTTAAAATAAAAGTGAAGGCCTTGGCACCACTGTATTTTACTACGGTTAAATCTTTTATAAAATAACATCAACGACAAAAAGATAAAAGCTACCAAAATTCAATTAGTAGCTGAATTTGGTAACACTTTACAATAAGGTTCATTAGTTAACATTACTCACTAAAAAATATTGGGTTAAAAATAACCCAACAAGTAACCCAACTATGGGTTAACATAGCACCTTCCCAACTGTGGGTTATTTTTAACCCAATGATTGGGTTAAAAGCCAGTTAGGTTAAGAAATAACCCAACAAGGATTCATTTCCAATCGATCTCACTTAACGTTACCGGAGAACATTAAAACTGAATAAAGATAATTACGACTTAAAAATATAAAATTGAGTTCTCCATAGTTTGAGTACACAATACCTACTGTTATAAAAGTTATATAACGTTACATGAAAAACGACATGACTTCCGTTGACTCACTGGACCGTTAAAACTTGAACCGTCATCAAGTGATCCGTATTTAACCCAACAGATGGGGTATTGGTAAAAATAACCCAACGATGTTAAAAATGACCTGATATTTTGGTAAATAACCCAACATAGTGACCCAATATCTGTAACCCAACGGTTGGGTTGATTAAATAACCCAACGTTTTTTACTGTGTAGTTACCAACATTAGTTAACATGAACTAATAATGAACTGCACTTATACAACATTTTTTAATCTTTGTTAATGTTAATTTCAACATTTACTAATACATTATTAAAATCTTGTTAACATGAGTTAATGCACTGTGAACTAACATGAACAAACAATGAACAACTGTGTTTTCATTAACTCACGTTAACGAAGATTAGTAAAAACAGTAACTAATGTATTGCTCATGATTAGTTCATGTTAGTTAACTAATGTTTAACTAATGCACCTTGTTGTAAAGTGTTACCAAAATAATATAATGTAAATAATACTTTTTTAACTATTGTGCATTGTTATATCAGTCTCATTTAATTATAGAAAAAAATAGTATAATTTTTTATTTATTGTTTAACTAATGAACCTTATTGTAAAGTGTTACCCTAAATTTCTGTAATCTAAATAAACATTGATTAATGTATCAACTGCTTAAAACCAGCTCGTTTTATAAACCATAAACGCTTTACATTTAACAATCATTTTCCATCATACACAGTATTATTAACATACTGTTTAATAATAAAGTGAGCTACATAATAATTTGGCTATTAGGCAACAATTCTTGTGTTTATGAAATAAACTACAGAAAGTGTGCCCCCCCCCCCAGAAAGTTTCGCATGCGCTTTTACGACTTAATTCATCAGTAAGGCGTCATCTTAACGCCTCGCAGGGGCTCTGATGAATTTATGATGCTTCTCTGGATTCGTTGAATTCACATCACAGTTCCTGATAGCCGCGCGTCGTCAGTCAGTAGCCGGAACTGTAAAACCATCTCAGCCCACTCCGCGCGCGCGGGCAGATTTACAGTGCGCTTCAGCTGCACGAGACAAACAGCAGCAATTATCTCGCAGGACAGATCGCGCGACACCAAACATACGGCAAAAATCAGCGTCGCGAGCTCTGCGAACAAACACGCTGAGATTTCATAGTCCGTACAGTAATTTGTCGCACAAAGAGAAGGAGGAATAGAGAAGACACTAACATCTCCAGTAGGCTTTATTGCATGAAGCTTGAGGTGCATTGTGATATGGAGCTGCCAAGGTTTTCGTGTTGCGGTTGAGGACGTTTAAAGGAACAGCGTTTTATACGGCGCTTCATTCGATGCAGAGCTGGTTCATTTCTTCCAACGAAGGCGGATTTGAAAACTATTGAAAAAGACTTGTGGTTACCTCAACAAGTTCTTCCAGCTCGAAATAGCTTCTCCTTTTCCTTACGTTTAAGGAACAGTCTATGAAAAGTCGCTCAGGATGTTGACAACTCCACAAAAACGGATATGAAATAAGGAACTCTTTGATTTTTTTTTTTTTTTTTTTGCAAAGAAATCGCTTCATCTTAATCGAGTGAGAGTGTTAATACGCCACATTTGTTGTTTTACCACCCCATTCGCTTCGCCGAAAGTCACTTCCGCGGTTCGGTCAAAACTCGTTTATAAAGCCCGTCTCGTTCGAGCATCGTCACTTCTGCAGATGTGCTCTGGTTCAGTTCTAACCATCGTGTAGGTAAGATGACCACCTTATGGGCTCTACTGTGATTTTTAGTTTGGGTTATTCGTCCACAATCTTTTTGTTGTGAAGAAATGTAATGTGGTTTCTCTTAGTTTGTGTGAACTGTAATTGTTCCTAATGTCAATAATGCTCGAAGGCATATTCTCCAGTTGACATTTCCATTATTGGCACTTTGTAATGAAATGAAATTAAGCCTGTTTTTTTCTTGATGGAGCTTCAAATGTCATTAGAGGAAGTTGTTCTCTGTCCGTGGTGCTGAAGTTATGGAAAGTCGACCGGCTGAACTCGATTTACTTCAGATCTGCTTATGTCACATGCACTGAGAATATCTTATGGAACGAAAACAATTATTCTTTACATCTTATAGGCCTATGAAATCATGAGGAGAGGTTAAATTCCATAATTTAGAAGCATATTTATTTGTAGATCCAAAGAGACAGCCCTTGGTCGTTGAAAGTCTTGTGCTCATTTAGTTATAACTCAGACATCAGGAGCCCTTGGTGTCATATGGCAATCTACACTCCTTCTGACTAGTTGATTTGATTTCCCATGACCTATGACCCTTGTGAAAGGTGCAAGGAGATTTTTTTCCCCTATGTCAGTTGCGCGACGGGACAGGGGGGATGGGCATTTCCTGCATAATAATGTTAAAGAATTCTCTCCACCCCCAGCCATGACCGTTCCTCCATCCTTTACCCTCCCCCGTCACATCTCTGTGTGACACACATTAATTGCAAAATGCCCCCATTTGAATGAATAATGGAGACATAAGCATGTCTATTCCGAAGTGTTGTCTTCAAAGGAGAAAAAAAAATATGCATATGCATAGACTTGCCACCACCATTTCTTTAAAATCATCAAAAAAAAGCAGCTTTTCTTTCTATAAAGAGTTATTTCAACCTGATCTGACCTGTAAAAAGACCTTTCAGCGGTGTAACCAAATGTAGTCAAGTTCATTAAGTCATATTTTTGACTGTTAAAGGAATATTGTTGTTCTCGTGTTGTTCTAAACCTCTGAGGAACACGAAAAAGAAAATATTTTTGGACCCCATTGACTTTCATTCTGTGGACAACAGTTGAAACATTCCTCAAAATATCCTAATGCTCAGCTGAAGAAAGTAAATCATACAGGTGTTGGGAATGGCATCAGTTTGACTAAATACCAATAGCAACTTTATTTATATAGCGCAATAAAAACGGCACAAGTTGACTAATGTGCTTCACAACGCCTCGCAGAAAAACACATATAATGCAGTTGTCACTGATTAAAAGCTATTGAAAATGTGCTTTGAGTTACACTTTCAAATTCCTGTACAGTAGCAGCGTCTCTAATATGTTTATTATGTTCTAATATGACTAAATGATGACAGATTTTTATTAATGGGCGAAATATCCCTTTTAGATGTTAACACAAAACAGGTTACCCGACAAAACACTTTTATATTGTGATGATAAAGTGCGTCTCACGGACTAAAATGATTTGTATTCTGCATGCAGCAAGGCTTCGGAATAATTATAGAGTGTAACAACTACTTTTTATTGCATCACCTCAAATGGAATTGAAATATTTTGAAGTCACGCAGTTTTAAAACGGACTAAGATTTTATTTTGACCATCTGGCCTATATGTGCAGAGATGTTTAATGATTGGATATTCAAAGCATCATTCTTGTAAAAGTCTTTTCTCCCAGATCCTCGAGGCTGCTTTTCACACTACATCTCCTTGGTACTCTTTCATTTATGTCCTTTACTGTCCACCCTTTCTGCTTTCCTCCCCCATCCCCTCCCCCACACCATCAGAGACAGTTGCTATGTCTCCTGCCACAAGGCCGTGTCACTTCCCGCGACCGCAGACACCAGCATGGGCGTACAATAGTCCAGCCACCCCGAGGGAAAACATGCCGGCTTGATACCTTGCAGAAAATAAACATGTTAGACGTCGCAAAGACTGTTTTTAATAGAAGATGGAAGCTGATGCTGTCACATCCCCCAAACTGCTCAAGCTGAAGTGGGAAGCAATGAAGGTCCCAAAGCAATAACAAAATGGATTATTTCTCACAGCTTTTGGTGTGGACGAGGTTTCTCAGCAGGAAACTCATCTTCCCCATAGAGGGACCATGCACATCTAGAGGTGTTCGATGTGCAACAGCAACTTGCGAACCACATAATGGTAGAATGAATCTAGATACAGAGTGGCCGCTTGCCAAGTAGACAGGCAGAGATATAAAAAGATTAAGGCAGGAAGAAAAGTGGAAAAGAGGTTGTAGCTGTGCTCAGCCACCCTACAGGAATAACACTATGTAATCTCACAAAAGAGTGTTTTATGTAACACCTGTAAACACTTTGTGGTGATCGAAGAAGGCTGGAGGTTCTGTACATAGCAGTTACAAAAAAAGGTCTCACTCCGTCCCTCTAATACACACGCTGTCCGTCTCCCCTGAGGCCGGAGAAGCTCGAACCCACTGTTATTCCAGTTAAACTGAGGACAAGTCCTTTAGAAATACGTATTTAATTCAATTTAATTTCAGTTCTGGGAGGTCACATCACTCAAGCTGTCACAGTATTATCATATATAAGCTCCTCAGTATTATCTCTGGAGCTAATTACCCCCCTCCATCCCCAGCTCCTCCTCTCTTCAGTCAGGATTTGCCTTGTGATTTCCCTGAATCAGACTAATTCTTGAAATACAGTTGGGAGAACAAGAATTTGATACACTGACGATTTTACAGGTTTGCCCACTTACAAAGCATGTAGAAGTCTGTCATTTTTATCATAGGTACTCTTCAACTGTGAGTGACGGAATCTAAAACAAAAATCCAGAAAATCACATTGTATGATTTTTAAGTAATTAATTTGCATTTTATTGCATGACATAAGTATTTGATACAACAGAAAAGCAGAACTTAATGTTTGCTACGGAAACCTTGGTTTGTATTTACAGCGATCACACGTTTCTTGTAGTTCTGGACCAGGTTTGCACACAATGCTGGATTTTGGCCCACTCCTCCATACAGACCTTCTCCAGATCCTTCAGGTTTCGGAGCTGTCGCTGGGCAATATGGACTTTCAGCTCCCTCCAAAGATTTTCTATTGGGTTCAGGTCTGGAGACTGACTAGGACACTCCAGGACCTTGAGGCGCTTCTTACGGAGCCACCCCTTAGTTGCCCTGGCTGTGTGTTTCGGGTCGTTGTCATGCTGGAAGACCCAGCCATCTTCAGTGCTCTTACTGAGGGAAGGAGGTTGTTGGCCAAGATCTCACGATACATGGTCCCATCCATCCTCCCCTCAATACTGTGCAGTCGTCCTGTCTCCTTTGCAGAAAAGCATCCCCAAAGAATGATGTTTCCACCTCCATGCTTCACGGTTGGGATGGTGTTCTTGGGGTTGTACTCATCCTTCTTCTTCCTCCAAACACGGCGAGTGGAGTTTAGACCAAAAACCTCTATTTTTGTCTCATCAGACCACATGACCTTCTCCCATTCCTCCTCTGGATCATCCAGATAGTCATTGGCAAACTTCAGACGGGCCTGGACGTACGCTGGCTTGAGCAGGGGGACCTTGCGTGCGCTGCAGGATTTTAATCCATGACGGAGTAGTGTGTTACTAATGGTTTTCTTTGAGACTGTGGTTCCAGCTCTCTTCAGGTCATTGACCAGGTCCTGCCGTGTACTTCTGGGCTGATCCCTCACCTTCCTCATGATCATTGATGCCCCACGAGGTGAGATCTTGCATGGTGCCCCAGACCGAGGGAGATTGACCGTCATCTTGAACTTCTGCCATTTTCTAACAATTGCTCCAACAGTTGTTGCCTTCTCACCTCAACAGCTGCTTGCCTATTGTCCTGTAGCCCATCCCAGCCTTGTGCAGGTCTACAATATTATCCCTGATGTCCTTACACAGCTCTCTGGTCTTTGGCCATTGTGGAGAGGTTGGAGTCTGTTTGATTGAGTGTGTGGACAGGTGTCTTTTATACAGGTAACGAGTTCAACCAGGTGCAGTTAATACAGGTAATGAGTGGAGAAAAACTAACAGGTCTGTGAGAACCGGAATTCTTACTGGTTGGTAGGTGATCAAATACTTATGTCATGCAATAAAATGCAAATTAATTACTTAAAAATCATACAATGTGATTTTCTGGATTTTAGTTTTAGATTCCGTCACTCACAGCTGAAGAGTATCTATGATAAAAATGACAGACTTCTACATGCTTTGTAAGTGGGCAAACCTGCAAAATCGTCAGTGTATCAAATACTTGTTCTCCCCATTATATGTGTCCATGTTAAATTATTGACATTAATGATATTGCATATGTTGGTTCTGTTCTGTTTACCCTAAGGGGGTTATTCGCCAATAAAAACTCTATGCAATTATCAATCATATTTGACGATAGAGCTCCTGACAGAATTATAAATAGAGTTGTTTGATGAGAATATACCAAGTGCTTCTATATTAAGAGGAAGACTCAGGAACCCTGAGATGTATATGATATGATTGGAGCGTCAGTGAGTGAATAGTCTGTTCCACATTTAGCTCTTACAAAATAGAATTTTGATGGTTTAAAATGAACTGGATATTGATATTTTCTGCAGGGAGTGCTGCTTACCCATGAAAAACAAGTGTTCTGGGTGGTTGCCAGGCCATTGCTACATGGTTGCGAATGTGTTTAGGGCTGCATTTCTCAAAAGCATTGCAAGAACCATTGGTACCAATGATCGCTATCAACTTACCTCATGATTCTAAGTAGTTTCCTTGGGATTGCTTATTGGCACTTATAGGCAGTTAAAAAATACAGCTCAATAACTAAAATGATATTGGGGTCTCTTGATATAGTTCCTGCTTCAGTTAAACAGTAACAGCAAAACCTCAACCTTAATTTGTTTGTAATTTCCATAATTCCAAGAGAGAAGAATGTGTTTTTGACAACAAAAAAAAAAGGTGGCTTAAAGAGATAGTTCACGCTAAATTGAAAATTCTGTCATCATTTACTAACCCTCAAGTTGTTCCAAACCTGTAAGAGTTTCTGTCTTCTGCTGAACACAGAAAAAAAAAATATATATATATAAAAAAAATGCTATGGAAGTCAATGGGCTCCATCAACTGATTGCTGACATTCTTCAAAATAACTTATTTTGAGTTCAGCAGAAGAAAGAAAGTCATACAGGTTTGGAACAACTTGAGGACAAGTAAATGATGACAGAATTTTCAATTTTGGGCGAACTATCCCTTTAAGGTTTCAATCTGAAATGTGGTAATTATTGTGAGAATTAATTATTTGATAGTATTTATATTATTTGTCAGTTTATTATTGCTACAAAGCCATAATTTAAGAGTCAGATATTTGAATGTTGGCATAACTGTCTTATAATTGCATTGTATTGGCTTATTCTGGCCAATAACTGACCCACTTATAAAGAAACCAACCACAATTCATTTTGTTAGGCAGCATTTAGGGGCTGAAATAGTTTTAACCCCAATAATATACAGGTATAGAAAGAAATTCTCAAGAAACACTAAAGAAATGAGCTTAAAATGTTGAATATATGCAGTTTTATTGGAGTGACCTGACTTTGAAACCTGAAAATCAAACTATAAGTTATTCCTTTTAACATCTTTGTAAGTCTTGCCATTTTAAAAGACAAATGATGTTGATTTGAGACAGTAAATCCATAAAAAAGTTGCATTTAACTTTAATAGATGTGACATTCTGACTTATTGTTCCAAGAGTAACTCTAATGAAATTCTTCATTTTTATGCCATATAGGGAATTTATACTTTTCAACATCTAATTAATGTAACTTTAAGCTGTATTTGATGATAAAGTTATTATGGCTGAATACCACAGGTTACAAATGGATGACCCCAATGCAAAACACCTGTAATTTAGAGCAGAAGCCACTTTAACTGTTAATTTGTATGAGCTTGAATCACTGTTTTGTGTGGGTGAGACTTACTCAAATAGCATACCTGTTTGCCGTTTCCATGGTGACAAGATGCCACTTTGAGTGTTCTTGAAGGATTTCATCTCTTTAGATGGTATAGAGCGTAATGACCTGGGTAGACAGGCTGGCTGGCCTATTATTTGTGGCAAAGCAATGCTATAGAATACATCATGATACTACTATTACAAAAATCATGATTTTCAATTATTTCCCTGGCATTGTAATTGCAGTTATTAATGTTGATTAATTTAAAGAACTTAAAGTTTTTAGAATTTAGAATGTAATAATTACAATTTACTAGAACTATTTAATAGACTTAAAATTCTGAATGTCATATTCTTCGTAGATTACACATCTAAACCATAGAGGGTGCTGTTTAAAATTGATGGACTAATATCATTTTGGTTAAACTGTTGCATCCATGTTTCTTGTTCACAGTCATGACATGCCAAAATGTAGCTATGGTCACTTTTACGGAAAATTAATAAACAGTGCTCCGTTTATAATCACTGAAGCTGTCAATCTCTTCATATCAGCATGAGCTCACTGACTTCTCATGAAAACTCCCATTGTATTCAGTGAATCTGACTAGATTTCATAATAAATGTCTTATTTACATTTTGTCAACACTTTGTTGGTTGAAATGAGGCGACTCCCGACCTACTTCCGATCACGCATGATGTTCACAAGTTGACCACATAATGTTGCCATGACACAATGAGAACGTTTTTGTGTCAATTATGGCAAAAACAATACAAAAATAACATAAAATGCTTAAAAAAAATTAAGGTATCATTATATAAACCTAATGTATAATGTTATTATTTGTTTTTACATTTGACACGGTAGCTCTATGCCAGTGTTTCTCCAACTTTTTCAGACCACTTTATCTTCCAGTTTTTTTCTGAGGACCACCTAACAGAATCCCACTCTAACACGCCCCCCAAAAACAACAAAATAGGAAGGATAAACTACATTTAAGTTTAATACGCAACTGTTTCAAGTCAAAAACGAATTATTCAAACACAAATGCAATGATATGATCAGAAATTATTATATGAATTTTATTTCATTTGAAAAAGTAAATGTGAAATGAGCTGCAGCTTAATATGAACAAACAAACTGCACATGTGAAGAAAAAAAAATGCAATGCAGTTTAGATGGTTTCATTGCTTCATTAGCCAATATTTCAAAACACAAAACACAGTGAGGTCTAAGATCCTCAAGATCCCCAGTCCAGGAAAATCCAAACTTTATGTGCTCATTGTGATATTTTCGCTTAACTTTGTCACATAGTTTTCGGTCAGCGGGAGTGTGGTGGCCAGTGGCCGTGACTCGGTATCTGGACGCTTGAGCTTTTCTTTTTACTCCTCTTTGGTTTAGCCACCGATCCATTTTTTCGTTATTAAAACACACTGACGTCAACCCTCCCGCCCGCGATCCAGTGCGGGTTAAGAGCTTGCCTAGTTTAGGTCATCTTTTCACGGACCACTAGGGGGCGATGGATCACACTTTAAGAATTACTGCTCTATGCTATGCTCGTTGGAAGCAAGACTTGGTGCCATCATGTAAGTGTTGTTAAATGACGTGTAAAGTCCGGGTTCATCAGTCTGCCCCGAGTTCACGGGTTGGATCCCCCAATTCGATGGCATTCCAGACATTATATCAATTAGGAGGTGGGGAAAATCCTAATCATTTGGAACGCAGCATCATTCTATAAGATCACGATGAACTTTGAGGTGGATATTTCAGACTCATTGGCCATTTGCAGATTTGCAATTATGTGCTCAACACTACAAAACACAGTACACAGTAAAAACCCCAGAGTTAAATCAACTCTGCTCAGATAACATTTGGTCCCTCTCTAAATAGTATTAAAGTAACACTGAAGCAGAGTTAAAGTTAATGAGATAATTAAGCAATTAATTAAGCGATGATTGAACATTAATGATGAACACCTGCTGTTAACAAGCAGAATCTCTGAAGAAAAGAGAAACACAAGAACAACAACTGACTTCAGCCTCAGTCTTAGATGAAATCAACTGAAGATAAAAGACATTCAATCTCTGAAGAGTGTTACTTTAACACTAGTTCAGTGTTACTTTAACACTATTTAGAGAGGGACCAAATGTTATCTGAGCAGAGTTGATTTAACTCTGGGGATTTTACTGTGTAGTAACATTGGTAACCTGATACAATGGGAGAAAATATAAATATGATATTTATTGCTAAATTTAATTGCTACAAGATTATAGATAAGCAACAAAATACATTTCAGTTGCATATGTACTCTATTCCGAAAGGGGGGGGGGGGGTGTTGGAATTGTCCATGGAATGATACAAATACTTTTAGATCAAAACTTTGTTGCAAAGTTATGAAGTTATGTGGCAAAATACTTTGGGCAGGGTTTATTGGAGTGTTATTAACATCCTAAGTATGATCAATAGTAAATAGAATTCCTCTCCCTTTCCCGACTGCAAACTTTGCATCATGAAAGATTACCCTAATGTATCCGAGTGCTTGAGTAAACCATTAGGCCTATATAAAACATTAAATAAGTACACACTGGCATTTCAGTCTGTTTGTCTGCGGTATGCATTTCTGCACATTCCATGCAATTCAAATCCAAGCTGTGCGCAGCAATCGCTTTACTTCCTCTGGGCATGTGTTTGTGATATCAGAGATATTCTGCACATTAGGAAAAAGCTGTGTTTGTGTACTTTGGTAAGAGAATACATCTCCTTGCTGTCATTTATTTGGATCAGTGAGGGTTTAACATCAGTCCTTTACAGGCTCACGAGACGCATGAGGAAGTACACGTGTGCTCATTGGCCCTTCATTAGTGTGGGAATGAATTATCTAATGGCATACCTGCACGCTCCATCCCTCCACACACTCACACACACTATGGATCACTCAAATAGGCCTGTGCAGTAGCCGTAGGGTTGCCAAGGGTAACGCTTTATTTGTCACGTACCACAAATAGAAAGATTATGCAGGGTGCATATGGCACTGCCATGTTTCATATTATTCATCTTGAAGTGCTTTTACTGAGTTTGATGTGTGACTTAGAAATGAGAATAGGCTTTTTAATCTTCATAGTATGAAGAAGTAGTTATTTTGGAATTAATGTGGTATGAACAAATGATCTGCCATATTTATTCCTAAACCAAATGTCCCTCAAAGGGAAGTGATATCGATTTACATGGTAACCTTTATAGTGTGTTTGTTTACTGTCAGCATTCTGCTTTTATTTATTTTTTTGCTTGTTTGTTGATGTGAATTGTTGCAGGACTTGCGGCTCTATTAGAGCCATAACAAAGGACATGTTATTACTATGTAATAGACTATTTATATGAAATTGTCCTTTAGGCTCTATATATTTTTTACTTTTCAGGCCAATGTTGAGCTTGGCTGAACATGGATTTAATCACATGCTTTTATCCCTTTGAAATGAAAGAAATGTAGTTTTGACTCCAGGGTGTGCGAAACTTTTAGCTAGGTTACACTAAATTTTTACTTGGAGAGTTTTATTGCACATTTTAAATCCGCTTTTGCCTTCTAGTTATTTACACACAGTCCTGGTCAGGGGTGAAGTAGTTTGTCTTCCTGTTAATGCTGTCATGACCTATGAAAAATCCAATTAATCTTTCAATTTAATCTGTTAGCAAAGCCTTTGTTTGTGTTGTTGAGGTTTTATATAGTATGTAGTCCAATTAACATTTTAAGTAAGATTTCATACAGTTCAATGAATCATTACATTTATGCATTGTGAAAATTACAAAACATCACAATGTATATGGTTGTTTTTCCATGCAAAATGTCTCTCTGTGGTCGTCTTTGTTTCAGGTAATTGACCCTTCGCAAAACCCGCCCCCCGTTGCTGTGTCCGACAGCACACAGCACTCATCACTGACTCTCTCACGCCACACATCATGTTCTCATGCAGTGAAAAATGCATCGCGGAGCAAAGAGGACACTGAAACAGTTTCATATTTAAAATACTGTAATTTTTTAAAGCAGTTTAAACACTAAATACCGTATAGTGTCTCTTTAATGTGTCGAGACAGATCCTTCAAACGGCTCGTGAACCGATCATCTCTTCATACTAGTTCATTTATAGCATCAAATAAACATGAATGAACATCAGAAGGAAAGTTGTTTCAACCGTGGAAAGATGTGAGTACACACAATATCTCAAGTTCACCAACGTTAATCTATAGGCTACTCCCTGACTGCTTTGTCGGATAAGATGGCTGATTCGGCGTTATGATTGGTTAGATCGCCTGTCAATCAAACTGTTTGCGAAGGGTCAATTCTGTGAGTTATTGTCAAATGTTAGTATGTGTTTAAACGGTGAAGTTATGTGATGGTGATGTTAGTATGACATTTTTCCTGACAGTACTGTATGAATTTCGTAAGGTTCTGTAATGATGTACTAGACATTCTCGCTAATATATATATATATATATATATATATAGCTAATGCTATAATGCTAACATACTCATAATATAACATGCTAATATACATGATATTAACATAAACATATTAAGCATGCTAACATACACATACTGTAAAAAAATGCTAAAGATATTGTTAACAAACACATACTGTAACATGTTTACTTACACATTCCGTAACGTGCTAACATCTATACTACTAACATATACTTACTGTAACAACAGGCTAACATGCATCTTGCTAACATATACATACTGCAACATGCTAACAAACTGCTAACATACACATACTGTAACATGTTAACATACACATTCCGCAACGTGCTAACATCTATACTACTAACATACACTTACTGTAACAACAGGCTAACGTGCATCTTGCTAACATATACATACTGCAACATGCTAACAAACTGCTAACATACACTTACTGTAACAACAGGCTAACGTGCATCTTGCTAACATACACATACTGTAACATTCTAACATACAAACCACTAACATATACATACTGTAACAACATGATAACATGTTGTAACATGTTGTAACTGTAACATGTTTACATACACATTCCGCAACGTACTGCAACATGCTAACAAACTGCTAACACACACATACTGTAACAAAATGCTAAACATATTGTTAACATACACATTCCGTAACGTGCTAACATCTATACTACTAACATACACTTACTGTAACAACAGGCTAACATGCATCTTGCTAACATACACATACTGTAACATTCTAACATACAAACCACTAACATATACATACTGTAACATGCTAACAAACCACTAACATACACATACTGTAACATGTCAATACCAGAAACATATACATACTGTAACAACATGATAACATGCATACTGCTAACATATACATACTGCAACATGCTAACAAACTGCTAACATACACATATTGTAACAAAATGCTAAACATATTGTTAACAAACACATACTGTAACATGTTAACATACACATTCCGCAACGTGCTAACATCTATACTACTAACATACACTTACTGTAACAACAGGCTAACATGCATCTTGCTAACATATACATACTGCAACATTCTAACAAACTGCTAACATACACATACTGTAACAAAATGCTAAACATATTGTTAACATACACATTCCGCAACGTGCTAACATCTATACTACTAACATACACTTACTGTAACAACAGGCTAACATGCATCTTGCTAACATATACATACTGCAACATGCTAACAAACTGCTAACATACACATACTGTAACAAAATGCTAAACATATTGTTAATAAACACATACTGTAACATGTTTACTTACACATTCCGCAACTTTCTAACATCTATACTACTAACATACACTTACTGTAACAACAGGCTAACATGCATCTTGCTAACACATACATACTGCAACATGCTAACAAACTGCTAACATACACATACTGTAACAACATTGCATTAGCATACATAACACACAGGTTAACAGTTAACTTGCAAACTTACACGTGATACAACACAACAGATGTAAAATGCTTGTTGTAAAGTAAAGTACAATTAAATCATATAAAAGTAACATACAGCTGTACATCATCTAAAGACAACCAGGAATTTTTAGGAATCTTCTGAAACAGTGTGAAAGTTGTGGTGGTGCACAGATAAACAGCAATGTCTTACTTTTACAAAACGTATACGCATCATACAAGAATCATGCATGCATCTGCCTGTATTAGTCAGCTTTGTGGTTGTATTATTTAATGTGGCCAACAGATAACTTTATTTTGGATTCTAGTGCCGGTGTCCTCATCGGACCTCTAAACTAGCCTAACCAGCATGACTATCTTGGTCAGCCAGCTTCATCAGGCTGGAGGACAGTCATACTTGTTGACTAACTTCCCCAACTACGTTTTCACTGTTTCCCAACATGACTGAGCAAGATCAGCACCAAACAGGCACAAACAAGCACGAACCAGCCTGAGCCAGCATGAAAATGTATGCAGGTGGTCTTATCAGCAGTGTGGCACATCCATATTCAAACCTCTTTGTGCATGCAGTCCAGATGTATTCTTCTGGAAGTGTACTTGATGCCGTGTCAAGTCAAAATGAATTGTCTCACAATCTTATCGCATGTGCAGAAATGAACGACCTTTGTTGCAGGTTTATGTTTCCACACTCATGTCCCCTGTCAGATTGTGTTATTGTGCCGTCACATGAATGGACTTGCCTGTGTACCCTGCCATGCGTCAGTGGAAAATGCCTTCTCATTATTCCTCATGGCACACCACAGGCAAATGTGCAAACTTCTGTGTCAGGAGTTGTTAAGTTCCTTTCACATGATTCACACCAGGGCTTCAAAGCACCTTTGACCTCCACTTGAAAAGTATTGCAGATAATGTCACAGAAAAGTGATTTTATAAAGTTGCTAGCAAAAGAAACTAAGACTGTAAACAAGGAAAAAATTGGCTCTGTCCCAAATGGCACTCTTCATGTGCACTTAAGGTTGTGGACTTACAATAGCCACTGCATGCACATGTCCGTTAAGTCCACATTTGTCATTTTAGGTCTCAGATGGGTGCTCATAAGTGCCCCTTTGCAGCCGATATGCCGCGATTCTTCCCGAAATTCATTACATTACGGCATTGCATCACGAAAGTGTGGATTCAGAGGAAGATCACGAGGGCTCACGGTTTCATTTGGGACAGGGCCAATGTTAGCAAACTGTAATCTGTGTTTGTTTCTGTTTTGGGTGGGTTAGGCACGTGTTTTTTGTTCAGTTTCCTGTGTTTCAGTTCGTTTCTATGGTTTCTTGTTGATTTGATTATCATGTGCACCTGTTATTCATTCCATTGATTGGTTTGTGTGTATTTAAGCTCTTGCCTTGTGTGTTTTGTTTGTTAGTGTTCAAGTTTAATAAACCTTTACTGCCTGCGATTAGATCCATCTCATCATAACTGCATGAGACAGCTGAAAGTACCCAAATAAAAATGGATGCAGTAGCAGTTTGTATCTTCCTCTCCCAGGGGGACAGCTCCCTTGAGAGACAAACACAGGACTTCCTGGATTTCTATCATTTCTACCATCTAGTCCACTATGATGATGACAGCCTGTGTGTGTCTGCCCGGAGACGAACCTCGAGGGAGCTTCTACTAGTTGGTGGACTGGGTCCTGTTTCGCTGCGGATCCCCCTTTACCAAGATGTAAAGATGGAGGAGGGTCGCAACGCAACTGTCCACGCCGTGCACTTTGCCACCGCCACCACCATCCCAACAGAAGCCTAAACCCTAAATCGTTGAGCCTGAGCCCAGCCACGATGCCAGACTTGAAGCCTGTGCCCAATAACATCCTGGAGCATGTCTAACCAGGTGCGTGAGCCAGCAACATCATCTGTCCCAGAGGGCATACTGGTGGAATATAAGAGGATGGAATGGAGCTCTGTCCCTTCGACTGCAGTGGATGTGAATGGGCTGAACTCAGAACCCTTAATATTATTTGAGGAGTATGACGATAGCACCCTGCCTGTTTCATCACCCAACAGAGAGTTATTGATCACATTTTGGTTAATAATACTGCATTTGGGTTCAACTCTGCTTTGATGTTCCCGCCCTGCCTCCCACTTCCACCTCTTCTGCCTATTCCACATGAGCCTTTCCTGAGGGCCTGAAATCTGTATCGGCCAAGGAGGTAATTTTAAGACTGTCTGTGTGTCCAGTCTCGGCTGGGAAGTCCGCTTGTTAAACCCCTGCCTGTATTGCCCAGTGCTTCAGCCCTTTATTCCCTTCTGCACTGTCTGCTTGGTGCATTGTGTATCAGCCTTGGGTTGATTGTTTTTTAGTTTTACCCTAGACTGTCGGACCCATTTGCTCCGCCTGGAACCTCAGAGCCTGTCACTCCACCTCAGCCCATTGACATGTCGGCTCCACCGTGGCTCCTTGCCCTTTCGCCTGTATCTGAGATCATCTTCCCAATGGCTCCACCGGGCTTCCTTGTCCTTTTAGTTCCGCCTCGGTCAGTTGTCGATCTGTCATTGCCATCGACTTATGGGCCTTTATCTATTATACGTCCCTCCACCCCTTTGGCTACGTCAGGCTTCGCCTTACCTCTAGCTCCACCTCTGTCCTTCTGGACCTTCTGTGTCACTCGGTCTTGGGAGCTCTTCGGTTCCTCCAGGGTCTCCACCCCCTGCAGCTCTGCCTCAGTCTGTCGTTCCCCTGGTTCCACCTGCCAAGGCTCCACCATGGATCCACCACATCCACATACTGGTTGTTCTGTTCATGTTTTGCCTTTTGTGTTTTGTTTGCCGGTTCAAGTTTAATCAATCTGTAAATAATATGATTATTTTGGCCTGTAAATTCTACCTCAAATTTACAACATAATTGTCACGTTTAGTTTTGAGTTTTGCTTCATGTTCGTGTTTCATGTCTTTTATTTTGAAGTTTTGTTCCTGGTTTCTTGTCATGTGACTTCCTTGCCCTCATGTCTTGTGCTTTCCTTGTCTTATGTGTCATGTTCTGATTGTTTGTTTGACCATTGTCTATCTTTGTTTCCTGTGATCTCTATTGATGAGTTTGTTTAGTTCATGCTCAAATATATTCATGTCACGTCAGGTCTTTGTTTTGTATTTGTTCATGTTTTGGTTAATAAAGCTCCACTTGGGTTCAACTCTGCTCGCTTTCAGTGAACTTTCATTACAATAATCTGTATTTTTAATGTCTATTTTTCAAAAATCTACTGACTTGAAAATTGGGACTTAATTTTTTGGAACTTGATGCTTTGAACTCAAATCAAAATATATTTTGTAGATTCATAACAAGGGAATGATTAGTCTGGCATCAGTACAAAACCAGCATCATGTTATGTAACACTAGACTTAAAATGAAACAGTGATACATTATAAATATGACTCGGATATGTTTAAAGCCATTGTAAATAGATAGATTCACATTTGCACACCTGTGACAGTCTGCACATCGTTTGAATTCAATATTAACAACCTGTAGATACGCCATGCTTACAGCAGACACTCATGGTATGGTGTCAAAACTAATGCATGAAAATTAAAATTATTGGCAGAAACTAAACGTTTTGGGCCAAGTGGGCTGAAACCCAAAAATGCTTTAAATGTCTTTTTGTGGAATCTGTGGAAGCCTGTTTCTCCTCCAAGTAATACAAAATAAAAAGCTAATTATGAGAAAATAAATAAAAAGAATCTCTTGTGAAAAAGTATACTTTAGCATACTTTTAAAAACACATTTTATGGAATATACTTAAGTGCAAATTAAAAAAAAATGTTTTCAGACACTTAACTGCACGTTATTTTTAATTAAATGGAAAAGTTTGTTGGTTAAGCAAGTGGTTGTAAAGTAATGTGATGACTTAGGCTGCATTTACACCACAGGTCTTGATACAGAGTTCTAATTTGTTGACTATATCCTTATTTTTTCTTTTTCTTTCTTTTTTTTTGATGACCAGCTTATATCTTCTTTTAAAAGTGATCCATATCCGATATCTGCATTCACACTTTCCACTTGGCGAAACAACCCAAGATAGACATACTGACTCGGAAAATTCATCTTTAAAGGTCAGCAAAACATCTGTCTCTTAAGGTGGAGAAAAAAGAGGAGAGCCCTTGTTGCAGCCTGGGCAAATGTAGCATCTGTAATCGCTGTGGTTGGTGTCCACTTGATTTGACCGCATTTGCCAGCGTTGCTTTTGCAATGACGTATGACTCGCATTGACAGGAAATGATCTAATCTGTCCGCTAACATGCTTCCACATTTGAATGAGGCCTGAAACCTATCTGAGGATATCGGAATCCTTGTGCTTTTTTCCTGCTTACACGTTCATGGGTCAAATCAGATCTGTGCCACATGGGAGAATAAAAACGTAATTGCGTCACTTAAACCATGTTATGTAAATGTGACCTTAGTAGCGCCCCTCTTCTTTGGATTTAACAGGATAACGTTAACGATTAATTGATTATTAATTTAAACAACAATCGATTATCGAAATTGACGGAACAATCGATTATCGATTACTATCAATCGATTATCGAAATCGTAAATTCACATCCCTAACATATATTTTAACCATTTTGAATCTATTATTTAAAAACAATGAGTTATGCATGTTGTTGTTTATGTGATTCTGGCTTTAAACAAATTATTTTAAGATAGTTTTTTGATATACTTATGCTGTGCAGAAAATAGAACACACCCACCTCAAAATACTTTTAAAATTGTTTTTTTGCTGATATAAAAGCACACCTTTGCCTTACACATCATGACAGACCGGTGTATGCGCGCATGTTCTTTAAATGTGCAATAAGCAATTTCTGAGAAACGCTGTAGAAAGTGGATTGGACTGAGCGGCTCAACACACTTGCAGCCAATCAGCAGAGAGAATGAGCAAGCGCGAGATTTGAAGAAAGAGAGATGGCTGAGAGACAAAACAAAAGAGAAAAGGTCAGACGAATATCACTGGGAAAAGAAAGGTTGCGATCAGACAAGAGCTTTAGAACCCTTTAGAAAAGTTTTCCAGTGCTGGAGAGACCTGAGCGGGAAGGCCTGAAAACAGATGCTGAGTCAGCGGGGTTTTTTTTTTTTTTTCCCATATGTAACAGAGGCCAGCTAGTAAGCTTTGCAATAAACCTCACTCCACTGGCCTCAAGAGGCACGCTAGCAGGTCTTTATCTATTCTTTATGGTCCTTGTTAGTGCACCCACATCCCATGCCGGAAATGCTGGTTTGAATCCCGCTCGTCGAGGGCCTACACATAAATGAGTAACATTGGTTTTGCTATGTTTCACCGAACCAAGATATGCTGTTGTTGTAATGTTAGCTGAAGTCACAAGAGTGTCATTGTTTGTCTGGAGCTGGTGTGCTGCTGGCGACCAAACCAACTCTTGCTTGTGTGTTCATTCTTTTGGTTCGTTCATCATCATGGCTTTATTTTACTTCTCTTCAGCAGTGATAAAGAGACATCCATTCTTGCGTGTTTTCATGCATTTTGGAGCTATCAAGGGAGGGATGTTGATTTTAAATATCAACAGTGTTTCTCAGAAATCATTTAATTATCCGCCAAAATATATTTAAAACCACATGCAAATATGGAAGCTCCCTTTAAAGAAGATGTTTTGTTACACACTGCATTGTCATAGATTTTGCAATCACATTTAAGTTTTTCAATGCAAAATGCTTTGCACAGTCTTCAGTGAGATTGATGCATCTCATCATATCAGAGCGGATGTGTTTACATTAAATATGATTAAACTTGTGTTACGTGCGCACTGGATCTTCTCCATTTCAGGGAGATCAGAGATTCTGATATGTTAAAGTTGTGGATTCTTATTTTTGGCCTCGTTCTTTTTCTTTTAAATAAAAATCCAAAACTCTTGAACTTTGACTTGTGTTACAAGGATGATTTCTGTGTGGTAGTCTGTGTGTATCTGTTCTGAATGTGTGTTTGCACACATGCTGTAATTAAAGCTACATGTGATGAATTTGTTGTGATGTGGCAACATATTCTTCATACCGTGATCTAATTTATCTGTCCCCATGGGAGGTTTGTGAGGCAGACTGCACCACACTAATGGATGTTTGCCTTCATTGAATTACAGTGACGTGTGCACATGAGCGTTGTGCGTAAATGCTGTTTTACATAGGCCACATTTTTGACTCCGGCTCTGTGTGCGTGCTTATGTGAAAACAAATTATTTAATTAATTGACCCTTTTAAATCACTAATTTAGTCCCAGTAGTGATGATCTTTATAGTTCAAAGGTCATAATAGGGAGTTTTGACCGACTTGACTGACACCAAACTTGAATATTTTTTTATACTTTTTACAAATATTATAGATTAATTCATAAATATGATAAAAGTTTTGGAGAGTTGCAGAGTGAAGAACAGTCACAGAGTTGTTGTGAAGCCACTCCTTCGTTATTTTAGCTGTGTGCTTAGAGTCATTGTCTTGTTGGAAGGTAAACCTTCGGCCCAGTCTGAGGTCCTGAGCACTCTGGAGAAGGTTTTCGTCCAGGATATCCCTGTACTTGGCCGCATTCATCTTTCTCTCAATTGCAACCAGTCGTCCTGTCCCTGCAGCTGAAAAACACCCCCACAGCATGATGCTGCCACCACAATGCTTCACTGTTGGGACTGTATTGGACAGGTGATGAGCAGTGCCTGGTTTTCTCCACACATACCGCTTAGAATTAAGGCCAAAAAGTTCTATCTTGGTCTCATTAGACCAGAGAATCTTATTTCTCACCATCTTGGAGTCCTTTAGGTGTTTTTTTAGCAAACTCCATGCGGGCTTTCATGTGTCTTGCACTGAGGAGAAGCTTCCGTCGGGCCACTCTGCCATAAAGCCCCGACTGGTGGAGGGCTGCAGTGATGGTTGACTTTCTACAACTTTCTCCCATCTCCTGACTGCATCTCTGGAGCTCAGCCACAGTGATCTTTGGGTTCTTCTTTACCTCTCTCACCAAGGCTCTTCTTCCCTGATAGCTCAGTTTGGCCGGACGGCCAGCTCTAGGAAGGGTTCTGGTCATCCCAAACGTCTTCCATTTAAGGATTATGGAGGCCACTGTGCTCTTAGGAACCTTAAGTGCAGCAGAAATGTTTTTGTAACCTTGGCTAGATCTGTGCCTTGCCACAATTCTGTCTCTGAGCTCTTCAGGCAGTTCCTTTTGACCTCATGATTCTCATTTGCTCTGACATGCACTGTGAGCTGTAAGGTCTTATATAGACAGGTGTGTGGCTTTCCTAATCAAGTCCAATCAGTATAATCAAATACAGCTGGATGAAGGTGTAGAACCATCTCAAGGATGATCAGAAGAAATGGACAGCACCTGAGTTAAATATATGAGTGTCACAGCAAAGGGTCTGAATACTTAGGACCATGCGATATTTCAGTTTTTCTTTTTTAATAAATCTGCAAAAATGTCAAGAATTCTGTGTTTTTCTGTCAATATGGGGTGCTGTGTGTACATTAATGAGGAAAAAAATGAACTTAAATGATTTTAGCAAATGGCTGCAATATAGCAAAGAGTGAAAAATTTAAGGGGGACTGAATACTTTCCATTTATATATATATATATATATATATATATATATGGAGAGAGAAAATATTCTAAGCATCCTGAAAAGAACGAAAAAAGGAAGGAAGGAATAAAAAGAAGGAAGCATCCTGTCATTGACCCAGAGGTTAGCAGACTAGCTTCTCCTGCAGTCTAATATCAAAAATCAACTCTGACGGCTTATTGATGTTCTCTTCTATCTGCCTTTTCCACAACCAAATGAAAACCAACAGTCCTGTTTCATTTCCAACCCAGATCGATTGATTGCATTCGGCCACTAGACGAATCAGATTACAAAGGCCTAATTTGATTTTTGAGAGCAGGTACGAACTACTCGAGGACAGCTCAGCTCATTGGCCGAGACAGATGCCTCTCAAAATTAAAACTCAAAAAGACTAGAAGCTGAAAGAAAGTCAAACATTCTTAATCGAAGAGGAAATGAGAACTGTTTGTGTGTCTACTCATCCCGACAGGACCCTATTATTAGAGAAGAGTGCAGGAAGTAATGCTTTGTTTCCTCCCCTCAGAATTCAGGACATAATGTTTCCGTTCTGTTCTTTTTTTTAATAGTTTTGGGACTAAATTCAACAAGGAGCTTGATTGAGCTCCATGTCTAAAGAGCTCCCAGTGGAGGGAAGAAGATAGATGAAGCTCATTACAGTTTATTGCCATTACACAAAATCACTTTGCTTTTGTCACTTCACACCTGAATTACATACTATTACAGATTGTCTGTAATAACTCTTTTAAATGTCCAATATAACTAAACATTAAAGAAACCATATGGTGATATTTAAAAAATGATTAGAAATCAGAGGGAGAAATTTAAAGGGTTAGTTTACCCAAATATGAAAATGTCATCAATTACTCGCCCTCATGTCCTTCCAAACCCGCACAAATGAAGATATTTTAAATGAAATCTGAGAGATTTCTGTCGGAGAGATTGATAGTCCACACAGCTAGTATTTTGACTCATCAAAAAGTTAATAAAGAGATCTTGAAAACTAATCCATATGAATTGAGCGGTTTAGTCTTTTAAAAAAAAAATTAAAAACCCAAATATTCTGGGTAATATTTCAATATGAGTATTTTAGCTATTGATACAACAGTTAACTTGCTCCGATATGGTAACATTTTACTATAAGTTTCCATTTGTTAACATTAGTCAACATAAACTCACTATGAAAAATACTTCTAAAGCATTTATTAATCTTAGTTAAGGTTAAATTTCATTTATTAATACATTATTAATATTAATCTTAATATCATTTAATGGACCTGAACAGAACTAACAGAACTGAACAGTTGTATTACTAGCAATTAATTAACAATTATTAAGATTAATAACACAATTTCACATTTTCTGGGCTTCTGAGAAGCGGAAGTTGTCATAGTTGGGTATAGCGGTGAACGGGAGACGACAGAAAATATTATTTTTATTTCCATTTGCTCCAATAATGACAGGAAAAGTCTGTTATGTTTCCACGCCTTTCCAAAAGAGGAAAAAAATATAGAGAGAGATTGATTACAGCAGTCAGAAGACAGAATGGTGTGAAATTTGCCGTCCGACCCTCGTCCACAGCGTTAAATCGCTTTTTGTAATTTACTGCCAAGGACATATTACACAAAGTCTAGCATTATAGATGTACATTCCATTTTTTTTAAATGAAAATATGAAAACTGTACAAGATTTGAGATGTTTATAACTGTGGAAATGCATCATCAAGGTCTGTGATAAGGGTCCAAGGTAAAGTGTTGCCAATCATTTTAATAATATATCTGCAGCTTATCAGGGCCACCTACTGGTCTGGGGACTGTCTGTGAAGTTGCAGAAGTGAACTACTATTAATGATGTATATAAATAGCTTGCTTATAATAGTAGGCCTATATGGGTGTTTTTAAAGGAATTGTCATTTTAATTCTGAATGGTGCTCATGTTCGCCATCAGCGTTTTTGTGCTGTGACCTGTCCTTCTGTTTGATGGTAGCTGGGAGTGTAATATTTAGAGATCTAGGCTGCTAAAACAAATATTACAGATTCACAATCCTGCGCGTGCATCTTGTTCTATTCCTTTGAACAAGACATTTAACCTTGAGTTTCAACTTAAAGGATGTTTCCATTCTACAACAGAATGTGCAAAATGATCATTTTAAAATACCATCATTTTACCTTTGTTTATTGACTGTTGTCCTTTTTTAACATTCTTCTTGCTTCATCATTTGCGGTTCTTTTGACATTCATTATCATTCATTATTCATAGTCTCCCTTTTCCTCTAATTTGATCTACCCATTCACATTCATAATGATTTTGGCATTCAAAACATAGGTGCATGAAAATATTTATCACATTGAAATGACCGTAAAATTCTTACGACACATAGGATTGAAGTCGATGGAGTGGTCGCATGGAGGGTTACCTTTAATTTGTCTGCATTTCTCATCAACCTAATTCTTATTACCTTTCTCTCTTTGTTTTTGTGTTTTTTAGGGTGTTGATGGAGAGCCTTTCGAATGACAGCCGGGACAGTGGTAATCACAGGTGGAATTCTAGCTACAGTAATCTTACTGTGCATTATCGCTGTACTGTGTTACTGTAGGCTGCAGGTGAGACTCTCTCTTTTTAATGTAATTCAGTTACAAGAAGTAACTACCACTTAAAAGTTTGTTATCAGTCATTTCTATTTTTAAATAAATGAATGCTTTTATTTAGCAAGGATACAATAAGTTAAATAAAAAAATGGATATATGTTTATGTTACAAAATAAAAGCTGCGCAACTGTTTTCAACAAAGATAATAATAATAATAATACATATTTCTTGAGCAGCAAATCATCATATTAGAATGATTTCTGAAGGATCATGTGGACCTGAAGACTGGAGTAACTTCAAGCAAACTTGGAAAGTACACTCAAAAAAATATTTCAGTCTAAACATAAGTTTTATGTAATTTAATTACATAGCAATTTTCCATCCATTTGGATTACATAGTTTTAACATAAACAATCTAATAAACTTAATGTGATTCATATATCTCAGTCATATGTAAATGAAATAGATAAGATTTATGTAATAGTTCACAGAAAAATGCCCAGGTTAAAGTACTGTTGAAGCAGTGTCAGAGTTAATGAGATCATTAAGTGATGATTGAGAATTAATGATGAACACCTGCTGTTAACAAGCAAAATCACTGAAGGACAGAGAAACACAAGAACTACAACTGATGAAATCAACTGAAGATAAAAGACATTTAATCTCTCACTATTCATATACTCAACTATTACATAAATCTTACCTATTTCATTTACATATGACTGACAAATATGAATAACATTAAGTTTATTAGTTTGTTTATGTTAAAACTATGTAATCCAAATGGATGAAAAATTGCTATGTAATTAAATTACATAAAACCTGTTTAGACTGAAATATTTTTTTGAGTGTACTACATTTCCAAAAGGGCAGAAAAGAATTGCCTATTAAATGAAAGTATATTATAGTTTAAACAAGTATTATGAAATGCATTTAGTTAAGAGTGCATTTTTCAACCAGTTAAATCGGACTTAAATACATCTATGCAATTTTATAATTAGTTCTGTTGTTTTTGGTTAAAATCTACAGCCGAATGCCAAGCATTTATGGTAAACTATAATAAATTTTTACTCATTGCCATATAATGAAAGTCAGTAGGGTCCTTAACAACTTTGATTGGATTTTTGGGTGAACTATCCCTTTAATGCCTTGCAATTTTACATACTAAGTTATTTTGTATAACTAACCCTTAAACGAATTCCTCAATTCATCTTTTTTCCTCAAGTTGGCATTGTTTCATACACAATGGCTCAGCAATTGACCCTTCACCGGCAGTTTGATTGACAGGCGATCTGACCAATCATAGCCCCGAATCTGCCATTTTTTTAAAATAACGTTGGTGAACTTGAACTTGAAGTATTGTGTGTCCTCACGTCTTTCCGCGCTTGAAACAACATTCCTTCTGATGTTCATTCATGTTTATTTGATGCTATAAATGAACTAGTATGAAGAGATGATCTGTCACGACACGTTAAAGACACACTAGACGCTATTTATTGTCTAAACTTCTTTTAAAAAATTACAATATTTTAAATATAAAACTTTTAAATCAGAAATAACCTGCTCTGTCTTGTCTGTCAGTGTCCTCTTTGCTACGCAATGTATTTTTCACTGTGTGAGTACATGACGTGTGGCGTGAGAGCGCATGGCTTGTCGGACATAGCAACAGTAACTAAAGGGGGCGGGTCTTTGCGAAGGGTCAATTTACTGCAGCGCAAATACTGAATGCAATCCAATATCAGTGTCACTGTCCCTTGATGGTGGATCTGGTGAAGATTTTGAAGACTTTCATAAATTCTAGTTTTGGAGAATATTGTTGAGATTGCAAAAATGGGCCAGATGCTGAATGTTCTGGGGAAATGAACTCTGATGACAGTGATGATGGTAAAAAAGCATCAAATTGAACCCTTCCAAGTTCCAAAAGGTAATGATTTATGCTTTATTTTATTCTTTTGTCATTGCTAATATCAATGGGGTTTAATCTATTTGGGCAGTTAGAGAGCCATCCGTGTTAAAGACCCGAATATGTAATGATGATTGGTGAAACGTTCATGCATTTAAGGGTGAAAATGCAAAGCTGACACACTCTCTCCTTACACCCCTCTAGTACTATTGCTGTAAGAAGGAGGAGTCGGAGTCAGAGGAGGAGGAGCCTGACTTCGCCGTCACGTCTCGTCTGCCGCCAGTGCATTCAAATCACAACATCCTGGCGGCCACTGTCCCTACGGCAACCACCCCCAATGGGCCTGCCCTCTTCACTCCCCCGCCGGCGCGAAAACTGACACGCTCGCAGACGTACTGTCCGTCCTGTACGCATTACGACCTGCCATTTTATCTGCAACAGCCAGAAGGCCTGCGAAATGGTGGTGAACGCATTAGCTACCGCAGTGTGCATCAGCAGGATTTGGGGCTGCCCTCCCCGCTGCCCACTCCGCTGCCCGCCCCGCTGCCGACGCCGCTACCCAACTACCACAAACTAAACCTCAGCCGCTCAGTCACCATGAGGGAGATGTTCACACGAAGCTGCAGCATTAGCACTGACGTGTAAGCAGATGCTAACGGCTAACCGCATCCACTCAGTTCTCATTGAAAAACATAATCAAGCATTCAAGCTCTTGCCTGCATAAAAACAATGTCCTCTGGAAAACTCCCAAAGTGCCGAGCTTTCAGGAAGACAGCCCAGTGTGTTTGTGCGTAACTGGCAACTCTAAAGGCAGAAATGGGGTGAGAGTAGAGATTCGGAGGCCCTCGCCCTCCCTCGACACCTCTGCTTCACTCCTGAATCCCTTGTTTTGTGTTTTCAGTCATTGAAAAGAAGATTCAGAAAATAAAGACACAATGGGACACCATGCTTTCCTTGCATTTGTCTGAAAAAAGAAAACCCCACAACAATGCACAGAAACGCTGACGTCTTGAATTTTTCAATATACAGTCTGAATTGAAACTTTTTGTATTGTTCATTCATGTAGCTCGAGACGTTTTAGCTGAATATTAACTGACATAGTTTTAACAAACCGACACGTACAGGACAACTTACGGAAAGCCCTAAGCGGGCTGCAATAAAATTGCTAGATCATAATGTGACATCAGCAGACGACAACGTGATGTAGGCATTTGATTATGAGGTAATGTTTTGGGATGAGAGGCATTATTTTTTACCGACAAAAGTTATTGCGTTACTGTGTGTGCGATTCTAAATATTAATAGATGTGTTCACAATTGCGAACTATTTCTTCTGTTTTGGATGTTTCAATGATTTGTTCCTCTTCACATTTCTTCTTTCTGAAAACAGATTTTTGTTGTCATGATTTCCATTCTTTTTTTTTCTTTTTTTTTTACAAATCTGGATGTGAGACGGATACAAAGATTTCATGGGCTACATTTGCTCTTTCTAAACGCTGCTTGTTGGACTATGAACAGAACATCTTCTGCCAGAAGGTTTTTCTCTTTCTCTCTCTCTACTGTTCATGCTTACAGAGTCGATTAGCCTATTTCCTACGTCGTTGATGTGAAAACAAGTGGGGCGTTGCACCGACTTTCTTCTTTTTAATAATGACAGTGATTATCAAGAATATTTGTTCTGTTTCTAGTTTTGAAAAGTGATATTCTTCTCTCTCTGGGGTGTGTAGCCACACACACTACAGTCCTGCAGGTGACTTTGAATTCTGTGATCACCATGTGCTTGTGTTGTGATTTAAATTCTCTCTCCTAGCTCTCCTTTCACTCCCTTTTCAATCTCACACCGTCTCTCTCATGTGCGCACATACACGTTTCAGTGCCTGTTAATACCAACTATATTATTATTATTATTATTATTTGTTAATTGTTTTTGCATCACAGTATTTTTGTTCCAGACAGGTAAATAATATTGTTTAATGTTCTAAAGTGATGCCAAAATGTTCCTGTAATTGACAATACAATTAAGAATAATGTGGATAATAAATTGGTTGAAAACTTTATGGCATGTTTTAAAGTTGAATATGACGTGAAATTCATAGTTGCTTTTATACCCTACATTATATGATAATTCCTAGACTACCTGTTGGATTATTTTGTGAATCCAGTTGGAATTTGACTCTACCTGTAAAACGGCTAGTTAGCAGGCCCAGTTATTTAAAGTGCCCCTATTATGCTATTTGAAAGTTTCCTAATTTTGTTTACGAGGTCTATTACATCAAAGATAAAAAAAAAAAACACTTGCACATCACCACATTTTTCAATGATTCTCAAACGACTCGTATCAGTCTCTGTAAATCCCTCCTTTCCACGAGCCTGCTCTGCTCTGATTGGCCGGATGGCTCGGTCTGTTGTGATTGGTCTACTGCTTACAGTGTGTGTGTGGAAACAAACACCCATTACCATAACTGAACTTCAACTCAGCAATCATACACACTGTAAAGATGGCGTCGCTTTTACGAAATCAGTCTGAACCTCGAGTCTGATGATGAAATATTGGAAGAACTAGTTATTCGGAGCCTCCATTGCAAGGACGACTTGAGCAGGACGTTTCTCAGTGATACGCTACTCAGTTTGAGATGTTTGATCTGTAGTTCCTCTACATCAGCATTAACAAGTGTATGTCCATCAATTTCTGATTTATTGCAGTGCACATGTGGGAACTGTATTATTAACAGTATCATTAACAGTGCATATGTTAGCCGAGCACTAACGTGAATGATTGATGAAACATTAAAGTTTATAAAACAAATATTGCTCCATCCTTTTTTATTACTCAAAGTAGTAAGAAGGACAGACAATCTGCATTAATAGACTCCATTTTAGGTAATAGTGGGCCCACAGCTGATTTCAGTAAGACAATAGACATATTCACAATATACACAATATAGCTAAAACATATTTTGAACACTTGGTATAAAATATATACATCAATAATCAATAATACTTACAGGTTGTGATTCTGAGGAGCAAGTTTTATGAATTCCATTTATTCTGCTGTTGAATCACGGTGGTCATTTTAACCACTGACTCTTCACATCCTCATCTTTTGAAACTGTTTACAAAGAGAATTTGCTTTTGGAGAGCAGAAAACAGTGTCTTTTCAACATGTACACAATACGAACCAGGCAGTTACAGTGTTTGAAGGGGGTTCAAGTTCTCGCAAGATGTCCGTGTAGAAAGCAGACGGGCATTATGCAAATGTTTTAACTTATAATAGGATTCGAATTACAAACGACTTGATTCAGTGGTTCAGAGTCGACTCTTTTGAGACAATAACTTTATACTTTCACATACAGCTATATAACGCACTGCATAAAAGGTCATTTTCAAAAATCCACAATAGGGGCACTTTAAAACTGTAACGGTTAGTCCAATGGAGGTGAGTTTGAAATAGAACCCATGCAGGGTTTGGGAGTAACGAAATACAAGTAACTTAGTTACGCATTTAAAATACAAAATTTGAGTCACTGTATTTCATTACAGTTACATTTTAAATGGGTGGTAATCAGATTACAGTTACATCTGAAAAGTGTTTTAGATTACCAAAGTGATTACTTTGAATTTTAATGTCATTTAAACAGCGATTGGTGATTCTCTGACTCTGACCGTCTGAAAAAGCGGAGTTAAGTTTCATGTTTTCCACTGTTTTCATGTTTTTTGAGTCATTTTATAATTCACTCGTCACTGCAATTTTTTCTCACAATTTGTTTTTTTTCCCTCACAATTGTGAGTTTGCATTTCACAATTCTGACTTCTTTTTTTGAATTTGAATTGAGAGATATAAACTTGCAATACTGACTTTTTTTCTTGCAATTGTGAATTTAAAATGTGAGTTTATATCTCATAATTCTGACTTTTCTCAATATTGTGAGTTTATGTCTCATAATTCTGACTTTTCTCAATATTGTGAGTTTATATCTCATAATTCTGACTTTTCTCAATATTGCGAGTTTATATCTCATAATTATGACTTTATAACTCGCAATTGCAACTTTATATCACGCAATTCTGAGAATTGTGAGATAAAAACTCACAATGACCTTTTTTGTGTTTGTTCCACACTTATTAGTATTCCAAAGTATTCTAAAGTATTTAGATTAAGTTACTAAACTTGAGTAATGTAACGAAATACGTTACAAATTACTTTTTAAAGCATGTATTTTGTAATCTGTAGTGAAATACATTTTAAGAGTAATCTACCCAGCCCTGAACCCTTGTGCAGTTTATTGATATAATCTAAGGTGAACAATACAAGACAATGACTGAAGTAAACTTGACTGGGAACACAACATATACGAATATAACATGAACTAGAATTGACTAGACTGGACTCGGGGACACTATCAATACATGACAAGCCAACAATGGAAACATGAGGGCTAATTATACGAAAAGAAACACCTGAACACAATAAACCAATGAAAAAACACACATGAAACAAGGAACCAATCATAACAAGACATTTTAAGGAAGGAAGAAGATGACCAGAACACAAGTGGGTAAAGGAATCACATGACAAACTGGAACATGAAACGTGACTATGAAAACTACAAAATAAAAGTCATGAAAACATAAACTTGAACAAAACAGACATGACAAAAATATTAATATACTATTAGCATTATAAAAATTTAATCCGATTAATTAAATGAATTCGAATGTCAACATGTTCCTTTACTTTTTTGATTACTTTTCCTCAACTCTTGCCACAAAAGTTTTTGTTTGACAAATTGAGGTAAATCACATATTAGTCGACTGAGCAATTGGAATTCTGAGTCTTTCGTTGCCAGCAGCGTCACATAAAGAGAACATGAGGTAAGCAACACGATCCTTAATTAACATGAATTAACACAAACTTTATACAACATTTAATCAATCTTTAGCAAATCTGTCATCGGTTTTATTGCACTTTGCTTTAATCCAAAGTGAGGAATACAACAAGCGATTCATCATGAAGAGGCAAATAGACACAGGAAGTGCTCAGAGTAGCATAAACTAGAATTGGGAGGGATTAGAGGAAAGTATAGGATAGTTTTTTTGTTGTTGTTGTTGTTGTTGTTTTAAGATGATGCTCATGATGTGCATTCAAAATATGTGAAAAATACCTAATGTGTAAGATAGCTGTTAAAAATTACCTGTAAATTTTACAGTATAATACTGGCAGCAGGGTTGCCAGCCAGTTACTGTAATTTTTACAGTACCATCACTATAATTTAATTTACAGAATTTTACTGTATTCTTTGATTAACAATTTTTTTTTTAAATTTGCTGTATTTTTTTTAAATTAAATAAGTCACTTACCACAGTTGTAGACCACTCTCTCTTGCTGCTACCAGAATCTCAACTGTTGAAAATCCTACAATGCCTCTCAATGCTTGAAATTTACAGTAATATCCTGTAATTTTGAGTCAAACCGCCACGCCCCCCAGAATGCATTACAGTTTACAGCAATATGCTGTATTATTAAGAATACAGCCATCTGCTGTAAAATTTTGCTGTAATTTTTACAGCAATTCATTACAGTGTAGCCTCTCCGAAATTACCTACCCTACCTTTAATGCTGTTTGTTAGCACATATGGGCAAAACAAACTATAAAAACATTCATTTCATTTTTTCTAACATTCATTTCTTTCTCTTTATTTTATTGCATAGTATCAATGCAATAACGAAATACAAGTAACTTAGTTACGTATTTAAAATACAAAATTTGAGTCACTGTATTTCATTACAGTTACATTTTAAATGGGTGGTAATCAGATTACAGTTACATCTGAAAAGTGTTTTAGATTACCAAAGTGATTACTTTGAGTTTTAATGTCATTTAAACAGCGATTGGTGATTCTCTGACTCTGACCGTCTGAAAAAGAGGAGTTCAGTTTCATGTTTTCCACTGTTTTCATGTTTTGTGATAGTTGTTTGTGAGTCATTTTATAATTCACTCGTCACTGCTACTTTTTCTCACAATTTGTTTTTTCCCTCACAATTGTGAGTTTGCATTTCACAATTCTGACTTCTTTTTCTGAGAATTGCGATATTTAAACTCACAATTGCAAGTTATAAAGTCAGAATTGGGAGATATAAACTTGCAATACTGACTTTTTTCTTGCAATTGTGAATTTAATATGTGAGTTTATATGTCATATTTTTGACTTTTCTCAATATTGCGAGTTTATATTTCATAATTTTGACTTTTCTCAATATTGTGAGTTTATATCTCAATCTTAATTCTGAGTCAAACCGCCACGCCCCCCCAGAATACATTGCAGTTTACAGCAATATGCTGTATTATTAAGAATACAGCCATCTGCTGTAAAATTTTGCTGTAATTTTTAAAAATTATTTAGATGATGCATGCTGGCTTTCATTTTGTGACATAGCAGTCGGTCGTTGTGTGTGCATTGTTTTGGATGTGCTCTCTGTCAGATTGCATTGGGATCAATCCACGGTCTGCTAGGTTCTCCGTGCTTCAGAGTTGGCTGGAGCTCTCAAAGACTTTTCATATGCCAAAGTCACTGCAGTCTTGTAGGACAAATGTGTGCTTTTCAAAATCAAGTCAATTTGACACCTCAATCACGTTCACAATTCAATGATAATGGAGAAGTATGGAGGATCTGAACTTTGTGTCTCAATGAAGAGTTTGAATACTAATACTAAAATAAATAATATTTCTAATTATATTATATTATAAGCACACAAAATGATTAATGCTTCATAAAAACACTGTATTATAATTAAAAACATTTCTTATATCATGACTGTATGTATGTGTGTTTAGATGAGTTAAAAGTCAGATGAGAATTTTCACTAAAATAAAGGAGTTTCTTCCTGTGTTGAATTATTTAAGGATGTAATATTTCCCAGCATGCAGCTGTGCTGGCCAGACCTCTGGAGGAGTATTGATGTTTTATGACATGCCTTGAATTAAACCTCACTGAGATGAACTTCATTCTCTCTGTCGATGATCTCTTGGCCTCTATCCATTCCCTCTGCCTCCGTAAAGAGCCGGCATAAAGAGGGCGTGTCAGGAGGAAGAGCTGTCGATGCTTCTCGGAGTTGGACGGCTATATGCATTTCAAGCATTCAAGGCATTCAAGATATATTTGAGATGTTTTAGGCGAATTAAAATTAAAGGGATGGTTCACACACAAAAAAAACATGTTGTTCCAAAGCAGTAAGACTTTCATTCATCTTCGGAACACAAATGAAGATCTTTTTGATGAATTCTGAGAGTTTTCTGTCCCTGGACAGCTATTGCGACTACTACTTTGATGCTTCAAAAAGTTCATCAAGAGATCGTAAAACACTAAATACCGTATAGTGGCTCTTTAATGTGTCGAGACAGATCCTTCAAACGGCTCGTGAACCGATCAATCTTCATACTAGTTCATTTAGAGTATCAAATAAACATGAATGAACATCAGAAGGAATGTTGTTTCAAACGTGGAAAGACTTGAGGACACACAATATTTCAAGTTAAACAACGTTAATCTACTATTGGCTACTCCCTGACGGCTTTGTCGGATAAAATGGCGGATTCAGCGTTGTGATTGGTTAGATCGCCTGTCAATCAATCTGTTTGCGAAGGGCCAAGTGAGAATTGTTTCAATGTGTCTGAATTGCCTTGTTTTGCTTTTGTCAAGTAAACAGCCGCTTTAATTTTCTTCTCAACTTCTTGTGTTCACTCCATTTCTACTACACGCCAAATCCCACCGTTCCCCGCGGGTCTCCCGCTAAATTTTTTTTGTTTTGTTTTTTTGGTTTTTTTTATTACAAAAAGAAACAAGTACAATAAGGCAGTATTAAGATACAAGAGAATCTAAAAGAACAGAGCACAACAACAACAAAAAATAAATAAATAAATAAAATAAAATAAAAATTTACACAGCAGGGTCTTCTAATTTAAATTTCCTGACTCCCGCCCGCAGCAAAGGTAAAACCGCCCGCTCTCGCGAGATTTGCATTGAGTCCCGCGGGAGCCCAAACCCAAATGCAGCCCTCTAGTTTAGTCCAAATTTTCTGAAGGGACTCAATTGCTTTATATGATGAAAATATTTAATTTAATCTTTTCTTCACATATAAATCTTGATCAATAAACGTAAACAAAAGCTCAAGCGAGCTGTGCTGTAACACACGAGAATCAACCTCATCAGTTCACGTCATGTTTGACTGATGTGTGAGTTGATGAACGTTTATATGTGAATAAAAGCCTAAAATCAAACCGTTCATCATATAAAGCGATCGTGTCGCTTCATAAAATTTGGACTAAATCGCTCAATTCATATTAGTATTAGTATCATTGATACAGCCTTCATTCCTAAAAAGATGCCTGTGACGAGCAGGGCGGGCGAGAGCCGTGAGGGAACGGCGCGAGGCTACACCGGTCACTACACCGGTCTCGTGTCTCTCACGGAGGAGCTCCGGAAGCATAAAGGAGGAGCGACGACAGTGAAGGACGAGAGAGGACCAGGCCTGGACTTTATGTTGTGTTTTATTTTGTTTGTGTGGGCGGCAGTCGCCGTGAGGAACTGCCGCCCTTCTACTTTCGTTTTTTTGTTTGTTTATTTTATTATTAAAAGTTTGTGAACGTTCGCCGGTTCCCGCCTCCTTCTTCCCGTTCTTAAGAACTTTGTTACAATGTCATTAAACAAAGATTTAAAATATTCTGTCTTTAAACTGTGAAATGTTTAAAATGTTCCAATATTTAAAAAAAAAAAACTGTTTCTTTAAAAGGGTCTTAAAGAAAAAATATTAACTGTCTTCATTTACTTTACTCAAAAACATGAGGGTAATAAATGATGACAGAATTTTAATTTTTGCATGAACATTTCCTTTAACTTGTTTCACCCACCAGTCTACTAAAAACTAGGCTTAAACAAGCACCAAAATCATCATAAAACCGCCTTTTTTTGCAATTCTGGAAATAAAATGTATTATTTGTTTGGTTTGAGATCTACAGAGTCCACCGCAGACTTGTTTGATTAAATCTAGAGGAAGAGAAGGATTTTTCATCCACATCCTCCGGCTCTTTGCATGGAGAGAGAACAAACAAACATGGCTCAAGAGTGCCGGCCAAATGGATTAATTTGTCCTTTTCCTTTAATTTAATTATTTAAACCCTCCTTCCTTCAACACTGCCCATTCAACCATAGGCAGACGGCTCTTGAAATGGCCACAAGCTCACAAAATACATCCAGCATCAGATGGCAGATTTTGAACAGATATTATATGTCCAGTGATTGCTGACTCAGTTTGTCACACAGCCCTGAGCAAGAAAAATCTGCAGCACATAGTAAAAGTAAGTGTTTTGCAAAGTTGCATAAGATTACATCAGAAACCATACATCATACATGTTACATCATAACCTGGTGCAGAGAGTTGGGGAATTTATAAAAAAAAACAAAAAAAACCTCCATATTTTGTTTAGTTGTTTCACGAATTCATAAAGATGAAAAAACTTTGCAAGTAATTATTTAATGGAGCTCAATGAGCAAATGTTACAAAAACAATGTCATGAATGATACCTGTCAAGGCCGTCTAGATCAGGGTTTTTCAAACTTTTTGTGTGTGTGGACCACTATTTGTAATCAAAAAAATTTGCGGACCACCTCATAACACACATAATAAAATGTCTACACACAGACTTACCTGAATTAATCCGCACTACTATAACTAGTCATCACATCAGTGTGCAACAGGCTTGTGAAAAGAAAGTTTACTGCACACAATGGCTGCCACATATTTAATTTATTTATTTACTCATGTGACCGAGGGCCTGATCAGGTTAATTTGAGCAACAGGCTTATTTCCATAGCAATGGAAAAGAACACTTGGATAGTAAACATTTCAAAACCTTTGGCATTTCTGAAAAAAAAAACATTTTAGAAACACGAGAGCAAAAAAAACGGAAAACAAATGGAAATTAAAATAACAGGAACCTCCCACCCCCTCTTTTTATTGTCTGTCTAATATAGGCCTATATTAAACCACTAAATAAATGCTCACCTAATGCGATGGATGATGTTTCTTTGCAGGATATCAGGTTCAATTGATGACAGCCTCAATCTGAGATCTGATTCAATATTAAGACAATCGAATGCAAATGTTATATCAATATAGGCCTACATATTCTTTTAATTTTTTTTATGGGAATTTCCTGGTAAAAATGAAGGTAAAATATTATTTTATTTTGCCTTTCCACGGACCACCTGCAGTACCCTCACGGACCACAGTTTGGGAATGACTGCTCTAGACGTCATAAATGCGTCCCTTCAGACAAGATCAAGTGTTTGATGCACTTCTTTCGCACAATTCTTTCTTGCGGTTCGTCCCCGTGCAGCAGAGACTCAGAAACACTGGCAGAGGTGATAAAGTTTAACAGCTTCCCCCGATAACTACATCTAAATGTCAGGGGAAATCTGGAGCACAAAGTAAATTTCCTTCCACCTCCTCGTTCTTTCCTCTAAAACCTGAAGTCTTCGAGACCCGTGTGATACCTCATATCTCGAGTACTCCAGCGGTAAAGCTGAACTAAAAACACACCTTAGCAACCATAACATAGCAACATGTGATTTTATTCATTGTGTGTTAAGCAGCTGCAGCTGTACTAAGAGACTGGCCTTCCACATTTGTTAATCAAATTAAGGACATTTTAATTGTGTGCAGTGCAGTGGCGGTTCTAGACCATTTTTACTAGGGGGGCCAAGGAGGGGCCAGTGTTTAATCAGAGGGGCACATTAAAAATGGTAACAAATTATATTTAAAGATTATAAACTACTTTACTTTACAATCATATAAACATTTATTACAACATTTGTACAAGAGTGAGTGCAGGTGCAAAAAAGGTAAATTCATTAATGTTGATGATTATTATCAATGATTTGTGAAGGATCATGTGACACTGAAGACTGGAGTAATGATGATAAATTCAGCTTTGATCACAGGATATAAATTACACTTTACTATATATTCACATAGAAAACAGTTATTTTACATTTTAATACTATCTCACAATTTTAGAGCTTTTTTTTGTATTTTTAATAACATAAATGCAGCCTTGGTGAGCAGAAGAGAAAACAACCAAAATAGTACAGTTACCAAACTTTTGATTGGTAGTGCATATCTGCATGTATTTCAAAATGTAGGCCTGGTATTTACTTTAAAAAAAGAAACATTACACTACACGGGCCTCCGTGTAGAACCGTCACTGCTTGAAACACAAACTGTAGTCTGTCTTGTAAAGAATACAGCACTATTTAAGTATGCAGAAGTAAAAGTGAACAGTGTTTGGATACTGATAAGGACATGATCTCCACGTCCCAGATGAGACTGACATCAACGTCTCTTTCTAAATCACTGCAAGCCTATGATATTACTGATACTAATACACATTTCATTATCCATTGTTTTTGGATAAAATGCAGGTCATGAGTGCTTTGATGAGAGAAATTTTAACAATTTAAAGTGACTGTGACTCACTTAACGTCCCACTATCGATTGGCATTATTTTATTCACTGGTGAGAATAGCATACGGTTTTATCTCTTGTAAGCAGAGTTTACTATAATGTTCTTTATAGACACTGTGTTGTGGTTTAATTTCTAAAACGTTGATGATCTAATTCAAGATCTCAAGTTTTGTATTTAAATACTAATCATGAACCCTAATATTCCATCTCGTCTCCATCGTTTTGCATAAATTGTGAAATGCTGCCATCTACCGACAAAATATGGACCTGCTTTGTCTGTAATGTTCTTGATTTGCAGCATACAAAACAAAACCCAGTTATTTCCAAATAAATTTGATCTTTATATAATTTAAAGAATCACAAAAAATTCTTTTAGTCAGTGGAAAGCAATATAATAGTCGCTATAATTGACATATGTTTTACTTTGTGTTTGTGATTTTTCCAAAAAAAAACGTAGAATTTTGAATCGTGTATTTTCAACCTCCAATAAACTGCTGTCATAATTAATAATTAATTAATTAATAATTTAATAATTAATAAACGTAATTGTGTCAATTATTTGAATAATTTTGTGAAAACACTGAAAAATATTTAATGAAAATTGAGACTAAAATGATTTGGCTACAATAAAAAACTGAAAATATCTACAAATGTTTATGACTGCCTGTTGTCACTACTCGATCCACGTAAGGTTTTTTTTTGTTTGTTTTTTTTAATTCAACTTTCAAGACACAAACATACAATAACATTTAACATAAGAAAAGGAAGAAAAAAGAGAGAGAGAAAAAAAAATCGATCCACGTAAGCGATGACAGGAAGTGGTAGTACAAATCGTGTTTCCGGTACGGATCCAGTAGTGACAGGATACAGCAACGGCCGGAAGTGAGGCAAATCCTCAGGGTAAAGAACAGTCAATTAAATGTGCTACTTATAAAATTGTGTTTTATTAACATCTACACCCACCCCAACCCTAAACCTACCCTTATAATACTCCAAAAATAGATATTAAATTAAATAAATGAATATTAAATGACGGAATATTGATGTGCGCAAGACGTCTTTACCCAATCAAAAGGCTCATACCAGAGCAGACCAATCAGAGCGATTGCGAATGATGACGCGACAAGGCGCGAATTTATCCAACAGAGAAAGCACGCGACAGTTTACCTCAGGAGCGTCTCTTACTCAGAACTCGCGTGAATCAGGTGTTCGCATATTAAAATCGTTTAATCCACCTGTTGAACACTTAATGTGGATTTCGAAGAAATGAATTCGTCCGCGGAACTAGAAATGAAAACTAAATCAATTGTAGATGAGGCGTACGTCAAAGTTACGCCAAAACAAGGGGGCGTGTCGTCAAGAAGAAGGTAAACAAAGTATAGCAACTCCGCAAAGTTTAACCCAAGTTTATTTTAACGTGGTTAGCAACGTTTGTTTATTCCTTGCAGACCTGCAGATTCCAGATGTAACGCCAGGAGCGTCAATTCAGGTTTTAAATCTCCTGTACGGAAAGTCTGTTGTTGAATCATCAGATCAGGGACTATTGAATACCGTGTGATTTTAGCAGAGTAGCAGCCTGTGGTGTGATGCCTAGACCTAGAAAGCGACATTCATGAGAGTTTGATCACTGATAATAACTGAGATGTGAGTTAAGGTGAATTGTCTTTGGTCTGTCTTAGGTTCAGAAGCCCAGTCTGGTGAAATCTCCCTTGTGCGCTGAGGCAGAAGTCAAAGAGCTCAAGAAAACACTTGATCGGCTGGATTCAGAGATCGCCTTGTTGGAAGAAGAGTAGGTCGTGAATGTGGGAAAGAGAAATACAAGAGATGCTGCGTGTTCACACTGAAGATGCTATAGAATTATTTTGTTACAGTTTAAGGTGGTTTGGTATGGAAGCCCGTTCCCGCCACTGTTGAGAAAAAAAAAAATTCCGTAAGTCATAATAATGACTTAGTATCTCATAATAATGAGAAACTTTTCTCATAATAATGAGAAACTTTCTCATAATAATGACTTAGTATCTCATAATAATGAGAAACTTTCTCATAATAATGACTTAGTATCTCATAATAATGACTTAGTATCTCACAATAATGACTTAGTATCTCACAATAATGACTTAGTATCTCACAATAGTGACTTAGTATCTCATAATAATGACTTAACATCTCATAATGACTTAGTATCATAATAATGACTTAGTATCTCATAATAATGAGAAACTTCCTCATAATAATGACTTAGTATCTCATAATAATGACTTAGTATCTCATAATAATGACTTAACATCTCACAATAATGACTTAGTATCTCATAATAATGACTTAACATCTCATAATGACTTAGTATCTCATAATAATGACTTAGTATCTCATAATAATGACTTAGTATCTCATAATAATGACTTAGTATCTCATAATAATGACTTAGCATCTTTAACTTAATCAAAAAAAATTTTTTTAGAAACTTTCTCATAATAATGACTTAGTATCTCATAATAATGACTTAACATCTCATAATAATGACTTAGTATCTCATAATAATGACTTAGCATCTTTAACTTAATCAAAAAAATTTTTTTTAGAAACTTTCTCATAATAATGACTTAGTATCTTTAACTTAATAAAAAACTTTTTTTTTTATTAAGTTAAAGATGTTAAGTCATTATTATGAGATACTAAGTCATTATTATGACAAAGTTTCTCATTATTATGACTTACGGAATATTTTTTTTTCTCAACAGTGGCGGGAACGGGCTTCCATAGATAGGAGATCCTAAATTCAGAAAAGAAAACTTTTACACTACAGAAAAAAACATGTCAGTGATATTAAGTGGCTTCCGTTAGAGTTTCCTTTTTAAAAAGGAAAAATTCCTCAATAATTCCCTTCTCTTTTTACTGTGGAACACAAAATATGTTTTGAAGAATATCCTGGTGACTTGTGAATAATAATAATGAAAGCAGCATCATTAACACTAAATCATATTTTATTAACACATTTTTAAGGCCTTTAAAGTATCGACATGAAATTATTCCATTAAAAAAAAAAATGTAGATTTTTCTGATTATTATTTCCGATTGTTTTGTATGTCAGGCTTTACAGGATTAAAAGGTTAGTTAAAAATGAAAAGTCATCCAATCACCCCCCCCCCCTCAGAACACAAATTAAGATATTTTTAATAAAATCTTAGAGATTTCATTATTCATTATTGACAGTCCACGTAACTTCCTCTTTGACACTTCAAAAAGTTAATAAAGAGACAAATTCATGTGAATTGAGCGGTTTTGTTCATACGATGATCTGATGTAATTTAAGGTTTTATTCACACATAAACATTCATCAACGCACACATGAGATTTGGTAATATGGTAAATAGATTTTTCTATTCAACTAGTACGCATTCATTTAAGCCATTAGTCGACTAATCACGGGTTTACGTTAATAATCCATAAATCATAATAACCAGTTTTTAATTGCCTATATAAATATGTAAAACAGCCTAATCAGCACTGAAGTGCAAGCATAAAGCTTTCCACAGTAATGATTATAAGTGTGTTGTGAAAAAAAAGAAAGTGACTGTCAAAACATTTTAATAATTAGTTTTCTGTGTTTTCGGCCGCACACAGATGCTGACTCGTCATCTCCGCAGTAAGGGCTTGTTTCATATGGATTACATGATCTGAGAATAGCGATTTTCCATTTGAGTTGGTTCTTTTAAAAGTAGGCATTTTTTCAAGCCTCCTAAAGATCCTCCTCATGTTTGTGAAGCAAGTATACGCTGAGTTTCGGTTCATTGTGCTCAAGTTCACAGAAAGCACATCCAGATTGTTTTCATTATTTTACAAACACAACGTTTTGCTGTTATTGTGAGTTTACAGAAATAAAAGTAGACCCTTCACAGTTTGCGTTACTCTTATCTGTATGACTAAAATGACGGAGTATTTTAAAATGCAAAAGTGATCGCACCGGCGCCTCCATGTCATGTAATAACCGCGCTCTCCACAAAAACACTTGGATGTGCACCTAATCATAGCGCACATTTATTTAGGACGAGGCTAACATTAGAGCAAGCGGACTTGTAAAGTTGTTTCAAGTAATAAGCCATATTTAAGGTTGATGAATGATGAACCATATGCAAATGTTTGGATTTCTTGCCATTAATAATCTGTCCCTTGTGGATTTTTTTTTTCTGCGACTAACCAACTAATTAAATCTTGCTCGACCCAAGCCTCTTCTAATCGACTAACGGTTTGTTGACTATTAGGGGACGGCTCTAAGAACCAGTGGGGTTCGTTCGAAAGCGTTACGCCACATGTTTGAGCTTCCACAAGAACCTATTTTTCACGTCAAGCGAGTTTCTGCTCATGTTCGTTGATCCATGTTTAAATGTGAATAAAAGCCTGAATTCAATCTAGAATTTAGACTACGCTGCTCGATTCATATGATCTTGAATCGTAAAACGAAATCTCGAATTCTTCGTTAACTTTTTGAAGAGACTGTGGTGGTTGCGTGGACTGTCAGTGGAGAGACAGAAATCTGTCAGATTTCATTAAAAATATCTTTTTTGTGATAATATCTTCATTTGTGTTTCAAAGATGAAGGAAAGTCTTATGGGTTTGGAATAATATGAGGGTGAGTAGTTGATGACCATTCATTTTTGAGTGAACTAACCCTTTAAAATGTGACTTGTGTGCTTTATTTCAGGTGTTCTTAAGTAATCATTTTTTTTTCATTTTTCATCATTTAGCAGATGCTTTTATCCAAAGCGACTTACAAGGGGAGCAATTAGGGGTTCAGTGTCTTGTTCAAGGGCACTTTAGTCATGGTATCAAAGGTGGAGAGAGTGCTGTTTATTCACACTTTCAATTCCTGCCGGCGTGGGAATCGAACCGGCAACCTTCAGATTACAAGCCCGACTCCCTCACCACTAGGCCTAAACTATTCATTTTGAAATAATTAAATTTTTTTTAAGATAATTTTCTGTTAACTACATAGAAAGAATCATTGTTATTTATTGTCAGATTAAATCGAGCTTGTGTTATTCTGTTTCTTGTATTTACAGAGGATTTGTTGTAGAAGAGCTGGATCAGCACATAGACCTGCTGCACGAGTACAATGACATCAAAGATATTGGACAAACTTTACTGGGCAGATTAGGTAACGCTCTCTGGAACAGTCATGTGTTGAAATAGTAAGGTGTAATGTTGGTCTGATACCGACATTAAAAATATTTCATGCCATGATAATCATTCATAAACACTTCTCCCTCCCCACTCATTTAAGTGGGTTACAGCCTCCATACGCTTGGCATTTCTCTCTAGTGTCAAGATTATGATAATGGCATCCTCCGGTATTACCGCTGCATTATAATGGACCCTTTCAGACTCCCAGCATGCTGAGTTTCTTGCCTGCTCTGGCCTCACAATGACTTCAGCTGGTCTGAGGGTCAGAGGGGCTCTGTGCCACATCATTCTCCCCCATATGACCACTGACAAAGACAACTGTCTCTCTGTGTCTCTCAGCTGGCCTGCGTGGAGTGACCACACGAGACTTATACAGTCACTTTGCCCTCGAGTTGGACGACTGAGCTTCCTGAGAGGACATCGAGGAACTGGAAGGCCTCGTAATTCTGTTAGTGTTTTATCTTTTTATCTATAGCAAATACACCCGTTAGTGTTGTATTCTTCATGCTGCTGTGCCGAATTAGTCAAATGAATACGTTTCAGTAAAATGAAAATGCTTAACTCTGTTAAACTGATATAACTCCTCAAAGAAGTGGAAAGGCTTCCGTCAACATTGTGAGAAGAATCGCCTCAAAGTTCTCTGCACATGGTTTTCCTCATTATGTTTGGTGTTATTGTGCATTAAAAAGAGATTGTCATCTAATTCTGGTGAATTAGAGGAATAGTTCACCCGGTCATCATTTATGTACCTTCATGTTGTTTCAAACCTGTATGACTTTCTATCTCAGTTCAACCAACAATGAGATGAAACACTCCTGTCTGTACTTTCACAACCCATGCTTTATAGTGTTTTCATTACATGAAAAAGAGCAGCGTGAACATTTTTCGAAACGTATCATCTTGTGTTCCACAGAAGAAAGCCAGTTTTAAAGGTTTGGAACAATGTGACAGCGAGTAAATGTTCATTTTATGGCTGAACGACTCCTTTAAACTAGTGCTGTGGCAAGTCGATCGAGTCGTATTGCTGTCGGGTCCAATTTTGCTTTATTATTCAGTCTGTAAAACAACCAAATGCATGTATTTCAAAGTGTATATGTCACGTGTGTGTGTGGTTGCTCAAAGAACTGATCCAACTGTGTGAAAGTTTAACGCATTTTATGTAAGTTATGATAGAGGTTTATGGACTGTGTCTCAACAATAGATAAAACCATCTGCTACACTGATAGCAGATTTGCCTCACTTAAACGTTTTTGCTATCTAACATGATATCCGCCGTTACAGTAATTACATTCAGATGAAAGATTATTTTGTATGCACAATAAACACATTAATTTTAGAAACACATTAATAAAGAATATGGATAGTTTTCCAAAGAAACCGTAAATAAGTTGCAGTGTTTGAATGCCTCCAGATTAAAAACATGGTCACTTCAATGCACTTCTCCAGTATTAAAGTAAAACGCATGTCTCATAACACGTTAGAATTACATCATTTTAATGTACACAAACAGCTGTTTCTGCCATTGCAATGACCAGCAGACGGATAGATATCTGGGAAAAAAGCCCTCCTTCTCCTCCATCATGCCTCATGGTCCTGCAGTGCTGCTTTGCAACTACCGGGTGGAAACTGCCGTGATGATTCGCTGGCTGGGCCACATTTCCTTGACAGGACTTTAAGCCCCGCCTTCACTGAGCGAAACGTCAGCGTTCCGAGAACGCGATTGGTTCAAAGAGCTATCAATCAATATATACACAACAGCACCGGCGAATAGAGAGAAGGCGGGCTCAAGTAAGAAAATTATAAGGTCATTGGAATTACCAGCGCTACGAGCCATCGTAACAATGAAGCGATAACAGATAAGAATGAAAAATGAAATAAACGGGAGCAAAGTCTACCAAAGAAGCCGCGGTAATTAGTTAAAAGGCAGGCGCGGCGGCCGTTACACACCGGCGTGTGTGTATCAGCTCAGGTGAACGCGGTGGAGGTTTCGCTTAAGCCGATCAAGGTGGGATCGTACGGAGCAGGTTCCCCTTCTGCCATTACACACACGTTATTGTGACCACGGAGACTAATATTGAGGTATTTCCTGGACTACAGACACATACATTCTAAATATTTTAACCATTTCCGGAATCTCCTGTATCATTAATCGTCATGATCGCAGCTGTCAACTACCAGTGAAGACGCGTTGACCGATTTTTACAATAACAGCAAACATTGTGTCCTGTTTATGTTTGGTGATGGGTGCGGTATCATATGTAACCGTTTAACTGCTCATAATCAAGATAAAGGGATCTAGGATGCTATATAGCCGCACTGGGCTTAATATATATATATATATATATTTATATAAAACACGCAGAGGAAATAACGCAGCGTAACCGTGACTGATTCACTGTACACGTTTGGTCGTACAGACACATGCTGTAATGACTGTGTGATTCCTTCTAATGTATCTAGTGATTGTAACAGTAAAGTGAAGCTCCGCGCACTGCAATGCTGTAGTGATGTGCGATTCTCCAGCGACTCGTTCTTTTCAACCGATTCACTAAAACGGACTGAATTGTTCGTTCACGAATCGGACTTGATCGGTCCGAGCAGTGGCGGACTCACTTTTTTTTTTGGACGTGTCTGATTCAGAACGAGCCCAAAATATCAAATACTACAAGTAAAATGTATTTGAAGTGTGTTTGACTGACTGTATGGCAGTTTTATCAACATATTTTTAAAACTGAGTTCATAATTAATGGATTAAAACGAGCTATAACAGTTTCAACTGAAAGATGCAAATACTAGTGTTGTTGTTTTTTTGTAAACGCAAGTTATATTTGTGTTCTAAACCGCGATCGTGGCGTAAAAGAATCGCTGAGTCTTTGAGATGAACCGTTCGAAAGAGCCGAGTCGCGGAAATGAGTCTGTAGAATCCAACGTGCTTGCTTAGATTTCCGGGCTGGAGCAACGAATCAGGGCTCTGCGGTAACCCTCGCCTGATGGTGGTGGTGATGATGATGGCTCTTCTGCATCGCTTTAATATCCACCCGCACCCACAGGACGTCTATCGTTGTGTCTTGCGTGCACACATACGGCCACAGGACCGAACAGACGTTACCACGCGGGGCGGCTGGATTCTCCCCAGCATCCTTTACGATAGACAGCCGGGCATTGTTGGACTTCCCCGCTGCAGCGAAAACGTATGATGATGATGATGATGATGATGACGTGTGACCATCAGTTCTGTCAGTCATTAGATCGAGAGTGTGTGAAATGGCGTATTATATCAATAGGTGAATCAGCCCGGGGTTGTCACACATTGACGCCAGTGAACATTTCCCAGGGCAGGTTTTATGTCCTTGAATTCTTGCATACAACTTATTTTATATATTTTTTAATATATTTATTTAATTCATGTTATAGGCTTTTACCTACAACGGCACAAGAACAATTCATGAAGCTGTAAAAATGGACAAGATCAAATTTTGGTCAAAAGAAGATGCTATATTAATCAATTGTATAATTATTAATCTGCCTCCATAATTCTAATTAAATAAATTATTCATGATAACACCGTTTAGATTCTTGCTTAAATGTATTTCAGAGTGGTTGTATTGTGTATTTCCAAAACGATATTGTGAATTAATGTTAAAATATATATTTTATGCGATTTTAGTATATTAAAATACAAATAAATGCCGCTTTATATAGGCAGTTTTGAACTAGATGTTTGAAACGTACAAAACCACTGCTATAAAAGCATACATTTGTGTAATTATTCTTTTGACTCAAAACCTTACTGCAATAAAGCCTTTGTGACAACTAGCCCCAGTCTCCCTGTGATGAGAGTGACCGTGAGCTTCTGCTGCATTCAGATGAGCTGTAGGAAAAGATAGTACAGATCAAATAGCTCTGTTGCCTTCCCTTACTGACATTCAATCCACCCTAGTTACTTTACAGGTGTTTTAGTGGGAAAGAAGGCCCAGAAACACGTCAATGCATTTTAATGTAAAGGAGCATTTTATTGAATGACCGTTTTTGTCACATTGTATCTTCATTGCACATCAGAGATACAAAAAAAAAACAGTCAATCGGGGTTATCCTCCATCATTATGTGTAACAATAACCTTTATAATATATAAAATGTGTGACGGACCGCAGTATTGAAGTAATTTTTCAATACGAATATTTAATTTACTGTCCAAACAAACCATAAGTTACTGACTTTTCTCCCAGATCATATAAGTACTCTGAACTGGTTTACCTTTAATATACATTTACAAGGTCAAAGATCTTTTTTTTTCTTCAACAGCTATCTTGTCTTGATATGATCAGTCTTATCTTGTGTTAATCTCTGGATCTGCTGGGTTAAGACGAGAGTTTTGCATATCAACCATTTTAATTATCAGGTTTATAATAATTATGCTGTAACTTTTATCAACGAACAAGGTCTTTTGGACTTCTATTGGTCCAATAAAATGTTAATGCAATAATGAAGTGTTGATAAATGGTGTTGAAATGCTGTCAGGTGATACTGTCTGAATGTTTTGTGTGTGTCAGGATGTTGCGGTTGGCGTGCACCACGGCCCTTCTGTTCCTTCTCCGGCTGTTCCTCGGCCTGCCCTGGTTCCAGGTTCTACCGTCCATTTTGATTTTCTACCTGGGCTCTGGAGGATGGAAGTCCATCCATGTGTTTTCAAAGACCATATACCGCGATTTGCAGTAAGTTTGTGTTATAATATCAGTTTTAGCTTTCCTTTTTTATGTTTACTTTACAAAAAACATATTTTTAATGTACTTTTCGACTTTTTTCGAAGTCATAAAAGCTCTGAAATACACACAATTGAAAGTATGGAATTTCTGTAGTGACACAAATGTCAAATAAATCAAAACTATCTTGTTTTAGCTTTTCACACTTTGTCTAGAGTCCAGCTCTGCACGTTCTCAAATTCTCAAACCAACTTATGATGCATATTGGGATGTTTTTAAATCTTATTGAATGAGTTTCCGAACCCTCACAATATGTCCGCTCATTGTCTAAGTATTTTACTGAATTGTAATATTTTTACTCCTCTGCAAAATTTGTTTTCCGTCTGTTAATCAAGTTAATACAAATTTAGCTTCGGATTTTTTTTTTTTAGGAAAAATAAATATGCATGAAATGGAAGTCGCGATAGTCTTTTTTTTTCTGTATTGTGATGTATATTCAAGTTAAATGGCTTCTGGAACAAGAAGAATTCCAGGGCAGGACTTGATTTTGTTCCTGGGGAACTGATTGGATGGTTGTGGTTTGCTATTGGTGGATCTCATTGTCCCGCCCTCGTGCCAGTAAACGCATCATCAGAGAAGAAAAGAGATGCTGCAAGATGAAAGTTTACGGGGGCATATGAATATAAAAAAATACTGATGTGCGCACATAAATAATTTATAATAAATACTGCTATATTCCATAAAAAATAATAATTGTCCATTTTTATTTCATGACTTTAAATATCTTTTTTAAATATCTTCGTAACTCAAGAATTTTTATGGAGAAAACCATAATCTCGTTTAACGCTTCCATTTAAAAAGAAAATAGTGGATAAATAAATCCATATGTAGGTACAGTATGTTTTTATAAAATAATAATAGTAAAAATAATAAAAATGTAATTACTGATATAGCAACTTTCTATATAACTTTATAAATGAAAATGATACAATGTCAAAATAAGTCTTAAAAAAAGGAACAACGTAAAATATTGCACTTTTTTTTTAGTAAATTATCAACTCTGACAGTCCTAATAGACTTCTAAAGAAGTTTGAAAAGGAATTCTGATTTATATCTATAGTTTTGTGAATAAAGATCACATAATACAAACCTTTTCAATCAGACTGAACACAAATACAACCGCATATTCCTGTATTACGAGCTACGCGTTTGTTAAGAGGAACTAGTGGTTAAAGTGGGTTTCTGGGTTGTTCCTGGCAGGTTCAGCTTGTTTTTCCTCAAAGACTGAAGATTTTGAAATGTGAATTGAGAAATCTGATGCATGATTACGAAGTATATTAAAACTGAGGAATGAACCTCTGCTCGAATAGCAAGCAAGGCAAAACCTATGCTAACAATCCAAGTTTTGTCACTGATTGTAGCGAGTGCCGGGGGTTATGAAATTCAGTTCAACTTCAGGTCTTGGGGGTGTGGGTTTATCGTTTCAACAGCACAGATTACTCCGTAAGTGCCTGGATTGGAGGACCGAGGCTTTTAGGATAGCTGTTAATGGATATAAGGACTCTTATGGGACAGGGATCACTGCTTTTAGTAATGCGACAGTGTTTGTGTTCTCAAACGCACACAAACTACTTCCTGCCTCTTACAGATTTGTGATTTTCACTTGAGCGAGAGGTGGATGAAACCAGAATCACCACCATAATCATTAAACAGATGATTATGCGCATTAAACCTACACACTAAATGTACAAAATGGTATAAAGTACAGTACTGGTCAAAAGTTTGGAATAATTAAAAAAAAAAAAAAAAGTTTTTGTTTTTGAAAAGTTTATGTAAAGACTGTAAAGATATTGTGAAATATTATAACAATTGAAAAGAACTGCTTTCTATTGTAATATATTTTGAAACTTTGATTCCTGTGATAAAGCTGAATTTTCAGCATCATTCCTCCAGTCTTCAGTGTCACATGATCCTTCAGAAATCATTCTAAAATAATGTTTTGATGCTCAAGAAACATTTCTTATTATTATCAATGTTGAAAACGGCTGTACTGCTTCATATTTTTGTGAAAACCATGATTCATTACCATTCAAAAGTTTTGGGTTAGTAAAATAATTTTTTTTTTTTCTGAAAAAGTAAAAAAAAGAAGAAGGAAAAAAAGAATACTTTTGTCCAGCAAGTATGCATTAAATTTATTAAAAGCAACAGTAAAAACATTTATAATGTTACAAAAGAGGTCTATTCCAAATAAATTCTCTTCTTTTTGAACATTCTATTCATCAAAAAATCCTGAGGAAAACAAAATGTATCAGTGTTTTCACAAAAATATTAAGCAGCACAACTGTTTTCAACATTGATGATAATCCTTGTTAATAATTTAGTACCAATAATAACTGAGCATCAAAGCAGCATATTAGATCAATTATAAAGATTTATGAAGGATCATGTGACTGTAATGATGCTGAAAAATTCATAAATAAAGGGAATAAATTACATTTTAAAATTTATTAATATAGAAAACGGCTATTTAAAATTATAATAATACTTAACAATACTACTGTTTTTTCACTGCATGTTTGATCAAATAAATGTAGCCTTGGTGAGCAGAAGTGTGCCCCTATTTTAAATGAAGAGTTCACCTAAAACTCAAAAGGTGATTTAAAGAATGTCCAAATACCATTTGCCCAGAATAATCATCCCTTGTGTTCTTTTACAGTGCAGCCAGTGTGTTACTGAGGGTAAAGCTGAATGTCAAAAAGCACCTACGTGAGCGCAACACCATTCCCAAACTTTTTGCCAAATCCGTCAAGAAATACGGTGACAAGACGGCTCTGATTTTCGAAGGAACGGGCGAGAAATGGAGCTTCAAGGAGCTTGACGACTACTCCAACCGCGTGGCTAACTTTTTTCTCCAGCGTGGCTTCAAGGAAGGCGACGTGGTGGCTCTGTTCATGGAGAACCGCTCTCAGTACGTGGGGCTCTGGCTGGGCATGGCAAAGATCGGAGTTGAGGCAGCACTCATCAACTTCAACCTGAGACTGGAGGCCCTGGTTCACTGCGTCAACATCTCCAGCGCCAAAGCGGTGGTGTTTGGCAGTGAGCTAACAGATGGTGAGAAATGATTTAGACATGAGAAATCTAATTTTGAATCTGTGGCTTCTCAAACTACACTCTTAATTTACAGCAGTTAAACTTTATAAGCAGCAATTAACTTTATAAACAAACTAGCGATAGAGGCATCCGAGACACGCTTTGTGAACGAGTTCGAACCAGTAATCCGGAGCACGTATCAAACTGCCAAAATCATGTGATTTCATTAAACAAGGCTTTATTACATCATAACCGTTTTGGAATGTTTCGAAATGTTGTTCACCACTAGCAATGAATCAGTCAATACGGTTTTATTCATTTGTAGACAAAAGGAAGAGTTTTAGTTGATAGTCTCTTACTGGCTTGATTAATCAAGCTCTCTGTAAAAAACACCCTAAAATTTAATAAAATTACACGTATTATACAGTCACTTCATATTTAATGATATTAGATGATTTGTTAATTGCATGTATAGTCATTTATAATTGGGATAGATTACACTTTATTTATTAAGTGTAAAGGGTGTTTTTCTGTATGTTTGGGCTGAATTTTCACCTCGTTTACAGTGTTCTGACCAGCAGGTGGTGTTTAGAGCGCTTCGAAACAGTGAATCCGTTAACTGCTTGACAAAATGAAATCGCCCGCTATACCCTTGTTCATTATTCTCTACCTTATTCCAGTAATATAATACACGTGAAGGACTTCCAGTTGTAATGAAAAATGTATCTTGAGCTCTGTAATGGTTCTGAGCTCTGTTTAATAATCAATTTAAAAAGGAATTTATACTTGTATGATATTACGGTGTACCCACATTGGGTCAGCGGTTTAGAAAATGAATGGATGGGTGATTCAGCTGGTGGCGCCATTTTCTGCTCAGACGCAGGAATTCATTCGGCACACGACTCGCACAGTGCATTATGGGTATTCTCTAGCCGTTGAGCGTACATCGGTTGTGCTCTCGTTTTAGTTGCTTCACAACACAGGTCTTTACGATATGGGAGCATTCGCATTAGAATCATCCAGCTCAATTATATTTGTAATCATTTCTCAAAAAGATGTTATTTTAATGAGTAACTTGGAGGATGAAGTCAGCATTTGTTAAAAAAAAAAAAAAAATAGGTTGGTGGATATTTCAGAGTTGATACATTTTGTCAAAATAAAAAAACGCCTTTGGAATTTTTTTCAATGCCGTGCACTGCTACATCTTGCACAGTTATACCAAGAATGCGTAGTTACAATGTAAATAGTGTCAGTTTTTATTTGCTGTCTTATTAGGCCTCAGGGTAATATTTTATGAGTAAGAGTTGTAGCCTCAATATAGTATCGGTTAAGGCAACAGTTCAGAAGTTTTGCAACCCAAAGTGACATTCTACAAGCAAATAAGGAAGTGGCACTTGGACAAAGATCAGTGTGTGTACTCTAGTGAAACAATGAATGAACCGCATTGGGTACAAATTTATCATGGGCAGAGGTCACTGGATGTAACTCAGAAGTGAAACGTCATTGCACCAAAGAGAATTCATACCAGAGGTCACAAAAGGCCGCAAAGTCCTAATAAAATCGAGTTTCCTAGTTGTCTCTTAAGTAATTGGAAACTGGCTCATAAAGCATGCCATGTTGAGTCAGCTTCGTTTCTTATTGATTTCACATTGCCGAGCGTTTGTTTGTTCTTCTGAAGAATTTTCTAGGCACATTTTGTCGCATTATTTGTGTCTATGATGATAACTTCATCTGTTTCTCTTGCTCTTAAATCTCTCAGCGATGTGTGAGGTGCACAGCTCCATGGGAAAGACCGTTAAGCTGTTCTGCTCTGGAGAATGGGACCCTCAGAAGGTTCCTGAAGGGACGGAACATCTAGAGCCGCTGCTGGAGGCAACACCTTCAAACCAACCCAGACAACCAGATCGCAGCTTCACAGGCAAGACAGTCAAACATTGACCCCACCATTTAATGCCTTAAAAAACGTTGGATCAGAGCCACTCGGTCTGAAATATTGTATTGCAATTTATCTGTATTTATTTTTAATTAATATATTTATTTTATTTTTAATACGGAGCCTAACGCATGACATGCAGACAAAAAATAAACAGGCCACAAATTGAGAATTTGTTCGCATGGCTTATAAATTAATTCGCTTCTTTCCCTAATTTTGATTTAACTAAAACAAAGGAGCAAAATATTACAATTTGGCCACAATTTAGTTAAACGAGGGAATGAAATCTAAATTCTTGACCACGATTTAACTAATATCAGGGAACAAATGTGTAAAAAAATCAGTAATATTGAACGTAAAATGGCTTAAGAGCAAATAATGGAGCAAATACCAGTAAATTGACACATTGCTTGATTTACTTAAATACGCTCCTCCCATAAATTTTGCGTCTGAAAGGGAAACTCTTACAAATGCATATGCAATGAAGTCCGCTACAAAAATCACTGTCCACGTCTTTTCATTGCTAATCTTTTACTGTATGTCTTTAGTAAATCCTGACAGCAATTTTTAATCGCAAAAGAGGTTTCCACTGCTGCAAGATATTAGTAAATCTAGCCCAGGGGTTCCCAAACTTTTTAGCCCGCGACCCCCATGATAAATGCGCTGCTGCTCCGCGACCCCGCACCTCCCCCACCTCAACAACCCCTCCCGTCGCGTGAAATGTGCAGCAAATCGATTTTATGCCCAGTCTCGAAGCACACAAAGTTATATTTTATTGTTCTTCGCGAAAAATCAGTGTTACAATTCTGTATGAGCCGCTCGATATCCACCTGTTCACTCTCGGAAATTAACTGTGCAACTATGTTGGGTTGAACATTGTTCTGCCATCAGGAACCAGTCGAGCAGGTCTGAGCGGCACACACACGCGTGTCCGAAACTAAGTACTCGGTAAAGCATTTCTGTGTCAGTTTTACACATCAAAACGATGTCCTTCATTTACAATAAACATTTCAATGTCATAATGTCACAATATCTTGAAGCTACTTGTGTTTGTGTGCATTTATGAATGTGCTTGCATTAGATATTAAGTGTGGATATTAACCACCGTTTCATTTTAAAGCAGGTATTATTTGTTTGTAGCCTCCAAACACCTTTAGCTTTAGCAAACAACAGCGCGTGATGTACGTAACTTGATTGTGATTGACGCTGACGTAATCTCGTATAATGTCTGGGACAAAATTACAAATTTAATTAAAAAAATATACATTATATTTTTTTTTTAATCAGACTTTTCTGCAAACACCATTTAATAAGTATTGAATTAAATTAATTGCATAGGGCCTATATATTTTTTCCACTTAAAAAAAAAAAATAGAAATCATCTCGCGACCCCCACTTTGGGAACCACTGATCTAGCCCATAAATCATGTTAACAACTAGATGTTTAATAGATTTTTTTTCTTATTTGCTACTAGATCGCCTTTTTTACATTTACACGTCGGGAACCACTGGGATGCCAAAAGCTGCTATCGTTGTGCATAGCCGGTAAGTGTTTGACATATTAATTTTCTCTATTTCTCACAGTCGCCCTTATTTTTTTTTCTCTCAATGAATCAGGCTCCATGTTTTTCACCCTGTCTTTCCTGCATTCTTCCCTCAGGTATTACCGCATGGCTGCCTTGGTGTACTATGGTTTCAGGATGACGTCTGAGGATGTGCTTTATGACTGTTTACCACTTTACCACTCAGCAGGTACATCACTGAACACAGACTGATCTACACCTTCATGATGCATCACTTCCTGTCTCACTTCGGTTCAAGCTGCTTCCTGTGCAAATTTTGTGGCTTGTTTTGGTGGATGTTTGCATAAATCCTTGAGTCCGAGAAAAATAGCTTTGTTTTATATTTTATTGGATTAACCGACTTATGTAGGCGTTGGTGAGTTTTTTAAGCTGTAAGTATCTGATCAATAGGTCTGTTCTGAGGTCAGAGTTGTTTGTTCTCTGTGCCAGGAAACATAGTGGGAGTTGGACAGTGTCTGATCCACGGAATGACGGTAGTGATCAGGAAGAAGTTCAGTGCATCAAAGTTCTGGGATGACTGTATCAAATACAACTGCACGGTGAGTAATGGAATATATGTATTGTTATGGAATTAATAATAATAATAATAATAAATAATAACAATAATTTTTCTTGAGCATCAAATCATGATTTGGATCATGTGACACTGAAGACTGGTGTAATGATATTGAAAATTCAGCTTTGATCATAGAAATAAATTACATTTTATAAAATATTCAAACTGTTGTAATTGTAATAACCTTTCTCAATATTACTGTTTTTGCTGTATTTGATCAAATAAATGCAGACTTGGTCAGCAGAAGATACTTCTTTCAAAAACATTAATAAATCATAGACCTCAAATGATAGTATGTATAAAAATGTGATATCTGTGAATGTTTCATTTCCTCTGATTTTGTTTTTGTTGTTTAGACTCTTATGTTTAATTTAAGATGGAGAGTAAGAATATGTTAAACATCAGTATTCATGTGTATACATTTTGCATGTCTTCCTTTTGAGTATGCAAACAAATAATTGAATCTGTTTAAAGAACTGATTCACAGAAATGAATGTCTTCTAGAGATGCACGATTCTGGATAAATAGAGAATGTTGTTTTTTTTTGTGGAAAATAGATTACGATTCTCCCACGTTTGTGAATGGACAACTAAACAATAACATGTAATTTAGTACTCACTCAAAAACTGGTTAAATCAGAGTTCAAGAATGACTTGAATGCATTTTCTAACAGTCACTTGTCACCACCTACTGGTGTAATGATGAATCTGAATTATTGTAATAACAGAAATAACTGTGTGGTTGAAAAGACTGTTTGTGAAGCTGTTTCATACTTTTACATGATAACAGCCCTCTCTGGGTCAGCAGAGGCTATTTATCAAAGTTTTAATAGACGAATCTGAATCGTTGTCGTTTAGGAATAAGACTGCATGGGTGTTGTGATCTTTTAATGAATAATCGTGCAGCTCTAAACACTTTTGACTTTTTGAACGCGAGCAAAAAATGTCAGAGTTGTCTTTCATGGCTAAATTGAACATTGCAATTATTTTATTGCTCTGCTGTATCACAAACAAAATCATATTCAATATATTATACATTTACTAAATATACTAAGGACTTCCAGCTTTAATGTTGTAGCTGTGTGATTGCGAATTGAAGTTGTGTTGCATGGAAATAGAGATTTAAGGGATTTTTAAAAAAAATCATTTTTGCTCTCAGATCGTGCAGTACATTGGCGAGATCTGCCGCTACCTGCTGAACCAGCCAAAGAAGGACACGGAGCACCAACACAAGGTCCGCATGGCTCTCGGTAACGGCCTTCGCCAGTCCATCTGGGAGGAATTCACCAACCGCTTCAATATAACACAGATCGCAGAGTTCTACGGCGCCACCGAGTGCAACTGCAGCCTGGGCAATTTTGACAACAAGGTCTGTCCTGACAAAAGCACACTTTAGACTGAGGGTGCGTTCACGCTTGTAGTTCATTTGGTCCGGACCAAAAAACAAAACAAAACATATAGTCCTGGTCCGCTTAGCGTTCACACTGGCATTTTTAACAGCAAACTTTCACAACCTTACAGTCACGACCTGATTGGTCGGCTTTTATGACGTATATTTCGCGACGGAGCTTGATTCCCGAACATTCAAAACAACGCTGTGTTCTGGATTAAACGCCATCATTGTATGCGTGTACATATGCTTTATTTTTACCAGCTGAGAACTCACAAAGAGCTCATAAAATGTTCAAAACATTCAAAACAGCAGCAGGATTTCCTCCGTTGTACACAGAAACAGAAACTTCACCTCCTCGTTGCTCCTCGTTTGCCCTCGACTCATTTTGGATACACCGATCTTTCCACGTCGTCAAATCAGCTGACTTGTAGCGTCGCATCTTGTGACATCACGTCCTGTTTTTGGTTCGTTTACATGTCTTTGGTCCGTGTTGCGTTCATATATCAATCGAACCGCACCAGAGTTCGTTTGGAAGCGGACCGAGACCCATCTTTTTAGCGGTCTCGGTCCGCTTGTTTGGTCCGCACCAGGATTCGGATGGCAGCGTTCACATATGTTCAAATGAACCGCACTAACTGAGCAATCGCACCAGGGTTCATTTTAATCGAACCAAACATGACAAGTGTGAACGCACCCTAAGGGTTGTGATCGTATCTCTATGCCTTTGGTTCAGTAACTTAAGGTTCGCTGTTAAAAATGTCAGTGTGAACGCTAAGCGGACCAGGACTATAGGTTTTGTTTTGTTTTTTGGTCCGGACCAAACCAACCGAACTACAAGTGTCTTTAAACAGCCTTTATGAGTAGCACGCGATTGTAAACCTTTGCAATAGTGGATAATGCGTGTGGAAAAGGATATATACTCTTTCAGTGGTTGTGGCAATTAGCTTTGTGTATTACCATACATTTTCAAAGGCCATCTACAGTATGTTTAGTAATCAAGCACAGGTGATTATTGGTTTAAGGTCTAGCTGAGACCAGGTTTATTTAGCTTGATACAGTTTTTAGTTTTGAAGAGCGTGAGGTGTTTGTAACGAGCATATGATGTTTTGACTGCAGACGGGTGCCTGTGGATTCAACAGCCGGATCCTGCCCTACTTCTACCCCATCCGCTTAGTCAAAGTGGACGAGGAGACCATGGAGCTTATCAGAGGACCTGATGGAGTCTGTATCCCTTGTGGTCCAGGTACAGTACTTGCTCACATACATGCTTATTACACAGGTGAGCAGACTGAAAGTTACTGATAGACGATATGGATTTTTTTTGATGGCCAACCAGCAGCACCTGAACCGTGATATAAGGCAATGTTGTTCACGCCAAATTCTGAACCTACCATGTGAATGTCGCAGCAGAAATCAAGAAGAAAGAAATTCTCAAATATTTTCAAGTTTTCAAGAATTGCACTTCATAAGAATTTTCTTAACTTAATTCTTAAGAAGATTTTCATGATTCTGGTCCCGGCATCCTGAACTGATCCACATGTGCAAAAGAACAAAAACTGCAAGAGGAGAACAAAATCTTTGTAGTGACTCTCATGAGCACAGAATTGTGAAGAATGTTGATCAAGTGACGTAAAGTCGCAGGAATTCCGTTATGATTTTTCAGACTGAGGTCATAATGCAAAATATCGGACTTATATCTGATTCAGCACCACAAATGGAAGTGGCCCAAATCCGAATCGAAAAGATCAGATTCCATGTGGTTTGTGCAGTTCACACTGTGATGAAAAAATGCATATGAGCAAAAAAAAAAAATCTGATTTGGGCCACTTTGCCTGCAGTCTGAATATATTCTAAGTCACTGGGAATCACATTTTCTCAAATAGAGACCAGGGATCATATTAAAAATAATGGGTGTGTCAGTCCTAAATTTAGGACTCCTAAATTTTTGCTCTAAGAGTATTTCACGAAAGATTTTAGCGTCAATAAGACCAAATCACAAACATTCCTAAAATAGTTGTTGCTGGCAACAATTCCTCTCTCCCACTTTGCTTCTTGTTTACTAACTGTCCTATCATAATAAAAGGAAAAAATTCCAAAAATACTTAATATTTTTGAAAATGTATAAAATGTCCTATTACCTGTGGCAGTTGTTTTCATGAGTTCATATCACTGTCAAAATAAATGTCCAGCTTTTTCCAGCTATCAGCCCAACACAAAAACTCATCAGCCTATGCCTATAATTAAAAATACCAAATATGGACTGATATATTGGTCATAACAATATTACAGAAAATGTAAAAAATATTATTTAATATCCATTCCCTTCCTCTGTTTCTCAGGAGAACCTGGTCAGTTGGTTGGCCGAATCATTCAGAACGACCCGCTCAGACGATTTGACGGCTATGTCAATCAATCAGCCACTAATAAGAAGGTTTCTCATGATGTCTTCAAAAAGGGAGATAGCGCATATCTGTCAGGTATTGTATTTTGAAACGCTTTACACAACTGCACTCTTACTTGCATACACTCAGCTGGATAATAGATGTTGTTTGTTGCTCCTCTCTCAGGGGACGTGCTGGTGATGGACGACTACGGCTACATGTATTTCAAAGACCGCACAGGAGACACATTTCGTTGGAAAGGAGAGAACGTTAGCACCACAGAGGTGGAGGGAACGCTGAGCCGCCTGCTGGACATGAAAGATGTGGTGGTGTATGGAGTGGAGGTGCCAGGTAACGGAACATTTCACTACCTTTTCCGTTTCCGTTTGTCTTCAATTGCATTTCTTCCTGTTCAGCACCCATTAAAACCATTGCCCTACCCCACTCATATGGTTTTAATTTTATTTGTGCAGCTCAAGTTTTAAAAACCCTGCAGATACCCTGATTGCATGAATAATTGCTAAATAAATAAATGCACATGATACGATTTAAGTTAAAATGATCTTGTGACAATACAGAGAGCATCTCTAAAGAAAGTCTTTTTGTGGTGAACTATTCCTTTAAGTGTTTTGAAGTAACATGAATCATCGGGTGCCCAGCTAGTCTGTTGAGAGGAGAATAATTAATTTGAACAAAGCTGACTGCAGCAGCTCCTGAAGCATTCTGGGAATGCACAGCCAAACAAAGTCTTCTCTTGGCCTGGCTCTGGTTTTGCTTACACTAGATCTATAAAGGAATAACAGCAGAGTGCTGAATATAGCTTGGTACATTTGAGACTGCTGGCTGAATAAACACTCTCACCTTCAAAACAAAGTCCTCAGCAGATTTGGTATTGCGGGTCTACAACATGTAGATGTGTATGTGCCTACATCATATGCTGATAACCTTATTGCAGAGTCTTAATGCAAATCGATAAACCAATGATGCAAAAAAAAAGAAAAGTTTGTGAGATTTTCAAGTGTTTTCTTGATGTTAGCATGAACAGACACACAAGACTGCAAATATTGAATAAGCTGACAGAAAAAATATTAGTTCACATTAGAGCTGCAACTAACGATTATTTTTTCTGTCTTTATTTTTATTAAGTTTTTTTTTATTAATCTAGTGATCTTTTTTTACGTAAGAAGTTAGAACTAATTTAGCAGTTCATTGAGGTGTAGAAACACTGGGACATGCCATTATGTAATAATACCATTTGATTTTGATTCAAAATAAGCCACTTATGTGTGTTCGTCCAGTGGAAGACATTTGAACTTTAACATGAAGAGTGTCAAAGACTTTCTATACAGTCTTAAAGGAACTTTGATAGTGTTCAAGCCATTGAACAAACGTCTCCTGATCCATGTGTTTTTCCTCTTGTTCTGTCTGTAATGCAGCGAGTCTTAGCGAGCGCGCGGGGCGGGAATCAGGAGCGCGAGCAACTCAAACCTTGCACGTGCGAAAGAGAACGTCCGCGCACATCCAAATAAACTTCTGTGAAATGCAAAACTGATTTTCGTTCGCTCGAAATATTTTCTTATTTTCAAGACGAAAATTTTCACTTCAACTCAGTTCACGCGCGCGAAATGCCCTTTTGCACAGTCAAAATATGATCTTGCACATGCAAAAATTTGCCAGAGATCCAATTCCATAGGTGGTACGCCATTTCGGTTCTGCAAAGGGAACAAATGACCATTTTATTTGGCCTCTGTTTAAAGTATTCCCATACTTTTGATAATCGTGGTCTGGGTTTTTGTGATAGAATGGAAGGAGCAGAAGCCGCCATTACGCCAGATGAATGTAAACAGTGTGACGCGTCGTTGCAGCACTAGTTCACATACCAAACAGAATCGGGAAAATGGGCAAAAACCTATCCGTGTTAGTTTGGTTTTACTTAAACAGTGTTTTTATCAGGGAAAGGTCATTTTTTACATACATTATCTATGTCGGATTGTGTAAACTCACTTGGTAAAGCTGTGACATACTGTTGTTCAATGAATGCACTAAATCCAGTCATTAAATTAATAGTAATCCACACAGATTTCATATCAGGGTCAAGATAATTCGCAACGTTGACCAACAGCAACTTGTTTTGTTTGAAAATTGACTTGTGCAATTGGTGCATTGTACATCACTACACTATTTACAACAGGCAATGTCTGTGAAATTTTGAAGAAATTTCGCTAATGTGATCCCACCTTTATTTTCAAACATCTGTTCCATTTAAGCCAGATGTTATTATTCAGATAGTTAGAATGTAGACCATTTAAATTTTACCAGCTAACTGTATTTGTCCTCAAAGAGAACTAACTGCAGAGGAGAGAAAGAGCAGTTTATTCATATGGATGGTATAGCACCACATTGTGGCAGTGCTGAGAATGCATCGCATCTTTGTGTTGCATAATAAATGACATGTAACCAGAGATATCACCCTTTACAATAAACAAATCTGTTTTCTTTACAATAGCAGTATGTAAGACCACTGGTTCTCTTGCTTTCTGCAGTAGTTCATTGTAGTCTGTCCTTGGACCAGTGATATATAACCTGGCCAGGCAATGAGGTCTGAGGCCTTTGTGATGCGAATGGAGGTTTTTTTTTTTTTTTTTTTTCTCAGGTGCCGAAGGCAAGGCAGGGATGGCGGCCATAGCAGACCCGGACCACAGCACAGACCTGGCGAAGTTTAGCAGGGACCTGGAGAAAGCCCTGCCACCCTATGCCCGGCCTGTGTTTCTGCGCTTTCTACCAGAAGTGAACAAAACAGGTGAAATATGGCACGCCTAATCTCAGCCTGTCTGATAAATATTGTTGACTAAGAGTGGTAACATTGCATATCACCGAAACAGTCCCATCCTATTTTAGAATGGAAACTAAAATGTAAATATTCCATATTCCAAGTTATTTGTTCACCTCTAACTTATTGTGCTTTCATTTCACCTTAAATCATGCAACATTACATTGTGTCCATATCTAAAGCATTGTTCATTAAAGGATTTAAAGTACTGTTTCAAATATAGCCAGGATTTCTGTGGGTCCTTAAAATATCTCAAATTCAATTTGTTCAAATTTAAGGTCATAAAGTTCTTAATATACTAAATAGCGTAGCATAAGTCTTTAACGCATGTAACCATGGTTCTCTGAGAGTAGGGAACGAGACGCTGTGTTCTCTATGGGGAATGCCTACGGCATGCCAGGTGTCGGAAGACATTGACATTGGCAGGCGGTAGCCTATGACATCACCACATGTGCGACCGTGAGTATGAAGGGGCACCTGGAAATAATGTCATCCTCTTTTTGTCTGAAGGACACAGAGCAGGAATGCCTGAAGCATGGCAAAGGGACGCAGTGTCTCGTTCCCTTTTCTCAGGGAACCATGGTTACATGCGTAACCTGACACGTTCCCTTTCGAAAGGGAATTCATGCTGCGTCCCCTAGGGGTCGCTATGAGGAACGGAATACCCATGCTGCCATGCCAGGACTCCAGACTAACATTTGAGAGTAGTGGCACTGGTGTTCCACTAAGTTCTACAGAACTTGGCACTAGCACATGATTTGGTGGTGCTTTTTTTTTTTTTTATAAATCATAAAGGTAATTTAGTAAATGCACTTATTAATAGTAAATTGATTAATACATGTTTATTCATTGGGAATTTGACTAAAGCACTGAGCTTGAATTGGGATGCAGAGAAAATTAGGTTAATAATAGTAACGTGCCAAAACATTTTTATAGGGAAAAGTGATTATTAAGAACGCTCTTGCTTTTTGTGTAATTCAATGCTAGCAAGAGGAGGCCAGACGACACCCGCAGTAGCCGAGGAGGCTCCGAGAGAGCCGAACAACTTGGCAAACGTAGCCGAGCTCTAGGACCGGAGGCCTCAAATGACAACTCTCTAAATCGAGAGGAGACCTAAAAACTCAGGAGGATCACAGAAAGCCCACAATTTGCACTCGATATCCAAACGTAGCTCCAGGGGAGCATAGACCTCAGAAAAATATCAGCCTAGCAACGCTAAAGAAAATAAACACACTGCTATTCCTCAAAGGAAGGCACTCAAAATGCACACAAGGGCATGCTCCTCACTCATGCACATAACGCACATATCGTGTGTGTCATCTGGTGTCAGATGAAGCTGACTCGGAGAAACACCCTGTCTGAAAGGCTTAGCGTTAGTGCTCGCCATAATCCTAGATTCATCTACGCACATTCAAACAAACTGAAGACAAAAAAAGAGGATGACATTATTTCCAGGTGCCCTTTTATACTCAAGGTCGCACCTGTGGTGTGGTCATGGGCTGCCGCTTGCCAATGTCAAGTTCTTTGTCGTGTTTAGACTCGCGCTTCAGACACCTGGCATGCCGGAGGCGTTCCCCTTAGAGACCCCTAGGGGACAGCACGAGTTCCCTTTCGAGAGGGAAGTTACTTTAGGAAAAAAGAAAACGGACAGGAGCCTGTAGAACGTGCAGCAGTGCAACTACTTTACTGTGAATGAGCAGCTCTCATTTATTTCATTAAATCACAGCCTCTTGAAGTTTAATGATCAAACTTGAAAAGGCTGCGATTTAATTAAATATGCAGCACTCACATTTATTTCAAGTAAAATCGTTGTACTACAGACTGCGCATTTATGCCAAGAAATTGCTTATGATCTACTACTGATGAACTATGACTGTTTGTGTTATGGTGTTTGTATTTTAATATGTTGTAGATGGTTTTAAGAGTGCATATTTTATCTGTTGTTGTTTTTGATGAGCTGCTGGAAAGAGTAAAGCATACAGTTCAGGGGCCGGTTGCACCAGCTGGACGTAAAAAAGTCGGGTGCAAGCTCTATACTGGACTTAGTTACGTCCAGCTTTCCGATGAATATTTACACCTGTTGCACCATCGAAAACTACGACTAGGCGCAGCTACGCTTAGCACAGACGATGCGCGTACACGCTGATATATTCTACCGCACTGTTAGTTGAGACACGTTCGCGTTACTGTGGTTACAAACGTGAATTTATTGGCTCCAACGAATAGATGAAAAATTACTGTTGGGCCAAAAAAAAAATTATCAGATCGTAAAACAAGAAAAATTATTGAGCAATTCAGTAAGTATATGCATATTTTGGTATGCAAGCAAAACAAATTTTATGTGGCAAAAGATAACAGCTGTTTACACGAAGTACAAATTTATGGAGCAAGTTATAGGCTAGACCTGTTTACACGGTGTACAGAGTCGCCTACACAAATTTATAGAGCAAGTTATATTTTAATAACGCTTTCAAATTTTGCAGATAATCCCGACCCGCCTTTACTACCGAGGACAGTTCTGAAAAACGACGATATGATCAGCCTGTACACCAGACGCTCAATCATCTCAACGTTTTTAATTGTCTTTATTTTCATCATGGAAACGAGTCAAGACTTCTCACTTTACACCTACCTTTGACTAGGTGTAAGATTTAGCCTCAGACGTGCGCTACGTCCAGATATTAATTCTACGCCAGACTTAAAACGCATTTTACGTTAAGCTTAGTCTTGGTTGTACGTTCACCTGGTGCAACCGGACCCTGGTGTATTTCATTTCGGGCTAAGGCCTGTTTAAAAATTAAAAGAACTGTATTTTTCCCTTTTTTTCCGGACACTATTGGTACCCTGATCAAACGGTGTGACCCCTCCTCTGTCATATTGTTAATATCATGTTCAATAAATATTAAGAAGGGGCTCCAGACAAGAAGTAGTGCCAATATAAATCCTTGCGGAACTGTTAATATGGCTGAGGTATAATTGTCTAAAAAAAAAAACACATTTTGAATGAGAATAATTCTTAATTCCTGTAATCCGTAACCATCAAATTACTGGGATATATTGTTAAACTATCTGAAATGAAATGACTATTAATCATATCCACGGTATTAACATTCTGTCATTAAACTTTTGAGAGAGCAGTGAATTTGTTTAAACCTACATGAGATTTTGTCAATTTTCAAAATTTAAATTGTCACTGATGCATAGTATAACATTATACATGCGTTTTCTTTCAGGAACTTTCAAATTCCAGAAGACAGAAATGCGACGGGAGGGTTTCGACCCCAGCGTCGTTTCTGACAAACTCTACTTCCTGGACTGCACTAAGGGACAATATGTGGAGCTGAATGTAGAGCTCCATCGCAGCATTGTCTCAGGAAAGCAGAAATTATGAGACTACTGCCAACCTCCATTCCCTCACCACCCCGCCTTCAACAGTCCTCAAACCCCACCCCCTTCATCACTCCGCCCCTCGTTACCTCAGCAAAAACGGTGAGGGGCCGCAGGAACGCATTCTGGCCACACATTCAAGTCCCTGTTGATTTATTCCTTCATTCTCACGGCCCACATCTCTTACGTCTGAGATGGGACTGGGGTGGTGCTCAGCCATCTTAAACAAAACAAAAATGAAAAATACAAAAAATGAAGCAATTTAGCAAACAAGAATACAAAAAACAAACAGCAAGGAAAGGCACAAGGACCAAATACACGTCTGTCAAATGGTAAAGCTTTCCCTTTGCCTCAGCTGCACAATGCTCGCCTGGCTACAGGATTCGGGACTGACACGCGTTCATTTTGACAAGCGACTGTCATCGTAAATGCTCCCTCGAGCCCTGACCAAACCATGTGGATCGACGTGCAATACGAACCCAGCACTGGCTGCGCACTTGTCAGCTGCCATGTCTTTATCAATGCTGTTTATTTAAACGTGCACCAAATATATTTAAGTTGTAGAGTAGCTCATCATCTATTTACAAGTTATGAATCTATATGCTGCATTGAAGACATCCATGATTGCACTGCAACTGTCATCATGATTTTCGCTAACGTCTATACCGAACAGCCCGGTTGCGGCGACATTGTGCAGAGTGGGCTTCGTGGGTTCGCTTTGTTTTTGCGAGACATGACGACCGTTAAGATTCCAGCGAGGACTCTCTACAGGACACTATATTGGACTTTGCATAGAGGTGAATGAAAGTAGTATACTACTCTGGTGCTAAAGAGTGAACATCCTCCCCGTCTGTGAAGTGGCGCCAGACCTAAAAAAAAAACAGTCTTTGCTTCTTGACTTGAAGAGAAGGGAAGCGGAGTAGAGTGAAGGGAAAGCGATGTAGGCTATCTGTCATCTGGGTTTTAGTTTTTCTTTCAGCAGCATGAATGATTGATGCAAACAGAGCACTGTGCCTTACTGTCAGGTCACCACATAGTGTTAGTGCCCACGTCCTGTATCATGACACTTAACTGATCCTCCACGTCTCTTAGACGGCTAGTTTATTTTCTAGACCTAGCTTATACTCTCCTCCCATGAAAGCTCCCATCATGCAAAGTGTCCAGCACTACATCTATGGGCATCCTTTCCCTTCCATGTGTATTTTGCACCATCACCTCTTGCGAACTTTCCGGTTCTCCTTCGCCCACTGACAGCTGATTATTTATTTATATCGTAGCAAGTATTTTAGTGTGTGTGCACGTGTGATGAGATGATTTTGTGTGACAGCACTTGAATTCCTCCAGTCACTGTTTTGGCCACTGTACATTAACGTACGGCACAGATGTGGGGAAGACGTAGAACTGTGTTGGCATTATATGAGCGAGTCTCGTGAGGAACTTACTTCACCAAAAAACTAACAAAAAAAAAAATATTTATATTTTACATAAAAAATGAAGCCTATTTTACAGTGTTTTTCTATTATTTTCATTAAAAATAAGGATTCTCATTACTGTAAAACAAAAAATATCATTCTCATTACCATAATGGCAAAAATTACTTCACATCACTGGATGGACAATAAAATGTCATTCTCATTACCATAATGACAATAACATCACATTCTGATTACGATGATAAGGTTTTGATTATTGTCATAACAGTAATGACATTAAAATCTCATTCTCATTACTGTGAATGACAAAAAACATTCTCCAGATCAGAATGACAATAACATCTCATTCTCATTACCGTAATGACAATAGGATCTCGTTCTCATTAACATAACATAAAATCTAATTTACATTACGATAATGACAAAAAAATCTCATTATTGTAATGACAATAACATCTCATTCTGATTACCGTAATGACAATAGGATCTTGTTCTCATTAACATAACATCTAATTCACATTACCATAATGACAAAATAATCTCATTACCGTAATGACAATAACATCTCATTCTCATTAACATAACATAACATCTAATTTACATTACCATAATGACAAAAAAATCTCATTACCGTAATGACAATAACATCTCATTCTCATTACCGTAATGACAATAGGATCTCTTTCTCATTAACATAACATAAAATCTAATTTACATTACCATAATGACAAAAAAAATCTATTTTGCATCTCGTTCTCTACGTCTCATTACGGTCATGAGAATCTCATTCCTGTGACCATAATGACGAAAGATTTAATTAATACTGTATTACAGTATATCTTTTTCCATTATAATTAGCATTACAACAATGTAAAAAAGGACTTCATTTTTTTTATATTCACTCAAAATATATTTTTCTTTTGGGATGAAGTGTCAGCCACAGCTGTACAGGGCAATTGTCTTCAATTGAAACTTCTAGCCAAGGGTGCAGCAGTGACGTCATTTATTAGTCAGCTAGTCAGATGCAGTTGTCTCCATCAATATTCATTTCCTGTTTTTATTTTGTTGTTTGTCCTTTCCTTTATTACTTGGATTTTTTAAAAATAATTTTGTAAAAGAATGACGTGTAATGATTTGTTATGGGTTGAGCTTTATTTCTCCGTTAAGCTTGTTTTCTTTTTTTGTTTGTTTTTGTTCCGGGTGTGTGAAAGAGCGGGAAAATGCATCTTATGCACTGAGTTATATTTTAGACGCCATATGACGTCTGAAATCTTCTCTACAAACACTTCTTTCTCTCTGTGTGTTCGCGTTTGTGTCCTATGACGGCAAGAATCCTCACCAGGGAGCTTTTGCTGAGGCGCTCCTCATTATTTCTGTTAATTAAAGGAACAGTTCACCCCAAAATGGCAATTCTGTCAGCATTTACTCACTCTCATGTCGTTCCAAACCTCCAAAAAGGACAAAAAAATCCAAATGACTTATTCAAAGTCTTCTGAAGCCATATGATACTTTTATGTGAGAAAACTGATAATCTACCTCCATTTCAGCTTTCAAATCTCCATTCTCCATTTTGCATATTTAAAATGCAGTCACACTGCTACATTAAAATGCCTTTTTTTCCCCAACAGAGAAGATTATCAGTAAATTACAACTTAAAACTACTTCTATGGTGCTTTTTGTCTTTTTTAGAATGAGAATGAATATTCTTTTGTGTTCCAAAAGTAAGTCACACATGCTTGGAACAACATAGAAGCGAGTAAACGATGACACTGTCCCTTTAAGGTTTCACACAAAGACACACACTTGCAGACGCATTTAAACAACCTTCGATTTCAATCATTTCCACATTATGTCTGTTTTGAGATTTCTGCATTTTATTTATGGTTTAATGACTTTTTTTCGTGTATTTTAAAGGCATTAGCAATGTGAAATGCAAAAGCCAGTGCTGTGAATAATTTTGTATTTATTTATTTTTTTAAATAGTTTTTTTCACCCCACTGCACCGCAAAAAAAAAAAAAAAAACAGTCCGTTTTCAGTCTGAACGTGTTTCAAAGGATCTGTTTGTGTACAAGTGTGTGTCGGTGTCTTTTCGAGATGATGTGACACTCAATGCGATGTTGTTCTCATGTCTGTCCACTAGGTTGTGATCCTCATTCCACAAACATTCCCTCCTCATCCTCAGAATGCCTGATTTGCCATCCAAAATCTTCTTAATGCACCGATACGTTTTTGTTCATTGATAATAAGGGATGTTTTATGTTTTACTGTGGATTTTGTTATTTGTTTTGTCAATGGCTTTAAAGTTACAAAGGACCATTTTCAAGCAACATATTGTTTATATCTCGAGCACCAAAGCCAATGAAGATTTTGCATTTTGTTAGTGAGGGACATCAGATTTGTTTTAAAACCGTACCGATTTTTCGCCCTTCTCAAAAGACTGGTCATAAATGCACTTTTGTTTTGTCTATTTCTGTTCAGTACTCAGGAACAACATGCAGAGGCAGATGAGAGGTGGAAACTATGAGTAAGCTGGCGGCGTGTGTGTGTGTGTGTGTGTGTGTGTGTGTTTATGTAGAGGAGGTGTGTGAGGTGTGCCGCGTCACACTGAAGTCCTCTTGTCTTAAAGACTAGCTGTAAATCATGCTCTTTCAAAACAATGGCATCCAAGAATCCATATTAATAAAAAATATATTAATTCTCTGCAGTCGCTCCTGTTTATTTATTTTATTGTATAGGAAGCAATATTATTTTGAGATGCTTTTATAGTTTTTATTCATATTTCTTTATTGGGAACACTTTACAATAAGGTTCATTAGTTAATGTATGAACTAACCATGAGCAACACATTTGTTACTGTATTTACTAATCTTCGTTCATGTTCGTTCACAGTGCATTAACTAATGTTAAGATTTTAATAGTGTATTAGTAAATGTTGAAATTAATAAATGCTGTGTAAGTGCAGTTCATGTTAACAAATATTATAAAGTGTTACCATTATGTTATAAGTTTTAGTAATTTTAAGTGAGATTCATAAAGGAATTTGTGGCCTGGAAATCTTAATATTTTTATGTTTCAAACATGACCTTCAATGAATGGTCCTTCTGTTAGATGTGTGTACTTGTGTTCGATTGGCTGGATTGTTGAAGGGGAGGAGCTAATGTGGTTGGCACCCTGAATAGTCCACAATCCCTGGCTGTGTTCCTCTCCACAACGTAACCATGAAGATCGCCTTGGTGACCATTTTTTTGCTGATGCTCCTGACGGACATCCACGCCAAAGTCCAGCCGCAGAAAAACTTTGACCTTCAGAGGGTGAGAACTTTAGCCTTGTGCTTTTACCTGATGTTTTGGAGACTGTATCTTCATGTCTGTAGGACAGTAGTAATGCTGCTGGTTATGCACTAAAGTAACAAAACTTGTCTTAGATTTGTACAGCTGAATAATGTTAATATGATGTTTTGTTTCATGTTTGAGTTGTTCTTTCCTAAGGCTGAAATTCTGACGTGGACAAGCTGTTCCTCTGTGTGGAGGAGGGTAATGCTTTACAGGGAACGATTGCATTAACAGTAGAGACAGTGCAGACAAACAAACCTCAGGGGCAAAGGTCACTTGCTCAGTGTTGCTACAAAGAACGGTTGATCTCTGCCAAGAGCTTGAGGCATCTACATGAGACTTGATGAAGATGAGCGTTGAGACACAGACAAATATTTTGACAGTTAATGAACAGACGAGACACGACTCTGTGATCTGATACCGACTGGGCATTAGAAATGGTTGGATTCTGAGGTGACCTCTGTAGTTTTTCCAAAACACCCTTGTCAAATGATGCTCATCAGTTTTAATATGTGGATTGTGTTGGCTCAGTTTGCAGGGAAGTGGTATCGGGTGGGTCTGGCCTATGATTCTCCAGGCTTTGTGCCGTACAGAAGCAGACTCACTATCTCGATGGGCGTAGTGGAGCCGAAGGAGAATGGGGACGTCAATATGACCATGTGGAGTTTAAGGTGAGGGACACTTTTTTTTTTTTTTTTTTTTTTTTTTTTTTTTGGATTGTCTTCAGACATATCATTAAACATAACATAATACATAATATAATATGTTTATTACATACACCCAATTAAGAATTGTATATCTCGTCAATTAAAGCACTATTAGAGTGTAATATTGCTTTTAACCATAATTTTACTGACAATTCAGATTAGTGACTATTTGGTTTGTTTTAGTTTTGATTCGCAATGAAGTTATAATAGTTCCTAATATTTTATTTTAATTTTTGTGTCATACCTCATAGTTAGAATAGTTAATAATAGTAATAATAATATTTCATTTTATATATATATATGTATATATATATATGTATATATATATATATATATATATATATATATATATATATATATATGTATATATATATATGTATATATATATATGTATATATATATATATGTATATATATATATATATATATATATATATATATATATATATATATATATATATATATATATATGTATGTATATGTGTGTGTTTTTTATATATATGTGTATATAATATATATATATATATATTAATGTCTTAAATTATTTTTCTTTATTTTAGGAACTATTATTAACTTTTCTAACAATGACATGAGACAATAATCAAAATGTGAATAAAATTTTTAAAAAAAACTAATTATTAGGAACTATTCTAACAATGACATGTGTGACAATAATTGTCTCATATATCATTGTTAGAATAGTTCCTAATAATTAGGTTTTTTATTTTATTCACATTTTGATTCTTGTCTCATGTCATTGTTAGAAAAGTTAATAATAGTTCCTAAAATAATTATATTATATATTAGATATATAATTTATATATTATAAATTTACTAATAATTTATTTATTATTTTATCTAATTCACACACTATGTGGTCATTCTTGTCTCACATTTAGAATAGCTAATAATAATAATTTATTTTATTGTTTTATTTTATTCGCACACTGTGTATTATTTGTCTCATATCTTAAAGTTAGAATAGTTAATGGGTCCTAAAATAATTGATATGATATTATATTATATTATATTATATTATATTATATTATATTAATTATATTATATTATATTATATTATATTATATTATATTATATTAATTGTATTATATTGTATTATATTATATTATATTATATTAATTATATTGTATTAGTTGTATTATATTATATTATATTATATTATATTAATTATATTATATTATATTAATTGTATTATATTGTATTATATTATATTATATTATATTATATTAATTATATTATATTAAATTATATTAAATTATATTATATTATATTAATTATATTGTATTAGTTGTATTATATTATATTATATTATAATTATAATTATATTATATTATATTATTATTATATTATATTATATTATTTTATATTATATTATATTGACATTGTGTGATGATTGCATGTGATTATATGCAGGTCTTCCAGTTGTCAGCGTAAAGTCTATGTTTATGAGAAGACATCTGTGCCCGGCGTATTTAACTACTACAGCACTCGTGAGTCAATATATATGAGACATTATAGAAGCATGTTTGACTGATCACATCAAATCAGACACTGAGAAAATGATACTACAGTTCAGATTTGTGTTGTTATCTGAAGGTCACCGGAGGGTGAAGGATGTTACTGTGGTGGAGACAAACTACACTGAATATGCGCTGGTCCTCAAACACAAGAAGATTAACAAGGAGTTCACACAAGTGTCTCTTTACGGTGAGCCTGTGATTAACAACAGCATGAGCTGAAGTGGACTTCTCAAATATAAAGCATCTTGGGAAGGTGTTCTTGTTCTTCTGACTTGTTCTCCTGGACTGTAATTTGGCTGTAGGTCGTACTAAGAAGTTGAGGGCGGATGTGATGGAGAAGTTCAGAGCGTATGCCACAGCTCGAGGATTCTCCAAAGAGTCCATCCTGACTCCGCCAGCTGCTGGTAAAACTTACACACACAAGTTTTGCTTTATTTGGACACTTAAAACTGTCTGCATGTCAGAGCACATCAAATCACAAAATGTCAAACAATTTATTTTAACACCAAGAACAGTTTTCAAGCACAACGTTTCACATTAAGAGGTTTAAATGATAAAATAAAACCTCAAATTGACAAACAGTGGCTCATGTTCGCTGATAGGACACTTATACTTTGATTTTTGGTTTCAAAGCTAACTCAGTGAGTCAGACATTTCCAAGTGTGGCTGAAGTGATCAAATACTTTTTCCGTACATGTATGACACACAAATATTTGCTCAACAACAAGTGATCATCGATGTGTGACTGAACTTTTGTTCACAAACCATTTAAATGTTTATTTATCATCTAAATTTCTCTTCTTTTTTTCTTTTTAGAAAACTGTCCTCCTTCAGGAAATTAGGTAAGCAAGACTTTTGATCTGGTTTATCGAACCCCATTTTCTCATCTAGTCTCATCTAGTTATTAGCCTATTTATTCATTCAGTTTGGAAAATATATATTACAATCCCAATTATTGGAAAGTTGGGACATTTTGTAAAATGCAATAAATTCAAAGAATCTGTGATTTTTTTTTTTTTTTTATTTAACTTTTATTTAACCCTTGTGTTGTGTTACGGGTCAATTTGACCCGTTTAGATTTTCTAGTTGTTGGAAATACTGGGTTTTTTTCTTGATATTTTGTGACTTTTTCTCATTTATCATCATGAACACGCATGCAAAGTTTCAACATGCTGGTTTTTTTTGACATATACAAACAGAATTACTGTTACGTTCGCCGGGTCAATTTGACCCACTTATTTTAACGCTCTAAAGCAACTGTACTGACCCAAAATAATAAAATTTCTTGGTTATATTTTGTTATTTTATTTTTTTACTACCTTATGAAGCTAAAAAATTAGGTTTTCCACACTTATTTCAAAATAGAAACATGTTTTAAGCAGCAGCATGTGTGTGAAGTTCAGATCCAGAAAGCTCTTGACTTTATGAAATGAGTTTACAAAACAGCCAACTTAGGAAAAGTACATATTTTCATTATACAGCTACATTTAATTGTTCAGTTATGATGTTCTAAGAAAAAAAAAAGTTAAAAAAAAAATGTATTTATTGTATTTAAAAATCCACTGTTTATTTTCAAATTTTGTCAAAACAATTTTAAAAAAGGGTTAAAAAACATTTTCATTAAATCATATCTTCAGATATATATTTTTTTGGAATATTTGACAAATGTTGACATTAAAAGTTTACAGTTTGTACCTGAATCTTTGTTGATTTTTGAGGAATTGTATTGAATCCAATCAGGGTCAATTTGACCCGCTCCATAACGAGTGGACACAGAAATCCAACAGCGCATAAGGGTTAACTGACAAAAGTACAAAGAAAAGATTTCCAGTGTTTTCCCTGAACAACTTTATTGTATTTTGTAAGTATAAACAAATTTTGATCTTGATGGCGGCAACACTCTCCAAAACAGTTGGGACAGAAGCATGTTTACCATGGTGACGCATCACCTTTGCTTTTAATTACAATTTTTAATCATTTGGGAGTTGAGGAGACTAAATGTTCCAATTTTGCAAGTGGATTTCTTACCCAATCTCACCTGATGCAAGATATCTGCTCAACAGTCTGTGATTTTACATTTACATTTTTACATTTAGTCATTTAGCAGACGCTTTTATCCAAAGCCACTTACAAGTGAGGAATACAAACAAGCGATTCTTCATGAATTGGCAAATAGACACAGGAAGTGCTCACAATACAAGTTTCGAGAGTTTAGAGTAGGAAGGGAAAAGGGAAGGATAGGGTTTGATTTTTTTTTTGTTATTATTAAGTGTTCACGGAAGAGATGAGTTTTCAGCTGTCTCTTGAATATTGCCAGGGAATCTGCGTTCCTGATGTAGGGAGATCATTCCACCAGCAGGGAGCAGTGAACGAGAAGATTCTGGAGAGTGATTTTGTGCCTCTCTGTGACGGTGCCACAAGCCTTCGTTCCTTTAGTGATCGCAGTCTTCTGGTGGGGACGTAGCGTTGTATCAGTGTGTGGAGGTAGGAGGTGCAGAGCCTGTGGTGGATCTGTAAGCAAACATCAGCGCCTTGAACTTGATGCGAGCAGCGAGGGGTAGCCAGTGCAAAGAGATGAAGAGGGGCGTGACGTGGGCTCGTTGAAGACCAGACGTGCAGCAGCATTCTGGATCATTTGAAGAGGTTTGATTGCACTTGACGGCAGACCAGCCAGAAGAGCATTGCAGTAATCAAGCCTTGAAATGACCAGGGCCTGGACAAGCAGTTGTGTTGCTCAGTCAGGAAGGGCCGGATTTTCCTGATGTTGCGAAGTGCAAATCTGCATGACCGAGCCGTCTTTGAGATGTGGTCTCTGAAGGTCAGTTGGTCATCGAAGATAACTCCAAGATTTCTGGCCGACTTTGATGGGGTAATGGTGGTTGTACCAAGCTGTATGTTGATGTCGTGTTGTAGAGTAGGAGTGGCAGGGAAGACTAAAAGCTCAGTCTTTGCCAGGTTCAGCTGCAGGTGGTGTTCTTCCATCCATGTCGAGATGTCCGCCAGACAGCTTGAGATCTGTGGAATCATCTGGTTGGAAGGACAGGTAGAGTTGTGTGTCATCAGCATAGCAGTGGTAGGAGAAACCATGAGCCTGTATGATGGGACCCAGTGATGTAGTATAAATGGAGAATAGGAGGGGACCAAGAACTGAACCCTGAGGAACCCCAGTGATCAGTTCATGAGGTTTGGATACCTCCCCGCCCCAGGCGACTCTGAAAGACCTACCTGTGAGATAGGACTCAAACCACTGAAGCGCAGTACCTGAGATGCCAAGTGACGAGAGGGTGGACAGAAGAATTTGATGGTTTACGGTCTCGAAGGCAGCAGATAGATCCAGTAGAATGAGAACAGATGATTTGGAACCAGCCTTTGCCATTCGCAGGGATTCTGTGACAGACAGTAGCGCGGTCTCTGTTGAATGGCCGCTCTTGAATCCAGATTGGTTGACGTCCAGATGTTTCTTCTGTGTGAGGAAGGATGACACCTGGTTGAACACAACTTGTTAAAGTGTTTTTTTAGCAGTGGGGTTACCCGAGCCTGCTTGAATGCGGTAGGGAAAGTGCCTGTGTGGAGAGACGAGTTAATAATGTGTGTAAGTGCTGGTAAAAGAGTGGGAGAGATGGCTTGTAGAAGGTGTGAGGGGATGGGATCTAGAGGGCAGGTGGTGGGATGAGTGGAGACAATTTTCATTGTCCAAAAACAAGCTTAAACATGGACTCATCTGACCACCGCACACATCACTGTCTTTTGGACCATCTGAGATGAGCTCGGGCCCAGAGAACTCTGCATTAAACAGATGTATCGCTTTCTCCTTGCGTAACAGAGATTCGAGTTTCATTTCTCGCTGCAGCGTCAGACTGTGTTAAGAGACGAAGGTTTTCCAAAGTGCTCCTGAGCACATGTGGCTATATTTAACAAAGTAGCATGATGGTTTCTCATGCAGTGCCATCTGAGGACTCGAAGGTCATGCGCATGGTTTCCTGCCTGGCGCTACACAGACTGACACTTCTCTGGTTTTACTGACTTCAATCATGACATTTGGCACAAAAGAGTGAGCCATGACACATCTTTGCATGCAAAGTCCGAGATACGATACCCTCACCTATTACCAATTCACCTGCTAACTGTGGATAACTTGGATATTATATAACCTTTTCACTTTTATTTTGCCTCTATCCCAACTTTGCCACCAAAATGTGTTTATATTTACAAAATACAATTATGCTGGTCAGCGGAAACATCAGAAAACGTTGTACTTTTGACAGTTAAAAAAAGATTAAAGAGAATTAAATCACAGATTGTGTTTTTTTTTTATTGCATTTTACAAAATGTCTCAACTTTCTGGAATTGGGGTTGTAAATGCTGTTTCTTATCACATTGTTTTTGTCTCTCTTTCAGTTCCTAATCCCATTTAGAGCTGGATGCCACATCTCCTTATCTTAATGTGTGTACACAGTTTGTAATACTGTAACTGATGTCATTATCGTTTGCTGTGCTGTAAAGCTGACAAAACATTCAACCTAGATATAAGAAGTGGAAAAACAGAACTGAGGTCACTTCTCTGATGATCTTGGCTGGCAAAAATAAAATACTCTTGTTTTTTTTTTTATGTCGTGTTATTCTCTTCTGCCATTATTTAGCATAAGAAATGAAAATTAATGTGTAAATATGTGGGAATGTTAATGTGTGTACAGTACAAACTGATGTGAAACTTTCGCTTTGTCGCGTCCAGTGTGGACCAGATATATATATATATATAGGCTACATAAATGCCACATTAGTGACTGTTTCGGAGATTGCGTCCACCGGAAGTCGCATTTGTCGGCCGCAGACGTCGATACGCTCTCAGAAAGTAAGTAAGAAATAAGTTACAGTACTTTATAGGAATAGGAGTCAATTTTAATTGTGGTTACTTTTCTTCAATACGACGTCCTTAATGACTAATGCGGCCTACAAATGCGACCTCTGGAGGACGAAATGAGACGAGCTTTTGGGGTGCGATACGTAAGCCGTCCGCCATATTGGACCGGTCAAAACACCAAACTGTGAACATTGAGAGTTGACTGAGGGTCTGCAAAAAAAAAAAAAGTTTCTTTAGTGGAAACCAGGCTTACCTATACACAAATGTTGACAGCCTGAAGCTGTTGCGGAACAACACGACATATGCCATTTTTTTGGCATTTATTTGGTAATTGTAATTAAAAATCTAAATCTTTGAGGGTTTAGTATTTGCTGCAGAGCAGATCTGTTTTTTCTTTGATTGTTTTTTTTTCTTTGTTTAGTTAGAAATGTTCATTATATAAAGTCACTCAACAAACCTGAAGATTAAACCTTTTTGACTTGAAGCTACTGAATTGTGGGAATATTATCCAGTTATTGAGCAGAATCATGTGATTTTGTCTGAGTTTCAGCCAAAACAAAAAGGAACATTTCGGAGTCAATAGACTGATAAGAAGAACTTTGATCTGTTTGTTTTGTTGGACTGGTTTTGGGGGTGGTGTTGCACACATGGCCTGCAGGTCGATGTCCTGTGGATGGAGTGGTTCTCGCTTGGTTTTGGGATCAGAACTTCATTTGGATCACAGACAAACAGAATGATGCATGCTGTTCTGGTGTTTCTGCTACCTTTCCTGGGACTGTTGCATGCTGGGCCTCTGCCCGATGAACCCGTTCTCCAGACCCAAGAGAACTTTGATGTAAACCGGGTAAGTTCTTCCTTTTGGACGTTTAAGAGGCTGTTTATGCATTGGAGACCAAGACTAGTTGTCATACTTACACTTTTATAATATTTTGATATAGTTTTCGATTTCTATATAGACACAAAACCCCAAATGTATTGATATTGATATATATATATATATATATATATATATATATATACATATCATCATGTATATGTATATGTGTGTGTGTGTGTGTGTATATATGTATGTATGAAGATAATAACAATACATACAACCTCTAAAATGAAACCAAAAATCATGAAATAACATGAGAAAAGGTTTAAAATAGGTTTTGTAGCCTACTTATTTGCATTTTGCAATGTTTTACTTTGTAATAAATAAAATACAGCAATTTTAAGAAAAATATACAAAACAAAAAATTAAGCTACATACAATATGCAAATCTTTTTTAACATGAAACGAATATGAAGCAAAGCAAATCATGAAACGATATCATGAAAAAAGCCAAAATAATAATTAATTTTAATTAATTATATATATATATATATATATATATATATAAAATTAATTTATATATATAAATTATAAATCAAATTAATGTTTTATATATATATATATATATATATATATATATAAAATTAATTTATATATATAAATTATAAATCAAATTAATGTTTATATATATATATATATATATATATATATAAAATTAATTTATATATATAAATTATAAATCAAATTTAAACATTTAAATAACTTACCTATTAGCAATAACTAACGATCTACCACCAGTGTTAAGATGATATCTGCATTAAATGGCTCTCTGGCTATTGCACATGTAAATAATTGTGTAATAATATTAAATTCAGTGGTTCTCAACTAGGGGCCCTCAACAACTGTCCATATTACAAAACAAACATGAAAAATGTCAAAACAACTTAAATCAAGATATTTCTTTGTATTTGGTTATTTTTATAACCGATACGCATCTTTCCAAATTCTGGGGGCCTTCAAAAAAGGGTTTTAATTGACCTTATTTCTCCTCATCTGACCTCCTCTGCTCCACCACAAGTTCATGGGAAAATGGTATGATATTGCGACGGCATCCACGTGCCCTTGGCTCAAGCGGCATAAGGGAGAAGCAGCCATCGGCTCGATGGAGCTGCAGTCCGGTGGCTCGACGCAGACCATCAGCATGACCCGCATCAGCCTCAGGTATGACCGAGTGATGCGAGGAATCAGCAACAAACAATAGGATAATATTACACCAACTGAACTGAAGCAGTTTGTGTGTCATGAGACCCAGTATGACAGTATTATTTGTTTATTCTGCAGACATGGAACCTGTAAGTCCATCAGTGGAGAATATCAGCTGACCAAAACACCTGGGAGATTTCACTACCACAGTGCGAGTGGGTACAACACCACAGCCGTCAATCATTCCCTTCATGTCACTGTTATCTGACTGTGTCTTTTGGCCTGTAGAGTGGAATGCTGATGTGGACACCTACGTGGTTCACACAAAATACGATGAGTATGCATTGGTGGTGATGTATAAACAAAAATCGGGCGGCGAAAAATCTACATCTGTGAAACTCTACGGTAAAACAACCCTTTTCTTCTTGAAAAACATCTATTAACATTTATGCATTATATATTATTTCTTAGGATTTTTTTTTTTTTGGGGGGGGGTTAATATTACCCACACAAGCACTTGTGCTGAGGATGAGGAGGAGTTTGTGATGGTTTGATTATTCCCCTTTCAGTTGAAGAAAATAGTGAGGCACCACAAGTTTTAAATGTATGAACACAAAAACATGCAAACGAAAGCAGTATGTACACAGTAAAATCCCCAGAGTTAAATCAACTGTGCTCAGATAACATTTGGTCCCTCTCTAAATAGTGTTAAAGTAACACTGAAGCAGAGTTGAAGTTAATGAGATAATTAAACAATTAATTAAGCGACGATTGAACATTAATGATGAACACCTGCTGTTAACAAGCAGAATCACTAAAGAATAGAGAAACACAAGAACTACAACTGACTTCAGCCACAGCCTTAGATGAAATCAACTGAAGATAAAAGACATTCAATCTCTGAAGAGTGTTATTTTAACACTAGTTCAGTGTTACTTTAACACTATTTAGAGAGGGACCAACTGTTATCTGAGCAGAGTTGATTTAACTCTGGGGTTTTTACTGTGTAGTACAGCACACTTGATCACGTTTATCTATCAATTCTCACCGAATGACTTTAGTTCACTTTGTCAAAAGCATACTAACATACTACACAGTGAGTGTTTGTTTGTTTAGACCTTATATAGTCTATTTAAATGACGTGACATAGAATTAAATGCTAAACTCCTTAAATAATCATTAAGTAATACATAATTGAATGCTATTCACATGGCTACAATGTGGCATACTGCTGTTTTAATCACGGGCTGCACCCAAAATTGCATACTTCCGTGCAAAAAGAGTAGTGTCCGAATTCACAGGATCCCATGAGGCCACGGGAGAGGATTTACGAAAGGCAGTGAAGTGACATAACTGACACTGGTGGGTCAGATGACAATGACGGATGTAGTACATGCGCTTTACATTCATAGCATTCATTTGATATAGAACTAATGTTCACTATTTTGTATAATAGCCAGCAGAATATGGTATTAAGTAAGTCATAAGCTAGTATTCAGTTCTGAACAAATGCATTTGTGCTTGTGAATACTAATGAGCTAGTTATACTCCCCCTGTAGGGCGTACCATGCAACTGCGTCCCACTCTCATCGAAGACTTTAAGACTCTGGTGGCTGAACAGGGGATGAGTGAAGACACTATAGTTATCAAAAAGAACAAAGGTATCCTCATGACACAAACCAATGCAAAACACTCCTTTCATTCCGGCACTATGTCATTATTTTTTGCCTTTCCCTCCTTCTCTGTGGCATCAGGGGAGTGTGTTCCAGGCGAGCAGGCCACACCAGAGCCACAGATCCAGGTGAAGAGCTCACAATCACAAGAAATGAAAACAATACTTACAGCATAAACAATGAATGTCTTCATTTTCAAGCAGGAGTTTCTCTTAAGTTCAAAAATAAAAATCCTGTCATCATTCACTCACCCTCATGTCGTTCCAAAACTGTATTTTTGCAGATCATGAAAGGCAAATATTTGAATAATTGACTGGTCCATATAAAAGTGCTTCTACTGAAGCCAGAGGGTTATTAGTAAACAATGACAGAATTGTAATTTAGACTGAATTATGTGTTTAAGCTTCATTAATAATCCTGTTATCTTGCTCACAATAGAGGGTGAGGAGGAGTGTGGTTGTAGCGCCCCCTGAGGAAGGATCAGGCGATGACACGCCCATGTTCAAAGGACCTGGTGAGTAGTGGATCCACTTATGTGCGTCCTTCATTTTTAGAAGAAAGCCATCATTTGTGGAAAGTTCACAAATAATTTTTATAGATTGCTAAAAAAAAATACGGGTGTACTAATAAGCATTAATTCATGCTTAACTAATGCATAGATAATCAAGTGTTAATGTATGACTCATGAAAAACTAAACCATTAATTAATTATTACTGCACCAGCAACTAATAAAGAGTCTATATGATTAATAGATTAAGTTAGTGCTTCCCAAACGGTGGGCTGTAGCTAGTCCAAATTAATATATTAAAATAATTAAAATATTCCAATTGTTCTAAAATTAGATTTTTTTTGAAGGTATGTAAGGTTAGTGTTATGGATTTAAATATATTTGTAAAGAATGTTTACATCATCGTTCTCATAATTCACATGAAATTCTTACAAACTTGTAAATAAATGTATTTGTGGGTAAATGTCGGTATATATTTTTTAACGGCGGGGTCGTGGAGCTTTTCCAATGTTTTTGGGGGGCCTTACCCCTCTTAAGTTTGGGAAGCTCTGGATTAAGTAATATAAGAATTGTTATTAATTAAATGTGTCATAATGTATTAATTCCTTTAAAAAACATTTTATTATCTAATAGTGTAAATTAATGCGTTAATTGCCACAATGGTTTGAAGCTATATATGTCAACTTCAAATTGTCTACTTTAATTAATCATCAGCTTGAGTCAAGTCAAGTCACGTTTACTTATGTAGCGCGTTTTACAATTCAAATTGTGTCAAAGCAGCTTTACAGTAATAATTGGCTAATAATTTTGGCTGCACAGCAGCTCCCAAAGAAAATGGTGTTATTGTCCAGCTTATTCTATATATTATTGATTCATTCCGTTGCAAAGATCAATAGTTATTAGTCTAGTTAATTTCTGTATATCAGCACTGGAGAAAACAGTGACGTAATCGTCCGGCTCAGATCAGTTCACATACAACGACACCAATGCAGGCATATCAAAAACACTGCTGAATATCAAGCAAGTGTCCCCAACTTAAGGAACCAAAACTCCAACAAATGGAGAAAAAAACCTTGGGAGAAACCAGGCTTAGTCGGGGGGCCAGTTCTCCTCTGGCCAACAGTGAACACTTGTCCGATACTCAGGCAGAGTTACAGGTCATAAGTCCAATTTGGGATCGCAACAGTCAAAATATTTAATCCAGTTCCATCTAGTTTAAGATCTTTTTGATCACTCCGGTATGGGACGGTTTGTTGGGAATCTGTGCCACTGGCTGATGAGTCGGTAAGGTCACAAAGGATGATCTAGTTAACACAGTCTCCGCCGACACCCCAGTGCCACGCTACTGCCGCACACAGGCTCAGGTTCCCCATCCGACCCGGACACAGCCCGGACAAGGCCCGGATCCAGCCAATCACGTTAAATGGTAAACCTCAGGATAAGCAGAGAGACTAAAATTAGCGTAGACGCCATTCTTGTTCAGATGAAACGAGTACATCCGATGTTATAGGAAGTGTTCCCGGTTCCGGCTGACCTGATCTTCACTATTAACTAATTGTCAAGTAGAATGTCATTATGGTTTTGACATCCACATGAAGTCATGGATTTCAGTTTCCAACCATCTACAACCGGGATTCCCCTGTACCAGATGAACTGCCGCATTATGTCAGGTTAAGCTTGAGGTCTGGGATTCAAAATAGGCCTGCTATTTAATAACACTGTGTCCAGACTGGGCAAAGACAACAGAACCCATTACAATCAGTGAAAGTGATGCTACACTGGATGTGGCACAACGCAACAAAATGCTACTTTGTTTCAGGATTCTTTGATGAATAGAAAGAACAGCATTTATTTGAAGTAGAAATCTTTTGTAACATTATAAATGTCTTCACTGTTGTTTTTGAGCAATTTGATGCATCCTTGCTGAGAAGTATTAGTTTCTTTCAAACAAAAAAAAAAATCATACGGACTCTAAACTTGAACAGTAGTGTATCTTACATTTGTTTTTACATTATTTTATTACATGAGAAGAAAGAGAACACAGTGCGGAATGATGAAAAATCACCATCATTCACCATCAAATCACCACTATATCATTGCTTTGATATAGAAAAATATAGTTTCTTGTATAGATTACATTAAGATTAAAAAATATTGTTTTAATTATAGAAAAGTGGGTCTCACTTTATATTAGGAGTCTTTTACTACTATGTATTTACACTTAAGTACTTATTGTGTCCATGTTGTGTTACAAAAGACTTTTTGCTACAATATTGAAGTGGGAAGGTTAGAGACAGATTTGGTGGAATGGTTTGGTTTAACGGTGGGTTAGGGTGTAAAGGAAGGGTCAACAGCGTAATTATAGATGTAATTACAGAAAATGAATTACATGTGTAATAATATGCTAGACATTTTTTTAAATACAATGTACATAATAATTGCATTGTATCAAATGATTGATTTAAATGTTACTACATGGTAGTTAGAGACACTTAATATAAAGTAGGACCATAAAGTGTGTGTCTGTCTGTAGAAGCGTGTAAGTCCGAGCCAGATTCCGGTCCGTGCTTCGGAATGTTGCAGCGCTTCCATTACAACTCATCCATCATGACCTGTCAGATGTTCACCTTTGGAGGCTGTATGGGGAATCAGAACAACTTTGCGACTGAAAAGGAGTGTCTGCAGAGCTGTCGCACTGAGGGTGAGTGTGTGTGTGTGTGTGTGTGTGTATCTGACATTCCCTACATTATGGGGACCAATGTCCCCAAAGGATAATAATACCAGTAAATTTTTACCTTATGGGGATATTTATTTGGTAATTAATAGGGGTGTGACGAGACCCCTATCCCACGAGACGAGACACGAGATCGGGTTCACGAGACGAGGTTTTTATAGTATTTTTAAGAAATCCTCAATAATGAAACGTATGAAGGGAAAATAGTCTTTTATTCAACTGAAAATCATAAAATGTTGCAAAAATGTTGGTGCATTTTGAAATCAACTTGTAATGCATGTCATTTTACTTCTATTTTAATGAATTATTTGCAGTAAAACAACATGCAAAAACACTAAATTGATTTTTAGCCCTTGCTTTAGCTTTACTACTAGATATATTTATGGAGATGAGATATGATCAGCTGTTCGGCTGAGATTTCCATGTTTTGTTACGGAAAGGTGGAAGCTGATCGGTTGGTTCTTGTCACATGACCTGCGGTGCGCTTGCGGCATTCTGAAAAGTTGAGATGTTTTCATCTCGCCTCGGCACAGGCGCGCCAGGAAAAAACGAGCGCGTCACTTCCATTTTGCCCGAATGAAAATGTACACCCCTAGTAATTAATCATACCAAATGAAGTGTTTTGAAAATGTAAAAATGCAGAAAGTTTTCTGTTAGTGTAGGGCAATAGAATATACAGTTTGTATATAAAAATCTATGGAAAGTCTCCATAAAACATTGAAACCCGTGTGTGTTTATGTGTTTGTGTTTGTGGTCCAAAGATAGGGTAGATAGGGGTAGTCGTGGCCTAATGGTGAGGGAGTCGGGCTTGTAACCTGAAGGTTGCTGGTTCGATTCCCACACCGGCAGGAATTGAAAGTGGGGATTGTGAATGAACAGCACTCTCTCCACCTTTGATACCATGTCTAGGTGTCCTTTACACCCCTAATTGCCTCACTTGTAAGTCGCTTTGGATAAAAGCGTCTGCCAAATGAATAAATGTAAATAAATGTAAATGTAAGATGGATTACATCCCTGAGAGGCCCATAGTGACCCAGCGCTGTCATCTGTCCTTGGTGTGGTCTTAATATATACACTGTATTTTGTCCATCTAGCTGCCTGTCGACTGCCCATGGACGTCGGTCCTTGTAAAATATTCTCAGACCTGTGGGCTTTCGATTCTTCTGCGGGAAAGTGTGTGTCTTTCAAATATGGAGGCTGCAAGGGCAATGGCAACAAATTCTACAGCCAGAAGGAGTGTGAGGAGTACTGCGGCGTTATGAGCAGAAACGGTAGGGCACACACGATTACACTGGGGGGGGGGGGGGGGGAAATCACGTTTTTCATTAATATAATTTATCACCAAAACTGTAAGAAGAAGCTCATATTGTGATGCTTGTGTCATTTTGTTATTATGGATTTGCAGGAGATGACGAGTTTCTCACGGTGAACTGAGAATGGTGTGAATAAGAAAGGAGCATTACTTCATTTAAAACAGAAAAGTGCAACATGGATCAGTTTCCAACTGGCATTTACTTTACACAATAAAAGAATCTTTTTAAATTTTCTGATTGTGCATTTAATTTTTTTATACACATTTTAAGAGACTGTGCTTCTGTTGCAGATTTTATTTTATTTTCATTTTTATTTTTACTGGATAATACTGACAGTGGCCAGGAGAGGTCAGCATTGTCTACTTACCAGCTCTAGTCTTTGGAGTTGTGTGAAACTGCCTGCTGAACTGATTTCATTGCTGATCTGTGACCAGTTTTATGGGTTTTGTAATAATGCTGAAGCATTACGTTCAGGCTTATAAAGCTGATCCTGCATACGGGCAAAAAGAGTTTGGGCAAAGTCCCCAGCAGCCCTGCCAGGCTTCCTGCCCGCTGTTTCTCAGAATTCACGGCTGGTGATGTTGCTGTGAGAATGCTGGGAATATCCGGAGAGGAAAAAGGAACTGACGGCTTTCAGTGACCTTCCGGCCAGGGCCACATCACCTGCTCACACACACCCTCACACAGAAACAAATGCACTGAAGCTGTAGACAAGCATGTACAGTGGCTGCAAAAACTATTTGGACACTTAATGCATGCCTAAAATGTCTGAATTTTATTGCATTAGTTAGAAAATATCGAACCAAGTCTGTGCTCAAATGTTTTTTCTCAGAACTAACTTCACATTTCTGAGTCACTTTTGCTGTTACTGTTATGCGATTTTAGTGGAGTCAGTTCTCCTCAAATCATGCCAGTGTCCTAACAGAGTAACCACAGGTGTAGCTCCACTAATACACAAACATCCGCATTTACCAAAACACAAACCCACAAAGCTACAGCACACCTATAAACACACGTTTTCAGCTTCACCCAACTGCATTTAAAGTGCAAAATCTGAACTTCTTTAGAAATCACACTCTTCTGTCACACACCACAGGTGTTTACACACAAAAAAAGGAGAAGAAAAAAACATTAGTGCAGCGACCCCTATCTTCACTATCAGTTTATTTCAAACTTGCATCCACCAACTGTGTAAAAAGATGTATAAATAATTATTAGTGATTTTTTTAAGACATGCTGGGGATTTCAAAAAATGGTGCATCTCATCCTGCACTTTTTGTACAGTGGACATGAATGACACCTCAAATTGTGCAGCTTTTTAGGAAGAGATGTGGTATTACTTTTACTACCTGAAATACCTTAACAACTGCATAGCAACGCCCTGGAAACTAACTAGAAAACCTTAGCAACTGCACAGCAACGCCCTGGAAACTAACTAGAAAACCTTAGCAACTGCACAGCAACGCCCTGGAAACTAACTAGAAAACCTTAGCAACTGCATAAAACCTTAGCAACTGCACAGCAACGCCCTGGAAACTAACTAGAAAACCTTAGCAACTGCATAAAACCTTAGCAACTGCACAGCAACGTCCTGGAAACTAACTAGAAAACCTTAACAACTGCACAGCAACGCCCTGGAAACTAACTAGAAAACCTTAGCAACTGCACAGCAACGCCCTGGAAACTAACTAGAAAACCTTAGCAACTGCATAAAACCTTAGCAACTGCACAGCAACGCCCTGGAAACTAACTAGAAAACCTTAGCAACTGCACATCAACGCCCTGGAAACTAACTAGAAAACCTTAGCAACTGCACAGCAACGCCCTGGAAACTGACTAGAAAACCTTAGCAACTGCACAGCAACGCCCTGGAAACTAACTAGAAAACCTTAGCAACTGCCTATCAACGCCCTGGAAACTAACTAGAAAACCTTAGCAACTGCACGTCAACGCCCTGGAAACTAACTAGAAAACCTTAGCAACTGCACGTCAACGCCCTGGAAACTAACTAGAAAACCTTAGCAACTGCACATCAACGCCCTGGAAACTAACTAGAAAACCTTAGCAACTGCACGTCAACGCCCTGGAAACTAACTAGAAAACCTTAGCAACTGCACGTCAACGCCCTGGAAACTAACTAGAAAACCTTAGCAACTGCACGTCAACGCCCTGGAAACTAACTAGAAAACCTTAGCAACTGCCTATCAACGCCCTGGAAACTAACTAGAAAACCTTAGCAACTGCACGTCAACGCCCTGGAAACTAACTAGAAAACCTTAGCAACTGCACATCAACGCCCTGGAAACTAACTAGAAAACCTTAGCAACTGCACGTCAACGCCCTGGAAACTAACTAGAAAACCTTAGCAACTGCACGTCAACGCCCTGGAAACTAACTAGAAAACCTTAGCAACTGCACGTCAACGCCCTGGAAACTAACTAGAAAACCTTAGCAACTGCCTATCAACGCCCTGGAAACTAACTAGAAAACCTTAGCAACTGCACGTCAACGCCCTGGAAACTAACTAGAAAACCTTAGCAACTGCACGTCAACGCCCTGGAAACTAACTAGAAAACCTTAGCAACTGCACAGCAACGCCCTGGAAACTAACTAGAAAACCTTAGCAACTGCATATCAACGCCCTGGAAACTAACTAGAAAACCTTAGCAACTGCACATCAACGCCCTGGAAACTAACTAGAAAACCTTAGCAACTGCACGTCAACGCCCTGGAAACTAACTAGAAAACCTTAGCAACTGCACAGCAACACCCTGGAAACCATCTTGTATACTTTAGCAACTCCACAGTTTTAGCACAATCAATCTGAATAGGACGTGTACAGTAACAACCTGGGAAACGACACAGAGCACTTTAGTCAAACTGCACACGATGTGTACAGTAACACCCTGGAAACCGTCTAGCGCACCTTAGCAACTGTATAGCAACACCCTGGAAACCATCAAGATGACTGTAGAAACTGCACAGCAACACTCTGTAAACCACCCATCACACCTCAGCATCGCGGTGGAGAGTTTTACAAAGGCAAGCGCCACTCACATTTTCCTCAGAAAACGTATAAATCCACTTTATATCGTGTGTCTCACTGGTGAAACACTGGCACAGCTGAAAGGTGTTACACATAATTGAGCCTTCTTAGTATATACATGTTGAGTCATGAAGTCAGATGAGTCTACCAGCTGTAGAGTTCCTGCAAACCTTTGATCAGCGTGTTTCCCACAGTGTCGCAGTGGTCTCGGTAAGTGAAGGATACGTAAGGCATCTTGTGCGTGTGTCCATGTGTGAATTCGTGCGACTGGGACCGGTTTGTGGGGCTTCTTTGCTGTGGGAAGACTGCTGGTGTGTAAATATGAAAAGAGTGTCTGCATGTGTACATGTGTCATGTCTGTTGGCAAGCCAGAAAAACAGTTTCAGACCGCTGAACAGGATCAAAGCCAGTCAGCTCAGACAGAAGGGTTGACTTCTCCTTCGAGATACACACATGGTCACACACATATACATTTTCACAGACGTATTCAATCACACCCAGACTTTCCCACAGTGGGCCACGTCGAGTGCGCAGCTATGCGGAACACACACACACACACACACACACACCCTTTAAGGTATGGTTCACAGAAAAATGTAAAATTCTCTCATCAGTTATTCAGCCTAATGTCATTCCAAACTCTTTTTCTGTGAGAAGATTTTTAAAGAACGTCTCTCTTTTCCATGCAATGCCAGAGTTGTTTTGGACACCATTGACTTTCAAGAACAAAAACAATTTGAGAATTTATTCTCAATTTGTTCGACAAAAAAAAAATAAAGTTATGGAGCTTTGGAATGATATGAGGTTGAGTAAATGTTTTGGGCGAACTATCCCTTTGTGCCCCGTCCAGTTCCCATCCATTGAAATAGCATGGAAAAAGTCTTTAGAATTTCTTGTTTCAAAGAGGAAAGAAAGTCATGTGGGTTTGGAACTGTGATTAAATGATGAAAGAATTTCATTCTGGTTTGAACTAATTCTTTAAACCAGTTTCACTATGTCAATACACGCACGGCCACAAGCACTCGCAGCAGAAAAACATAAACCGTGATTGACCGGGATGAATTGCACCTCTCTTTTCCATAGCAATTAAACACAAATTCAAGCAAAAACACAGAGCGGGTGCTCGGATTCCTTTCCCCGTCTCCTTACAGGCTCTGAGCTCGACCGTGACCGCAGGAAGAGCCACGGCACTGATTGGTCATTGAATCTCCACTCGAGCACATTTGTCAGCTTGGTTGTGTACATAATAAAGCACTCAGCAGGTTAGAATTAACTTTGTCAAACACTTCCCTTGCATATGATCAAAGCTATGCCCTCTTCCTGAGTAGATCTGACCTTTCTTTCATGTGCGACTGCTTCTTTTATTTAACTTTGCAATCCATTGACATTCTTAGATATGTTGATGCCATGTTCTTTCACATTTTGCAAGTAAACAAATGTAGACTGAGAAGATTTTTTTTCATGCTAAAAAAACAACAGCTTGTCACCCTTAAAGGGACAACTTTATACAGTCTTGTGAAACAGAATGGTTTTTAAGTATCAGGACATAATAAAAATCATCTGGTCGTCAACAGATCTTAAAATTAGGTAAATACGACCTCAGATGAACAACGAAAACAAATGACATGTTACACCATTTCCAAAACGGAAAAGCTGATTCCACCCTGCAATTCAATTGCTTGTAGAGCCACTTTTAACGGCAATAACCTGAAGTAATCATTTTCTGTGTAACAGTACGAGTCTCTCGCGTTGTTCTAGAGGAATTTTGGCTGGCTCTTCTTTACAAAATCGCTTCAGTTTATGTGGGCAATTGTTTATGCACGGCTCTCTTAAGGTCCTGCCACAGCGTTTCGGGTCAGGTTGAGGTCTGGACTTTGACTGGGCTATTGCAAAACCTTGATTTTTTTTCTTTTCAGCCATTCTGGTGCGGGATTTGCTGGTGTTCTTGGGATCATTGTCCTGTTGCATGACCCAATTTTGGCCAAGCTTTAGCTGTCAGACAGATGGCTTCACATTTGACTCCAGAATACTTTGGTACGGAGTTCATGGTCGACTCCATGTGAAGTGTACAGTCTGAAATGTGACTTTTGGGTGAATTTGCTGGGACGTCCAGTCCTGGGAAGATTGGCAACTGTCTTACATGTTTTCCACTTGTGAATAATCTTCCTAACTGTAGAATGACGGATTCAAATGGTTTGGAAATGGCCGAATAACCCTCCTCAGATTGATGACAGCAACAATTGCTTCTCTAAGATCATTGCTGATGTCTTTCCTCTTTGGCTCCAGGCGAGCAAACTGCCAAAGCTTCTGCTTTTATAGAGGTGGTCACGCCTGCTGATGATCAATTAATCAAAAGCTTCTGATTGCCACTTATTCGTGTTTTTCATCCTTGGCTTTTCCATTTTGGCCCAGTTTTTGTTAAATAAATAATGACATAGTGTAATATGTCATGTGTTGTTGTTCATCTGAGGTTGTATTTACCTTACTTTAAGACCTGCCAAGGACAAATGAATTTTTAACATGTCCTGAATGATACACAAAACCATAGAATTCAATAGGGAGTCCTTTCTTTTTCACATAATGTGAACCCTTAAGGTACGTCTATAAACATTTTAGGTAACACTTTATTTTATTGTTACATATGTTACATATATTTACTGTAGTAATAACTAGAAATTATGCATAATTACATGCAATTAACCCTAAACCAAACCCTCATCCTAACCCTAACCCTATATTAAGTACATGTAGTTAATTGTCATTACTCAGTACTTAAATGTATAATTACAGTGTAATATTGATGCCTTAAAATAAAGTGTAACCACATTTTATAGGTAAATAAGGTACATAGATGACCCTTTAAGGGTGACAAGCCGTTGTAACCCTTAAAGGTACAATTTTGTGCATTTTTTCCAAACTATAAACAAGTTATCTGTACAGCAGATTGATTTGTGTTTGAACTAGAAGAGAACATTTCCCTTGTCACCGCAAAGCCCAATGCTTGTAATGTTATGCAAAATTGAGCTGCGTTCATATACTTGTGTCAACTATAATTATGATTTGAGACAGAGAAACCGCTTCTGTGCAGTAGAAAATAAAAATGAAGGCTGTCTGTAGAATAGAAAAAAAATCTTAAAACCTTTGTTTCTGATGAGCTGAAGGTGAAAAAAACAAACACAAAGAGTCCCAGGACATATACTTGGGGTATACCCATCACCGTTCATTAACCAATAACAACCAAAAGTGAAAAACGGACCCCAAATAAGTAAGTTTCTAGTATTTTTACCCCTCTCTGTCCCCATTCGGTCTTCTCTCGATGATCCCAGCCCCCACTCCTCTCTCCCACCCAGACATCTCTCTCTCTCTCTCTCTCGCTGTGTCTTGGGCTGTATGGGGCAGCCGAGAGAAGGGGAGATGACAATGGAGAGAAAAGAGGGTTGCAGTTTGGGGGTCTACTGAATAGCCCCATTCAGCCTGCCCAGTCAAACAGAAACGCATCTCCCCACTCACTTACAACCCATAGTTTCACTGCAAACAACCAGGGCTTTATTCCCCACAATCACTTGCCAGCACACACACTCACACTTGTGTAGCCCAAAAGGAGTGACGGCATGGCCAGACATACGTACATACACGCACTCACCCACAATCAATAGGAGGAGCACTGGGGTGACATACATAGCGTATACTCAGCTACAATGTGGAGCAGAAGTGGAATTGGTGAGCGAGATCTAAAGTGCTCTCCTGCACTCTAGTGCGGTGTTGACATGTACGTGGTCACACGGAGTGATCGCAGAATCAATAGAAGACATGAGAGTGTTGACGTGGTGGTCGAGAGGTTTGTGGCAAGCTGTTGTTTTGCTGTGACACTTCCAAACCTGAAGAACTCGTGCAATTGTCAATGATTTTAAAGCAGAAAAAATCTGATGGAATTACACGGTTGGCCGCAAGTTTCTTAAAGCTGGTGTGAAATGAAAACGCACCCAATCTAAATTGATCTTACTGTGAACACATATGCTTTTTTTTTTTGAGTAATTTTTAATTAAAATGTCATAACTTGATCTTCCAGTGAAATTGCATTCTTCTCCGGTGACATATGTCAGACTTCTCCAATCATTTAGTCTGCTTAAACCCCGCCCCTTTGCATTCAGATCTGCCTTCGTCCAATCAACAACCTATGGTTAGAATCAAGTCCCTCCTACATTTTTGTTTTCGATTATCTGTCTCACTTGGATATGTGTCACAATACAGAAGAAAATATCAGTTGCTACTTGAATCTCGATCTGAAGAACACATTTTGGGATGTTTTTTTTGAAAGTTGATTGCACTTCGCATCAGTTCATTCACATTATGTGCTCTTTTAGAATCTAGATTTTGACCCGGTGTTGCTTAGAAAAGTAAAAGCACAGCTTACTCTTACAATTCGAGGAAGCATTCATGTTACAGCTAGTCAAGACTGCTGATTTACAGCAGAAAATAAAGCTAATCGAATAGAGACTTTTATGTAACGGGAATGACAATAAACCATTTTAAACTTGCTTTTAAACACAAAAATATAGCGTGATGTTCATACCACGAGAGCCAGTGAAAAAATCTTTTTAAAAAAAAAGGTCCTAGGACATATACTTGGGTTACACCCATCACCATCCATTAATAATACATATCATGGGTGGTGAATTTTTCCTAATTTTATTATTGTCAGAATTAATATTCACCAGGTGAAAACTGTAATTCAGGTTGCTTAGAAAAGTAACAACTATTCAGAACAAACCTAACAAATTGAGGAATCATTCATTCATCATTGTACAGTGTGGTTATACTACCAATTTTACTAAAATCCTTACTTTTCATGGGACAGATTAGTTCACTGAAGAACTTACCTTTAGTAAAATCTAATGTTCTGAAATATGATGTTTTCCTCACAGAGATGAACTCAGACATGGACGATAGCCACATCAGAGCGTCCAGCTGGGTGAGGTCAGTGCCCTTTGGTTACAGAGACCTGAACATGTGTAGAAAGGAGAAAGTCTGACCCCAGTCCTCGCACCCTACTCCTTAACCTCAGCACTATGTGTGTGTGTGTGTGTGTGTGTGTGCACAGGGGAGTGCCCTGCCCTTGAAGCCTGTTGCACGAATGCGTCGCTGACCAGACATGCCCTCCTAAACACACACTCACACACCCACCCACACCCTCCCTCTTTATGGTCTGTTCAGGAATGAGGCAAACAGCAGTGAATGAGACACACAATAGCAGAACAAAAGGTGCAGGCAGCAGGAGGGTACAGCGATGTGACAGGGTGAGGGCTGTGTGTACGTATGCATGTGCGCGTGAGTGTTAATGCGCGTATGCTCCATATGGGCGCTCCCTCGCGCAAAAAGGCAGATGTCACATGAGCGGCCCCGCCCTGCAGGCCACTGGGTCACGCCGCTCGGGGACACGTCTAAATAGCTGAGCAGGAGCGAGGATGGGGCCTCTCCCCAGCTGCCTGCTCCATATACACATAACCATATTCATGCACCCTCTCCCATGCACTGAAGCGCCCGTGTTCCCCTCCTGCTTTGTTAGTGCTCTTTTTTAATGTTTGTTTACTTTCCACACTCGATTGTCCTCCGTCTATCACGCTTACCTTGCACACACTTCTCTCTCTATGAACATCACACTATATGTTTGTGCCGTTAAGCTGAAGTACAGAAAGTTTAAAATGGTGTATTGTCATTCCAGTGATATAAAAGTACAGTAAAACAGGCTTTTATATATCTGTAGTACAAAGACGACAAAGAAATCACTGTAAACAATACAAGCACTAAACGCTAACACGCACCAAACTGTAGATGAAAGAAAAACATCAATAAGTTACAACAAATCATGCAATATTTGTTATATATAGACTATATATTGGTAAAGGGTGTTGTCACCAGGGCTGGGTGGGTTACTTTTAAAATGTATTTCACTACTGATTACAAAATACATGCTTTAGAAAGTCATTTGTAACGTATTTCGTTATATTACTCAAGTTTAGTAACTTAATCTAACTACTTTAGAATACTTTGGAATACTAATAAGTGTGGAACAAACACAAAAAAGGTCATTGCAAGTTTTTATCTCACAATTCTGACTTTTTCCCTCAGAATTGTGTGATATAAAGTTGCAATTGCGAGTCAGAATTATTAGATATAAACTCACAATATTGAGAAAAGTCAGAATTATGAGATATAAACTCACAAAATTGAGAAAAGTCAGAATTATGAGATATAAACTGACAATATTGAGAAAAGTCAGAATTATGAGATATAAACTCACAATATTGAGAAAAGTCAGAATTATTAGATATAAACTTGCAATATTAAGAAAAGTCAAAATTATGATATAAACTCACAATACTGAGAAAAGTCAGAATTATGAGATATAAACTTATTGAGAAAAGTCAGAATTATGAGATATAAACTTATTGAGAAAAGTCAGAATTATGAGATATAAACTCACAAAATTGAGAAAAGTCAGAATTATGAGATATAAACTGACAATATTGAGAAAAGTCAGAATTATGAGATATAAACTCACAATATTGAGAAAAGTCAGAATTATGAGATATAAACTCACAAAATTGAGAAAAGTCAGAATTATTAGATATAAACTTGCAATATTAAGAAAAGTCAAAATTATGATATAAACTCACAATACTGAGAAAAGTCAGAATTATGAGATATAAACTCACATAATTCATAATTGCCAGAAAAAATGTCAGTATTGCAAGTTTATATCTCACAATTCTGACTTTATAACTTGCAAATGTGAGTTTAAATCTCGCAATTCTGAGAAAAAGAAGTCAGAATTGTGAAACACAAACTCACAATTGTGAGGGAAAAAACAAACTGTGAGAAAAAGTTGCAGTGACGAGTGAATTATAAAATGACTCACAAAACATGAAAACAGTCGTGGATCATCAGGTCATGACAGGACAGTTCAGTTGACAGTTGGGCAATTTTTTTTATAAATTCAGTCATTTTGTCTTGTTCAGGACAGAACTAATTAAAAATAACAACATTTTTATGATCCCACTTAAAAGTATTAAAAAGTTGATGAAACTGAACTCCTCTTTTTCAGACGGTCAGAGTCAGAGAATCACCAATCGCTGTTTAAATGACATTAAAACTCAAAGTAATCACTTTGGTAATCTAAAACACTTTTCAGATGTAACTGTAATCTGATTACCACCTATTTAAAATGTAACTAATGAAATAGTCACTCAAATTTTGTATTTTAAATACGTAACTAAGTTACTTATATTTCGTTACTCCCCAACCCTGGTTGTCACATACGTAAATACACTTTGAGTCCCATATTGATTTTATTAAATGGTTTCTACATAATAAAAATAAGAATTTGAAGTATGCAAATAGTATAAAAGTGACAATTCACTAGTTTGACGCGTTACATGATGACGAGAAGTCGTTCAAGAATTCCCTCACACAAGTTCATTTTGGCAACACTGTGTGTTTTACATCTGAAAGTAACAATATTAAGGTCAAAACCATAATCGATGTTCATTTATCATAAGCAGCTTAGGGCGTGTTGTTATTTCAATAAAGTGAATTATAAAAATGTATAGTTATATGTTTTTGGGATTATTTTAGAAAACATATTTGAGCTTGATGTCTCTCACCGCTGCAAGTCACTTATTTTAGGCTTGTTTTGTCAGACTAGTTTAATTCTTTTAATAGGAAGATCTCATATCACTTATAAAGATGCATATTCACGGATTTCAGTCTGTTTTTACTGTATGAAACCGAGTTTAATTTGATACACACTGCACTTCAGAGTACATAGATATAGTTAAGGAAAAGTAATGGATGCAGTTTCTAGCCAGAATCAGTATGTGGCGTGTGTGATATTCAGGCCACGGATTGAGAAATCCCATTTTAGCAAGTACAGCAAAAGGAGAGATGGTATAGGTGTGAGCCGCCACATATAAACCGAAGGCCATCACACACACTGTGTTAAGTAAACTTATACTTTTACTCTTCTCACATGTGTTTTTCTTTATTTTGATATTTCTACCACCTCAGTTTGTTATGATGATACAGAGTCTCCCTATGAGTCCCTGTCATTTCCCCATCTCTCTATTCCTGCGGTTCATTAGCATAGCAGCTGCTGAGTGCAGGGTGTGTGAGGTGGAGACAGCGTGTGTGTGTGTGTGTGTGTGTGTGTGTGTGTGTGAGTATGTATTGGAGGGGGTAAGTGTAGGGGGATCTAATCAATGGTGGTCCGTCTGGGAGCTGAATAGCGATGAAGCAGAATCCAGCAGGCCGGACAAAAAAAGAGGAGAGCACAGAATAGAGCGAGAGAATGAATGTGCTTGTCACTGTGTGCTTGAAAAAGCACAGAGCAGAGTGAAAGAATGAAAGAGAGTTCAAACAGGAGAGGAGGGTAAGGAAGGACAGGCCTCGCCACCTGTCTCATTCTACGCTTTTCCTCTCGGTTTTCAACACGAGAGAACTTTGTTTTACATATTTAACAACACGAATTAGTATTAAACAAAAGTGAGGGATTTTCCTTTGACAGTGTTCAAGATTTAAAGTTTTCACCTGTCAGTCGGTCTGGTGGATACTACATCGTTTTTATTAAACAAACAAAAAAAAAAGGCAATCATAGAGGACAAAGTCATTGCAATAGCAAAAAGGGTTACACTTTATTTTAAGGTGTCAGGGTAATTATACATTTAAGTACTGAGTAATAATAACTAACTGCATGTACTTACTATAGGTTTAGGGTGAAGGTTTGGTTTTGGGGTTAATTGCATGTAATTATGCATAATTTCTAGACATTACTACATGCAAGTTGTGTAACAATGACACAAGTGTTACCGCAAAACGTTTTTTCCATCTACAAATGTGTACCAATTTTTTTTTTGTTTTTTTTGGTGCAAGTTTAATGAGACAAAAGAGAAAACTGGGTCTCCGCAATATTAATGAGTATATAATATTTATTGTTTATATGCATTTCTATTTATATATATTATTTATAATATGGATAATTAATATATTATAATACAAGAGCTAATTATTTTAAATAATTAAATTAAATTTCATGCTCCAAAACTGAATGGTCTGATTGTAAAATGTTGGTCTGAAAACCAGAAATGAAGAACAAAACCATCTTTGACACTATAGCTCATTCCCACCAGACGAGTGCATTTATTGGATGCGTTTGAAAGGAGCTTTTCCTGGTAATAGTTGTGGTCATGACTAAGCCATTGCAACAATCATTCATCTTCACTCCCTTCTGGCTATAATGTTCCTCTCCTTCCGAGAATTTGCAACAATTTTTGCGGCCGCAAACATGTTTTTCTCTGCATGTGTGTACTTGCACCAGGGCAAGCAATGTTGTGGGGCCTTTGTGAAATGACATACGAAAGTATGTGAACGTCCTGACGCGAATCTGTCCGTGCAAAGAGGTCGTTTTGATCTCTCTGGAGCGCTTGCGGTGGATTTCCAGAACTCCGAAGGTACCGGAAAAACAAAACATTCCTGTGCACCTAACTACAAACAAAAGAGGAAAAAACCTCCAACTCAAAGCCTCCACTTCACATTCTCCGCACTAGAAGAGGAGCATGTTTCCTTCTCGCTCTCAAGTACATTCACAAAATTCTTTTTCACATTGTTGGGTTTACACGTCCCTCCCTCTCCAGCTAGCGGTGGGGGAAGGCTAGCGCGCAGAGCGACGGGACTCTGTTAAAATCATTTCCAAATTCCTGCAATGATGTGTGTCAGGACTGAGGCACATGAAGAATCTATTAGGGGGCCTCTCTATTGCACTCTGGGAAGGTGGCCAACTCAGCCGCCGGACAATGGAAATCCAGCTCAACAATAACATCCTGCCGGGGGAATGGAGGGGGGGGGGGGGCATGGAGGGGGGTGGAAACAGAGAAGGATGCCATTGAGGTCACAGTCTTCTAGTGAGGGTTGTCTTCAAAAGTATGCAGTGAACTAGGTTTACCTGCAGAAAACACCGAGCTGCCGTTCGGATTACCGTTGCAATAAAGCAGCCTCTGGGAGATGTCGGATAAAGTTCTGGGGGCTTATTTGTGAATTTCGGGAAATGGGAAAGCTGGACGTTCCACAATCTGCACTGATATATCAGAACAGAAACCAAGTCTCGCTCTCATGAATTTCATGAAATGTTGACTTAATTTCATATGTATATCTGTCAGCGTTCCAAAGTTCACTTCGGAAGTCCAACAGAAAGTGAGGCATGAAACTGCATGAAAATGAACCTTGATATGTGTTTTTATTAAATTTGTAAAAGTATGAAGAAACGCTACGTGAGACTCCCGAAGAACAGAAGGGCTGCTCCATGCAACATAAAACCCACGCAAACATACAGGGAGGGGATCTGTCTTTAAAACAAAATTACCCACAACCCCCTGCTCTCTTTTATCCAGCATATGAAAGAACTAGGCCAAATGAATGACAAAAAGGAGAGAATGGAAACTGGGGTCAGGTTGGCCCAAATTCTTCCTTAAAGATAGAAAGAAACTCTCACAGCCACACAGTGAGGAAGGTTTAATTATTTCTTTACTGGCTTGAACACACACACACACACACACACACACACACACACATACAAAAAAAAATACAGCACTCATATTCTCACCACACATGAATCACAGTGTTACAAATGTCCAAAAAATTACAAACAAAACAGACACACGAGGAAAAGATGAAGTCAACACAAAAGAACATTCGCATCACTCATAAAACTTTTGTTCGCTGGAGACGCAAGATGAAAAATAACTTGGTCCACATGAAAGAAAAGAAAAATACAACAGCACTTTTACTCATTCATATACACCTATCCAGTCATTGAACCCCCATGTCATAAATGTTATGACAAACGGCGGGGTAAAACAACTATACATCGTGCAATTTATTTTTGTTACAATGATCTTACCATCACAAGTATTATTCCCCTTTATTAACATCAGGAGGAGAGCACTTCAAATAAGAAAGTGCTCTGAGATATCAGCGTCTATATATCCATATATATACCATATATGTATACACATACACCCGATCACAGAGATACAAACATCTTTGCAAACGTAATGTTACACACACACAAAAAAAAGAGACAATATAAACCTGGAGCTTTTTTTTATACAATAGTATTTTGTTGTGTTCCTTTTTTTTTCTATTTAGAAAAAATAAAAATGTTGACCTGAAGTCAACGAATTAACGACAGTCATCAGTGCAATATTTTCAACAAGAGTAAAAATATCAAGTTTAAGACAAGCGATGCATATTTTGTTCTGCCTATACCAATCGAATAATAGATGATCACGAGAACCACATCTGTTGTAGAAGAGGTTGGTTGACCAGGTCGAGCGACGGGGGCTGGAAACATCAGCGACACCACTGAACTGCAGTCACACAACTGCATGGGGCTTCTTGCAAAAAAAAAAGGATTCTAACTGATATTTGTCCTCATTCACTCACCGTTAGCCATTGTATCAAGAGAAAAAAAAACTTACATAAAAGCAGCATTGAAACAAACATCAGGTGCCATGACTCTTAAAGGCGGCAGGCAGTCTTTTGAATGAATCCGTCGATGTTTCCTGCAACAGAAGTCATAGTCTTCTCAATGTTCATGTAGTCCTGCTCAGTAGTAACTCTTGGTAAGCCTCAGCTCCTGCAGTTACCCGACCAG
>CM076086.1:1940362-2167862 GCA_038088235.1 Zacco platypus | reverse complement strand
GCACTAATCCTCGGTTATGTGTCGGATATCGAGTTCTCATGTTAACATTCTTTTTGTACATGAAACTCAAAACTCAAAAATAATCCGTGTGGAACCAGACTTCACACATATAAACACTGGTTTAACATGTGGAAGTAATAACTTGTCCACATTATGAATTATTTGTAGTATCTTATCCTAACATGTCTTTTCCCCCTCCATCATATTTAATATCTCGTGTGCGAATACCGAGTTTCAGGCATTCTGTTTTGAGACGTATACGCTCACAAATTATATTTCAACTGGCTGAGGCTGAAATTTTCTTTCCCAAGCAAAACTTTCCCATCATCTGAAAGAATGAAGCGCTGTGCACTTGTGAGGTATTTGACCATGTGTGAAACAGAAGTGTTCTTTAAGACCTGCCAGGGTAGGGCTAAAATATCTCCGCACATCTGCTGGCTAATCAGAAAGATGTGTCCGTGCACTATAGCCTTTTGGAAAATATTTGCTGAGAAAACGGAGGGCCTCTCCCAGTGGCTGGTTATCTCTGGACCCGGGAATTTGCACAATTTCTGCTACTTAGATTTTCCTCCAGTGGCCCCAAAAAGCTTTGACGCTCGAGGCATGCTAAAAATGTACGAATGTCACCGCGATTAATAAAAAAATACCAAAACTAAGTGGAGTTTAGGAAAAGCCAGTACATCATATTCTGAAAGCAGAAAATTGTGACTAAAATCCTTTATATGCAATTGTTATTTTTGACTATAGCATATTTGCAGGGCTGGGTGGGTTACTTTTAAAATGTATTTCACTACAGATTACAAAATACTTGCTTTAAAAAGTCATTTGTAACGTATTTCGTTACATTACTCAAGTTTAGTAACTTAATCTAAATACTTTAGAATACTTTGGAATACTAATAAGTGTGAAACAAACACAAAAAAGGTCATTGTGAGTTTTTATCTCACAATTCTGACTTTTTCCCTCAGAATTGTGTGATATAAAGTTGCAATTGTGAGTTATAAAGTCAGAATTATGAGATATAAACTCCCAATATTGAGAAAAGTCAGAATTATGAGATATAAACTCACAATATTGAGAAAAGTCAGAATTATGAGATATAAACTCACAATATTGAGAAAAGTCAGAATTATGAGATATAAACTCACAATATTGAGAAAAGTCAGAATTATGAGATATAAACTCACAGTATTGAGAAAAGTCAGAATTATGAGATATAAACTCCCAATATTGAGAAAAGTCAGAATTATGAGATATAAACTCACAGTATTGAGAAAAGTCAGAATTATGAGATATAAACTGACAATATTGAGAAAAGTCAGAATTATGAGATATAAACTCCCAATATTGAGAAAAGTCAGAATTATGAGATATAAACTCACAGTATTGAGAAAAGTCAGAATTATGAGATATAAACTCACAATATTGAGAAAAGTCAGAATTATGAGATATAAACTCACAATATTGAGAAAAGTCAGAATTATGAGATATAAACTCACAATATTGAGAAAAGTCAGAATTATGAGATATAAACTCACAATATTGAGAAAAGTCAGAATTATGAGATATAAACTCACAATATTGAGAAAAGTCAGAATTATGAGATATAAACTCACATACTGACTTCACAATTACAAGAAAAAAAGTCAGTATTGCAAGTTTATATCTCCCAATTCTGACTTTATTACTTGCAATTGTGAGTTTAAATCTCACAATTCTGAGAAAAAGAAGTCAGAATTGTGAAACACAAACTCACAATTGTGAGGGAAAAAAACAAATTGTGAGAAAAAGTTGCAGTGACGAGTGAATTATAAAATGACTCACAAAACATGAAAACAGTGGAAAACATGAAACTTAACTCCACTTTTTCAGACGGTCAGAGTCAGAGAATCACCAATCGCTGTTTAAATGACATTAAAACTCAAAGTAATCACTTTGGTAATCTAAAACACTTTTCAGATGTAACTGTAATCTGATTACCACTCATTTAAAATGTAACTGTAATGAAATACAGTCACTCAAATTTTGTATTTTAAATACGTAACTAAGTTACTTGTATTTCGTTACTCCCCAACCCTGCATATTTGCACACAAACATCATACATATTTTCACAGCAACAAAACACCTTATATTTTCACTTTACCTTGCAGTGACCTGAATGTGAATCTGAACTGTGTTTTGTAGAGTGGTAGAGGTTTGAAAATCAGAGTTAATATGAAAGGCATTCAGAGATTTAGATGACAGCTTGCAAGGCACCTATTAATCTTCAATAAAATAATAAATTAGTGTTGGATTTATTAAAAAAAAAAAACAAAAAAAAAAAACAAACAAACAATAAAGGGAAACAATTTCACTCAGAAATTGCTAGTAAAATTTCACAAATAATTAAAGAAACTTCATGTAACAGTGAAATAAACATGACATTTTTAAATGAAAAAAAAAATGAAATTATTTAAGCAAAACATTTACCAAAAAAAAAAATATTTTATATATACAGCTCTGGAAAAAATTAAGAGACCACTGCAAAATTATCAGTTTCTCTGGGTTTACTATTTATAGGTATGTGTTTGAGTAAAATTAACATTTTTGTTTTATTCTATAAACTACTGACATTTTTCCCAAATTCCAAATAAAAATATTGTAATTTAGAGCATTTATTTGCCAAAAGCAACAACTGGTCAAAATAACAAAAAATATGCAGTGGTCTCTTAATTTTTTCCAGAGCTGTATATATATTTGAATATATATAATATATATTTATATATTTGAAAACAGTGTCTGAATACTTTTTAGTGTCACTGGGTCAATTAATTTTTTTTTTTTTTTTAAATACCTTTTAAATGTATTTTATGTTTTGTCCAACACATATAATAAAAAAAAAAAAATCAAACCTGAATGGGAACATTAAGCAACACAGCTGAAGTCGACATCAAAGCAACAAGCTATAATGAGGCGCTAATCGAGCCGAGTCTGAGAATAGCCTGCAAGCCATTTGTTCAATGTCAGATGTACAGTACTTAACAGGAAGCGTGTCATTTCACCTGGGCCTGTGCCACCGGGTCACATTTATCAGAAATCTAACCCAGTGAGAGCGAGCCAGCCAGCCAAAAACTCCTCCCAGAGTCAACGGGTGCAAAGATGCCTTATGAAAGATTAATACATGTCGTAAAAGTTGAAAGTCGATCTCTGTGGCGTTTAAATCTCAGAATGCCTTTCAGATAAACCCTGGTTTGTTAAAATCTCTTTAAAACACAAAGTTCAGATTCATAGTCAGTTCCTCGCATGATAAAGTGAAAATATTTGGCCATGCGGAGGCATTGTCCTTTATGTTATTAGAACGCTATAGGCCGTTTGTGAATATGCATGAACGTTTGTGAGCATGTCAGAGTCACACAAAAAAAAGTATGAGTGATTTTGGTCACATCTAACTTGTTGCTGGAGTCAGTTCTCTTGATAAGATCCATTGGGATTTTCCCTTCCTTTTAATCAAGATACGAGTTCTTCGTTATAGATGCAATTTAAACATACTGAGACTATACTTTTTTTTAGCTTGAACACATACAATTTTGTAGTTAACCATAGTAACTACAAAATTATCCATAGTTTTGTTACGATTGCACTGTTTAACTGTGATTTTAGCAGTAAAACCATGTAACTAAGAAATTAACAACGGTTTAACTATGAATTTTGTAGCAAAACCATTGCAGACAAGACTAACAGAACTTGAAGTAGAACCATAGTAACTAAACTTACATGATTTTATTACAATAATAATGTTTTAACTAAGAATGTTGCAGTAAAATATGGTTTAACTATGAGCTAAGACGGCAGCTAAACCACAGAAAATACAAAAATGATCTGGTTTTATTATGTACATTATTATAATTAGTATGATTTTACTACAATAACCATGCTTTAACTATGAATTCTGTAGTCAAATCAAAGCAACTACGAAGTTAAACCACAGTTATTGTAGTTAAACCACGGTTAACTATACATTTGTGGTAAAATCATAGTAACTACAAGACAAACCATGATTATAGTAGTAAAGTCTGGTTAAATATGGTTAAACTTTGTTTAGTAAAACCATTAATTTTGTAATAAGAACACAAAATTAACCATGATTTTACTACAATAACCATGCTTTAACTATTAACTCTGTAGTAAAATCAAAGTAACTACAAACTTAACCATGGTTTTACTACAATAACTGTGGTTTAACTATAAATTTGTGGTAAAATAATAAGATAAACCATGATTATAGTAGTAAAGTCTGGTTAAATATGGTTAAACTATGAACTTTGTTTAGTAAAACCATTAATTTTGTAATAAAATCACAAGATTAACCATGATTTTACTACAATAACCATGCTTTAACTATTAATTCTGTAGTCAAATCAAAGCAACTACGAACTTAAACCACAGTTATTGTAGTAAAACCACGGTTAACTATACATTTGTGGTAAAATCATAGTAACTACAAGACAAACCCTGATTATAGTAGTAAAGTCTGGTTAAACTTTGTTTAGTAAAACCATTAATTTTGTAATAAGATCATAGTAACTACAAGATTAACCATGATTTTACTACAATAACCATGCTTTAACTATGAATTCTGTAGTCAAATCAAAGCAACTACGAACTTAAACCACAGTTATTGTAGTAAAACCACGGTTAACTATACATTTGTGGTAAAATAATAGTAACTACAAGACAAACCATGATTATAGTAGTAAAGTCTGGTTAAATATGGTTCAACTATGAACTTTGTTTAGTAAAACCATTAATTTTGTAATAAAATCACAAGATTAACCATGATTTTACTACAATAACCAGTGTTTAATTATAAATTTTGTAAACCATAGTAACTAAAAAACAATCTGGTTTTACAACAAAAATTAATTACAGCACCTATAGCTTAACTATATTATGGTTTTACTGTAAAAACAAACTACAAATTTTACAGTAGTATGTGAACTGACTCAATTATACCGTGCGAGAAAATATTAAGCAAAGAAATCGTCGTTTGCAAAATTAAAAACATGGCTTTTTTTTGTCACCAAACAAGTGAGTACAGTACAGCACACTATGAATGGAGGCACGAAGGGGGAGCTCTTCAAAGATCAGCCAGCCGGCCCCTGCGCAAGGTTTTTGGCGCCTGAGCCAGACAGAGGAGAGGAGGGGGAACGAGCAGGCAGAGGCCCCTGAGTCACCGGCCGGGGAATCTGCGGGGCTGGCATGACGTCTCAATAGAGGGAGGGCCTTCAGAGTCCAATTCAGCCCCAGCACCACGTGCTCAAGGAGCGTGGGAAAGAGGCGAGCTTTTCTTCCCAGCAAAGAAAGAGCCAGTATCGAATAACAGAACTGCAGAAGAGCCGGGGCGGCCTGAACAGAGCTAGGTAGAGCTCCTAAAGCAGGCAGACAAGATTATCTCGAGCTAATGCAAACACGCAGAGCTACGGTTACAGTCAACACTTTGATGCTTATATTCAGGGAGCACACATTTAAAAGAGGACACAGATGTAGGCAGCTCTGTTTGAGAGCCACTTTATTGAACTTGGAAGGGCAGCGTGAAGGACTGACTGTATGCGGCCCATCCTGTTATGAACTTGCAATCGTCCTCAAAAACTTGGAAGGAAGACAGCGTCTGGCATGATTTCAGCAGCGCTGTCTTTGGGGAACCCAGGCATATTTTTTTTGTAGTTTTGACAGATTTACAAATGGAGATATGACTCAAAGACTAAACATAAACGGCGTTCAATCTGGGGGGGAAACAAAGTCAAGCAAACATACTTTTTTGGGGGGTTTTCAGAGAGAGATAACATGCTAAATATTTTGAGAGATCTTAAGCTTTTTTTTTTTGTGCAAAAAATTGAACATTCTGAAGGGGTTAATCCAACATAAACCACAATTTGATGAACTTAGGTTTGTAAACTTTTTATAACATTAAGTAGATTATTATTATTATTATAACGTGTCAAACAAATTTAGGTCTAAAAAAGCTTTAAAAAAAAAAAAAGAAAGTGAAATGTGTAATTTTTTGTGTGAATCCAACATAACTAATGTTTTTATATCGATTTGTGATGAATCTTTTTTATAAAGTGCTATTAAAACCACGTCTATTTCGTGAGCAATTTTTTGAAGACATTTTATTACGATAAGTAAATTAAATGTATCGTGTAAAACAAATGTGCACAGCATCATTTAACGATGCAAAACACAAAATCAATTCTTCCGAAACATTTAATTGATGCGTTTGCACGGTTACCATGACACGGTGTAGCAAATAAAAAAAAATGCGATAAAGAATTTTTAAAAATCTGAGGTATGAAAAAAAAAAATAAAAACAAATCAAACTGCAAAGCAACAGCAAGAGTTCATTACACCTGGAATCTCTCCCGGTTGATCTCATGCTTTTGTGGTCAGGTCTTCTCTGACACGCAGGACCTTTTGGAACTGCGACAGCACCCGGTCGTAGTGGGTCCCCTCCCAGAACACCTTTCCACAGCCGGTGCAGATGAAGTAAACTGGAATCCGGGGAAGGAGACCTGGGGGCACCGTCTTGAGCTGAACTTCGGCCCCACTGGGGAATTTGAAGGTCTGGGGGTCCAGGGCAGTGGGTGGGGCCCAGCAGCAATGAGGGGTGAACTTCGGGCCCTCCGGGGGCCTCCAGCTATTGTAATCATCTTGTGTTTCATCCTGCGGATCGCAGTCATCCCGCTTAGATACGATGTCCTGAAGAAGACCTTTTAAGAGAAAGAAAACACCAATAGAGCTCAAAGTATCCTCACATGCTGCAGACAAAATACTGCTCAAATTCAAATACTAATTCACTGGAAGTTAAATAGAGGTGGAAAAGAATCCATCTGTATTAAATCCCTAAATACATTTCAAACGTACATTCAAATATATTTGCTGTAGTGATATGGGCAACAAATGGAAAACAAGTGCCAACCTCTCTCTTTCATCATGCGTGTCATAACCTCTCTGGACAGCTTGAGATATTCATTACAGTTGCAAGCCTTGAAACAGGTGACAGAAAACACACATTAATATGTAATAAAACATTATGACGCTATCACCAACAAGATGTTAAATCAAGTGTTAGATAATAAAATCTCTTACCTTGCCAGTATTTTTTTTTTTTTTTACAGATTATACTTCATTTTAGAATAAAAGTGAAGTCAACAAAACTATGAAATAACTAATATGAAAAATTGTGTTATTTTATATGAATCAAAAGCGAGGTGCATTCTAGTATTTAAGGAGTTCACATGTGTGATGCACACTTTTATCCTTCACAATGTGATCAAACTTGTCCATTAAAAAATAAATAAATAAAATGCTAGCTTTGTAAAGAAATGTGCATGTATTTGCAATTTAGATGCATCTATAAGAGTCATTTAAAGCATTTACACCGGTTTACCGTCAGCAAGATTTTTAATGTTTTTGAAAGAAGTCTCTTCTGCTCACCAAGACTGCATTTATTTTATCAAAGAAAAAAAAAAACCCATTAACTGTAATAATGGGAAATATTTTTTTTACAATTCAACAGAACTGTCTTCTATTGCACTATATTTTAAAATGAAATCAAAGCTGAATTTTCAGCATCATTCCTCCAGTCTTCAGTGTCACATGATCCTTCAGAAATCATTCTGATATGATGATTTGATGCTCAAGAAACATTATTATTATCAATATTGAAAACAGTTGTGCTGCTTATTTTTTTTTTCCAGGATTCTTTGATGAATAGAAAGAACAGCATTGATTTGAAATAGAAATCCTTTGTAAAATTACTACATGCAAATGTATTTACTGTCATTTTTGATCAATTTAATGCAGCCTTGCTGAATAAAAGTATTAATTCTTTATATAAAAAAAATCCTACTGACCCCAAACTTTTCAATGGTGTGTTGTTATATATATATATATATATATAAAAAACTTAAAATCTACCCATGCATATACATATGTATATAATATATGTAAATGCATGGGTAGATGGTAAGTTGTGAACTACACTTTGAAATAGATACAAAATCTCAAACAGCCTGGCAAGTTCCTTGAAGAAAAACTCACACGCACACACTCTCGACTCGGCTCCAGTGACGCAGGCTAGGTGTGAGGTTATAAGTTTGCGTCGCCTCTCTTGATTTCACACCTCAGTGTGGCTTCTATCTCATCTTCAGTGAGGAACCGATTCCCACCCTTTCAAACAACACATGGGCGCTAAAAGACTAGTCACTAAACGCCATCTCCACCTCCGCAACACCACCCAGACTGAGACATGCTAAATGGGACACCTTAACAGAACGGTGACAATTCAGTCAGTGAACTCGTGGGACTGGACTTCTGTTCTGTTCTGTTCTGTTCTGGAAAGAAGTCTCTTATGCATTTATTTGTCTGCATTTTATTTTGATCAAAAATGCAGTAAAACAGGAATAAATTAGTTTAAAATGTATTCACATAGTAAACAGACGTTATAGCTGAATTTTCAGCATCATTCCTCCAGTCTTCAGCGTCACATGATCCTTCAGAAATCATTCTGATATGATGATTTGATGATCAAGAAACTGCTTAAATTTAGCAGAAATTGTAATACATACTATTCAAAGGTTTTGATTTATAGAATACAAGACAATATTTATTTGTAAAGCACATTTAAAAACAACCAAGGCCGACTAAAGTGCTGTACATAAAATAATCAAACTAAAAGACAGAACAAAGTATCAAACTTCGTAAACACACAGCAATAATAAAACAACACCGAAACTAAGATCAAGAAGTATTGAAAGCCTTGGGCAATAAATAGGTCTTCAGAGCAGATTTAAAAGAGGAAATAAAAGGGAACTAATCTGATGTGAAGGGGTAGACTGTTTCAAAGTTTTGGACCTGTCGTCGCAAAAGCACGATCGCAGCGTTTTTTAAGGGTGCGTTCACACTTGTAGTTCGGTTGGTTTGGTTCGTTTGGTCCGGACCAAAAAACAAAAACAAAACATATAGTCCTGGTCCGCTTAGCGTTCACACTGGCGTTTTTAACAGCGAACTTTAAGTTACCGAACCAAATGCATAGGGATACGGTCACGACCTGATTGGTCGGCTTTTATGACGTATATTTGGCGACGGAGCTCGCTTACCGAACATTCAAAACAATGCTGTGTTCTGGATTAAACGCCATCATTTTATGCGTGTACAAATGCTTTATTTTCACCAGCTGAGAACTCACGAAGAGCTCATAAAATGTTCAAAACATTCAAATCAGCAGCAGGATTTCCTCCGTTGTACACAGAAACAGAAACTTCACCTCCTCGTTGCTCCACGTTTGCCCTCGACTCATTTTGGATACACCGATCTTCCCGCGTCGTCAAATCAGCTGACTTGTAGCGTCGCATCTTGTGACATCACGTCCTGTTTTTGGTTCGTTTACATGTCTTTGGTCCATGTTGTGTTCATATATCAATCGAACCGCACCAGAGTTCGTTTGGAAGCGGACCGAGACCCATCTTTTTAGCGGTCTCGGTCCGCACCAGGGTTCAGATGGCAGCGTTCACATATGTTCAAACGAACCGCACTAACTGAGCAATCGCACCAGGGTTCGTTTTAATCCAACCAAACATGACAGTCTAGATCTAGGCACAATGAGTAAACCGTGCTCACTGGATCTCAAAGTTCTAGATGGAGACGGAGCAGATCAGTCTGGTACTGAGGAGCCAGATTGTTGAGGGATTTTTAAACATATAGAAGAATTTTAAAATCGATTCTAAATTTGACAGGTAGCCAGTGCAGTGCAAATAAAATTGGAGTTACCGGCTCAAACTTACGGGTCGCAGTGAGGAGTCTAGCAGCAGCAGTTTGCACTAGCTGTAGACGAGAGAGAGAAGACTGAGAGACAGCATAATAAAGGCAATTACAATAATCTAAACGTGTTGTTACAAAGGCATGAATCGCTATTTTAAAATTCCGCTGGGATAAAAACGGTTTACAGAGTTGGCGAAGATAGAAAAAGCATGATTTTACAACAGTACTAATCTGTTTATCTAACTTTAGGTTGTGATCAAACAGAAGCCTAAATTACTAACGCACGGAACCACGGTCAACATCAAACACAGTTTTCCTTAGGCCCAAATAGAATTATTTCAGTTTTATTTTCTTTTAAATTTAGAAAGTTACTTGAGAGCCAGAGCTTGAGTTCTTCTAAACAGGCCAACAGCAGTTGTAAACACTTTTTATCAATGTGTTTTAAGGGACAATAGATCTGGGTATCATCTGTGTCTAAATGAAAAGATACTCCATATTTGTTAAAAATGGAAGCCAAAGGTAGCATATACAGGGTAAACAATACCGGCCCGAGGATTGATCCCTGAGGGACTCCACAATCAAGAGGTATATTTGCGGAGGACTGATGACCAATACAAACGCTATTTGTCAGAGAAGACCGGAACCACTGTAAAACTGAGCCACGAAGGCCCACGGATACCTCCAGTCATCTCAACAGGATCTCGGATCAACCAAATCAAATGCAGATCTAATAAAACGAAAACCATAGATTTCCCAGAATCAGTTGCTGTGAGAATATCGCTTGAAACTCTTAAAAGGGCAGATTCAGTACTGTGTAACGCTTTAAAACCAGATTGAAATGATTCGTGAAGAGAATTAACAGCCAAATAAGATTGCAATTGAGTCAGTACAACTCTCTCAATAAAAGGCAGATTAGAAATAGGACGAAAGTTAGAAAGAGAAGAAGGTTTGGTTTTTAAGATATGGCATCACCATAGCGAGTTTAACATTGTTAGGGAAGGAACCAGTAGACAAACATTTGTTAATAACCAATAACAGGCCAAAGCCAACTGTGTCCATGATTCGTCTCAGGAAAAGAGGTGGAATAATATCCTGGGCACAAATAATAGGTTTTAGGTGATTCACAATATCGTTACAGGAAACCAGATCAATAGACTCAAAATCAGACCAGATGGAAGAACATAAAGGAGCATCATGGATACTACATGCTGAGATCTTAAAGTTGTAATCTTCTCTACAAAAAAAAAAACACGTACCTAATTTTTCACAGAGAGAAGTAGAGGGCTCTAAAATAGGAGGATTTAAAACAGAATTAATAGTAGAGAAAAGAACTTGAGGTTTATGACAATTGTTTGTGATAAGTGCAGAAAACTATTTAGATTTTGTCTCCTTAGCAGCTTTCTGAGATGTTTTATAAGAATTTTTCAGAATTTCATAGGAAATCTGCAGTCTGTCCTTATTCCATTTGCTCTCAGTCCGTCTACATACCCGTCTAAGGGTACGTGTAGTGTCAGTTGTATTTCAAGGGCGCAATAGAGTTCATAATATCTGCACAGGTGGAATTAAAAAGATTGAATAGTCTGAATGCTGATGCTCATTTTAGAGTAGAGTCTGACTCCAGAGAGTTTCGTATGTCATGGTACGCTACAGAAAAATCTTCACTAGAATGCTGAGTAAGAGAACGAGTTAAGCGTGCCAGTGAAGGATTACTGAGGATCCGGCCAGTAAGAGGGACAGTAAAGAGTACAGGCCTGTGGTCAGAGAAAGTAGCACTACAGATTTCAATGGTTGGAATAGAAAAACCATGGGTTAAAATCAAATCAAGGGGATGGCCATAAAAATGTGTTGGACCAGAAACCCATTGAGTGAAGTCAAAAGACTCGATCAGATCTAGAAATTGTGGAGTATATGGTTTTGAAGTACAGCAAACATGAATGTTAAAATCATCCAACAGTAATATTTTTTCATGCCTGGTAACCAAATCCCCCAATAGTACAGCAAATTCACTCAAAAAGTCCTTGTTTTACTGAGGAGGACAATATATTAGAGCTATAATGATGAGGTTTACAAAGACTAGTTGTATGAGTTGCACCTCAAAACTGTGGTATGTGCCGGTAGGTAGAGATCGACAGTGAACTGGGTCATTAAAAACAGTAACAAGACCCCCACCGCGACCAGACAAACGCGGGGAGTTTAGAAACCTGCAGCCGTGAGGCACCAGTTCCGAGAAAGAGAATCATCAGGCTTAGTCCAAGTCTCCGTAAAACAGAGAAAACCGTGAAGAAGTTATTTAAAATAAAATCTTGAAAATCATCCTGAAAGGATGCGGTAAACTGCTCAAAAGCGACAGTAAAGACATTTATAATGTTATAAAAGATTTCTATTCCGAATAAATGCTTTCTATTGAACGAATCCTGAGAAAAAAAAAAAAAAAAAAAAAAAAAAATGTATCCGGTTTCTACTAAAATATGAAAAATAATCAATGTAATATTAACCCCCCCCCCCCAAAAAAAAAAATAAAAATAATTTTTTTTTTTTCACAATATTAATGTTTTTACTTTATTTTGGATCTAATAAATGCAGCCTTGGTGAGCATAAGAGACCATTTAAAAAAAAAATCATTATTTTCTTCAAAAATTCCAAACTTAAATACATGATATCTGTTCATAAAGTCCACGTGAATTCATTCAGTTTTTGTAATGGATCCATTCAAAATTCAGTTTGAAGTAAATATGATTTCACACACACACACACACACACACACAAGGTGCTGTGAAAAAGCAAGTTCTGTGTGTGTGTGTGTGTGACCGGCACAGGTGCCCTTTGCAACCCCTGGCTGCTCACTCTCACGCTCCCTCTATTCCACCTCGAGTCATCTCTTCCCACACACCGCAGTGGCTGAGTGGCGAAAAACATACCGGCAACTATTTACCCAGCTCATGAGTTTCCCATGCAAAAGCAAGTCAAAACCTGCTCCGCCAACTCTTCATATTCATGCCTGCACCGTCGTGCTCTTTCACCATTTGCCTCCAAAACCATATGTGAGAGTTTTACCTCATACATAAAAAAAAGCGAGGAGAGCGCGAGGCGTGACTAGACCAAACCCTATGGCAAACATGTCAATGCGATGTGTGTAGGAGCCAGGTCTGGTTGTTGTTGTTGTTGTTGCGGGTCAAGATCCGATTGTATTCCTGCTTGTCAGTCACTTGTGCACTTCAACTCCAACACGGTGTCTCGATCACAAGTCAGGTTGGACATTTTGATCATATTATACAGGTGCGGTGCAGCTGGGATTTTGAAGCAATGAGATTTCACAGTGGGCAAGCCAGTGACATTCATTCGTCTCTGATTAGGACAAAAATTCGGATAAAGAGATAGAATCTATCACACCTAGTTGGGACATGCTTTGAAACTTGAGTATTCAACGGCCAGACGCACAGTTTGTGGTATGGAAACGAATGACACTTGAAATGATGTGACATGTTGAGAAGCTGTGTTCACACGACCAGTGACTTTGTGGCTGCATGTAACGTTGACATTCACAGATGTCATCCTATGTTGTGGACAACGAACCAGTTTTCTAGCCACTACAAACATTTTGCAGGGAAGACACTAGTACATAAAACAGATGAAGTCTTTGCGATTATCTGCGGCGTGTAAGAGCCAGTCTATCTGGGTTCACGAAACCATCCAGCATAGAGAGCACCACCGTATGTACATAAATTATAGGAAAGTTGCTGACTGCTAGAATTAACTTCTCCATCTTGCCTCGACACTCTCCACTACAGGAAGTCGTGATGGACCACACGCGCTCCACCGACTTCGAAATCACCAGCTCTCTAATTAAATCTATGGGATTGTGCAGCTTCGTCAGTGGTTTAATGGAACCTAATTAATTGAAATAAGAGCACCAAAGTAAAAGCTTGATGGTTTAGGATTTGAAAAAGTAAAAAATTAAGACATTAGTATTATAATTATATTGTTGTCTTTTTTCTTAAATACTCACAATTGAAACATTTATGTAGTTTAATATTTTTATGAAATATTTTATTTTTATTTAGTAGTAATAATTACAATATCATAATTTTTATAAAAAAAAAAACAAAAAAAGATCATGCAGTCCTAGAAGAGATATTACTTTATAAAGCATTCAAGCTTTGATTTTCTCTGGGCGACAATTAAACTAGTAAAAAAAAAAAATTAAAAAATAAAAAATCCCATAAAACTACATTTTAGCAGGGACCTGAGCCATATTTAGGGACCAAAATATTAAAAGGTTAGTTCAGGCAAAATTTTAAATTCTGTCATCATTTACTCACCTTCATGTCATTCTATATCTGTAATACTTCTGTTCATCTTCAGAACAGAAATGAAAATGAAGATATTTTTAATAAAATCGGAGTGATTTCTGTTCCTCCAGTGACAGTCTATGCAACTACCACTTCAAAAAGTTCATAAAGAGATCAAAAACTAATCAATATGAACTTATTATATAAACATTCATCAATGCACACATCAGTTATTCATTCTCATATGTTATTCAGCACGTTTGAACTTCTGCAAGAGGTTTGTTCTTGCTTCTGTTTGTTCGCTGATCAATGTTTATATGTGAATAAAAGTTAAATTCAATTTGTTCATTATATTTAAGTGATCGTGACTTTTCAGAAAATATGGACTAAACCGCTCAATTCATATGGACTAGTTTTACGATCTCTTAATGAACTTTTTGAAGAGTCAAAGTGGTAGTTGCATAGCTGCCAGTGGAGTTGTCAGAAATTTTCATTTTTTCATTTTTCATCATTTAGCAGACGCTTTTATCCAAAGCGACTTACAAGGGGAGCAATTAGGGGTTAGGTGCCTTGCTCAAGGGCACCTTAGTCATGGTATCGAAGGTGGAGAGAGTGCTGTTCATTCACAATCCCCACTTTCAATTCCTGCCGGCGTGGGAATCGAACCTGCAACCTTCAGATTACAAGGCCGACTCCCTCACCACTAGGCCACGACTACCCATATCGCTCAGATTTCACTAAAAACACCTTAATTTGAGTTCTTATGGGTTTGAAGCAAAATTATCTCAAGTAAATGATGACAGAATTTGCATTTTGGGTTGAACCACTAGAAAATGGGCCCTTTCGACTTGGACCAAGCGGCAACCTTCCCCCCGTTTCTAATGAAGCCAATACGGAAGTGACTAACTGCAATTCATCAACTGGCCACTAGGGACAAAAGAGAGCAGAATCTCATCGAGACCCGTGTTAAAATATCAAACTTTACAGCAGAAAAACATGTTTACAGCCTGCCACAAATTATGGTTTTGGTCTATATAGTTATTTTTTTTTATACCTCATCCGTTTAAATTATATTAAGCTGTAAAGTTCATCATAATGAAGGCGTGGCCACTTGAGTGACAGGTGGATTGCTGCTGCGGTCACCACAAGCCGTTTCTGTTATCCGGGAGTGATGCGCGGCAAAGACGGCAACCTTTAGGTTTCAAAAATGATCTTCAGAAACCTACGGGGTGACGTCACGGACACTACTTCCATATCTTTTTTAACAGTCCATTACTTTGACCTGTAAGCAACCACAAAAAAAACCCAGAGCATAAACCTTAACAATGTGCTAAAAAAAAAAAATGCTTCTCAGAACAGCACAGCAAGACAACTACAAACAACATCCAAGTCTATGACAGCAAGTTTTGGCATTTGCCTCCATAATTTCTTCAGAAAGTGTAGTCAGCAATTAGGTTAGTCATGTGTGAACATTTTGTTTGTGCTTTTCGTGTTTTACACACAGTGACCTGTCAACTCTTGTGCAGTTTTTACCTTTGGCGCAACAGTGTTCTACACATCACCTCTATATGAGGCCAACATGAGCCTCCGATGAGCTAAAAACATTTCCAATTAGAGAGACATGCTCGAGAAAAGCCAGAGACGAGATATAGAGAGCTCCCATGGATGCGAGGTGGGGGAGGGGAGTGGAGGGAAAAATATTCATTTCGACTCCGTTCCCCCTCTCTCTCTCACTGCCGCTCCCATGGGAAAATCCTGGACTGCATACAGGCGGCGGGTTTGTGTTGTGGCTGGGTCACGTGACGGTGTCTGACCAATGAGAGGAGACTGCTATGATTCAAACTGAAGCAGAGGCAGGTGAGCGTGGGAACAGGAGTGCGCTTCAGATTCCTGCCCTGTCGGCACAGCAAACCTTAGCGTTTGACACATTTGTTGCAAGCTTGGGCGGCCAATAACAAGATCACTAAAGTCTTGAGAAATGTAGATATAATTTTGTGGGAAAATAAAACGGGGTTGGCATTAGGCAATTTTTTTTTTCTAACAGAAAATGCAAATATAAATCACTCCAGTTGAACCAATAATATTATAGTTTAGTTATAGTATTTAAAAAAAATGTATTAGATATCTTTTCATTACAATTAAAAAAAAAAAATGGTAAAAAGAAACTATATAAAACCATACAATAAGAGAAAATAAATGCTACTGATCTAATACTTAAAGAAAAAAGTCAAAACAATAAAATAATGATAATAACGGACACAGGACAGAGATCATTTATTTTTCTGTTAAGTTATGTATTATTATTTTATTATATATTATATTATATTATTATTTTAAAACATTATTTAAACAATGTATTTCTTTCAAAAATGCAAATTTGCATAATTACGACAAAAAACGAGTATTTACAAATGAATATATTTAAGTCCGTCTATGGACAAATATTTATCTACATATTTATACCAAGGGTTTTACTACTAAAAAAGGCATTTAGCGACACATTCAGTTCCTATTTTAGGAAAGAAAACCATATTGTTGGGTTCTGTAATTTGTGTGGATTACACTCATATCTATATGACGACAATGTATAACAAGCAAACAGATTTTATATTTTCAGACAGCATCAAAATGCACAGGAAATGCAATAATTCAGTGACAAAAGGCTAACTCTGACAGTCATAAATAGCTTTAATTCAGTTTACTTATTCTTGTGTAGCGAAGTACAATATCAAAATGGTAGCTTATAATTTTATTTATAATTTAAAGTAGATAAATTATAAGGGAAGTAGCTTCCTCAACCCTGGAGGAAGGTCTGTTGGATGCAATAAGACACGAGACCGCTCGTTTACTCGAGGCATTAGTAGAAAGCTCATCAGGGCTGACCTCTCTTTCTCCCGTGACCCTGCCTAGAGGTGTTTTAGATTAGTGTTGTTGTCAGTGCTAATGGTCCATTCATTGCCCAGAGAGCTGAACCTGACCAGACAGTTGGACAGGATGGAGTCGGCAAGCAAACTGTTCTGACACTTTACTCTTTTTCTAATAACATACATGTGTTCAGAAAATTCTCCCCTGTTGGTCTTGGAACAACTCAAACCCAGAAAAGTTTCTTGGCAGCTCTGGATGAGGGGGGTTGGTTTGAGACTGGAGCTTTGCAGAGAACCACGGGAGTCGGGGAATAATGGCCAGTGAGGAGACTCTTTGTGTGGGCTTTAGCTGCAGGGCTCAGGGGGGCACTAGGGGTTTTGTGTGGTAGCTTGGCCTCTGTGAAGCTAGCCTTTCCACCCACCCTATTGATACTTGCCCCTCTCTCAGAGCTGAGCTCTTTAGCACTGCCCAAATAGGGGGATAATAGCCCCACGACGAGCCCTGAAACCAAGAATGGTTCATAGCTCTTTCTTTTTCTCTCTTCTCATTCTTTTGTCTCAGGCGGTCAGATCAATGACTCTTACATACTTCCAGCAGTAAATAACCTTGAGGATGCCACTGGGGAGTTGAGTTTTTTTTTTTTGTAAACACAAATAGATAGGTCTGGGTGAAATATATTGTCTATATTTTGCTAGTGATTATCAGAGTCATTTTAACTTTTTCCATTTGGTCATTAGGTTTCATATAGTGCCAGTTGCACCTGCTCCCATGTCTTGTGAAATGTTGGAAGAATTGGGAAGTTCAATTAATTTCTAGCTCTTTTGAACCATCCATTTCAGTAAATTTAAATCCAGAATGGTCCAAAATGATATTAACTCTGACAATCCAATTATTTTTTTTCATGTTATGGCCCCGATACTATACCTCTTTGCCAAAATAAGTGAAAAATAAAACACTAAAAACTATCAAAAAATGTTAAATCCTATAAGTGAATTTAGGCATCATTCATTTTACAATATTCAGTATGAAAAATTTATATTAATTTTATGATTTGTTGATTTATTAGTTTTTTTAACACTGGATGACAGCAAAGACATTCTAAATATAAATATTGTGATTTAAGCATGCAAAATTAAATACCCAATATTGACAGATATTACCAATATTAAAGATTTATTAAACAGATAAGGTAACCAATATATTACGCATCCCAAACCAGTAAATATATAGATAAAATAGGTAAATACAAAGGTAAATATAGCCGTCTAATTAGAGTGAATTGGTGGATGTATTAGTGCAATTAATTTGATTTAAAAAAACCAAAAATAATTTGATTTTAAAAACCAAAAATAATTTGATTTTAAAAACCAAAAATAATTTGATTTTAAAAACCAAAAATAATTTGATTTTAAAAACCAAAAATAATTTGATTTTAAAAACCAAAAATAATTTGATTTTAAAAACCAAAAATAATTTGATTTTAAAAACCAAAAATAATTTGATTTTAAAAACAACAAATAATTTGATTTTAAAAACAACAAATAATTTGATTTTAAAAACAACAAATAATTTGATTTTAAAAACAACAAATAATTTGATTTTAAAAACAACAAATAATTTGATTTTAAAAACAACAAATAATTTGATTTTAAAAACAACAAATAATTTGATTTTAAAAACAAAAAATAATTTGATTTTAAAAACAAAAAATAATTTGATTTTAAAAACAAAAAATAATTTGATTTTAAAAACAAAAAATAATTTGATTTTAAAAACAAAAAATAATTTGATTTTAAAAACAAAAAATAATTTGATTTTAAAAACAAAAAATAATTTGATTTTAAAAACAAAAAATAATTTGATTTTAAAAACAAAATCAATGATATATTATATATATATATATATATACACACACACACACATATATACACACACACATATACATACACCAACACACATACGTACATACGTACATGTATAGGGGAAAAGAAAGAAAGAAGGGAGAGAGAAACTGTGGCAAAGTCTTCCCACCACACCCAAAGTAACTCGCTGTGGTATTTGTCCCGTCCTGTCTCCCGGTGTCTTGTCATGGGAGCGCCACCGCATTCTGTTGCGCAAGCCTTGTGTTGCGTTTCACACCTCTCTTTCTTCCCTTGCTTGCTCTCTTTAACCGACACACTTAAGCATGTTCGGAATGCTATTGTGAAGTCTTCATGATTCATCCCCAACTGTAAATATTGACTATGGCAGCCCTTAAGGGGGGGGACGAGCCTGAGAAAGTTGTGGGATGACTGGTGCCCGGCCCACTCCACTGGGCACCACAGATTTTAGACCCAGGAGGCTGACAAAAAGAGTTTCCAGACCACAGGGTGGGTCAAAACCCATTTTCAAAAAATTCGGATATCTTTCCCATTGCCACTCGGCACCTTGACCACAAACTCTTCAAAAATCTCTACCTGCTTTCATTGACCTTACATAGATTTACCATGTGCACAACAGGTCTACATTGATCCCGGTGACGGAACACATATACCACGTAACTGTGTCAAATTGAAACAAAGGTGGCAACAATATCAAACTGTTTAGCAAACATGAAAGGCTCATTGTGCCATGAAATAAGAGTGCAAATGAGGACCAATGAGCTTGATTTTCTGACAAAGATAATCGTGCATACACACACACACACACAGCAAGGGGGAGATAAAGTGAAATGAAAGGGCGTGAGGGGAGAGAGGTCAAGTGCTAATGATGCTGGATAAGACATGAGAGCCTGAGAGGAGAAAGGCAACTTCAAAGCACCCCTTCTCTGAGGAAAGGACAAAAACGAAAGGCTTTGAGATGGCAGCAGGGGTGGACAAAAAGAAGTGTGAGAGAGAAACAAGAACAAGGGTGTAGACAGGAAACAGGACAACATGGTGAACAAAAGCCTGTGGGGAAAGACACCGAGGGGAGGGGGAGATGAAGTTGAAACGTTGAGGTAGAGGAGGGCTTGAGGTTGGGTTTGGGGTTCATCTCGGGTGTGAAAGCGACGAGGTGAAGCCTAAAAAGGCCTGAGAGAGTTCCTGTGTCACAGACCCCATCGGCAGCCCTCGCCACCCCTCCTTCCCCTTGCGTTCTGGTCGGTCCTGCTAAATTCCCCAGGGCCAGAGGCTGTCCCTTTTCAGTCTCCTGTGACACAGTCATTATGAGTGTGGGAACTGAATCTGTCCCTCTCACAGTGCCCCTGCAAGTCTGTTGCTCCGCCCCACCTCAGTCCACCATCACCCCCACCAACCCCAGCTCCGCTTGCCCTTGATATCTCTGAGAGACAGACCCCAGTAACCCCACTAGCTTCCCCGGCCCCCCTTCCATGTAACAGAGCTGCTATCTCTCAGTGCAGAGCTGTCTTTCCCGGTCTCTGTCAAACACCCCAACCCCCCACATCCCAATCATCCTCCATCCTTGACGCTATCTCCTCGCCGATAACCATGGGAACCACTCTGTGGGAACCGGCTGGACCGGCCCGGCCCACCAAAATAGACAGCAAAGAAAAGACTGAGGAAAAAAAAAAATGGTGAGAAGGAAGACGAGAAATACCTCCCAGAGGGAGGGTTTAACCAGACAGACAGGTACACAACCTGACCAATCAGGATCTGGCAGGGGGGGGCGGGAAAGTTCTCCTTCAGTGGCTGAGTTTGTCTCTTTGATTTCAGTCTTTTCGGGCCACTGCTTTTACACTGTGGCTTTGGGGCCATCGGTGTCCCCTCTCTTTGTAATGGAGATCTTCAAAGATACTCAAAAGAGAGCAGAAATCTAGAGATCAAACGTGGCAGGCTATTGAGAAGGAAGTCCGATAAGAACCCGGGCAGGTAATGAACACAGCATGCTTCGGCTTGCCAACAAACCGGCTAATATTGCACGTTCAGATGATATCACTGGGGAATCCCTTTTATCCATTAAAAAGGTGAAGTGGATGAGGTTAACCACGGCACCTCCTACTTTTCCTCATGCGCAAGCATCACGGATGCACGACTGTAGTTCCTGTGAGAAAACTGAATTTCCTAGGTTACTGGAAAACGGGGAGGGAAAGAGAGTTGGGGCGAGTGTGCATCTTTTCTTGTCTGAATTTGGCCATTTTTCCATTCTAATTTTATTTGACGTCGTTCAGTGGTCTAGGCTCTCCCAGCCCTTTCCCAAGCCAGAGAGGCTGACCCCAGTGTCCGTATACCTCGACTGTCCCACGGGGGGGCTGCTCCTCGACCCTTCCCACCCCTAACTGCCCAGCACTCCCAAAGCAAACAGACTTCCAACCCTCGATAACATCAGCAGGATCAGACACAGAGGAAGCACTGCCAGCCTCTGTTAACCCCCATTCCCAAGCCCGACTCGAAGCGGGGCGCAAGAAACAAGTGCAGTGTGTCCATATATACAAGTGTTAAAAAAAAAAAAAGGATTAAATGTCTTATGCTTAGCACTATGTTTACCACTAGAGTACTAACCACACACACACAGACAAACTACGGGTCGCCAGTTCTTCCCTCATTAACACACAGAAACAAACACTCAGTAACAGTGGGGTTTCGGAGCTGTTATAGCTCACAAGCTGAAGTGACAGGCTTCACTTGGGACGGGCCCATTTCAGAGAGACCAGCCATGCAAACAGAATCTATCAAGTCCAACAACATTTCCATTGATGCTAGGGAAAAACTATTAGCTAGAACATCCCAATTAACCTTAGAAACTGTCCCTGAGCACATTCATAAAATTCTTGTTTTAAACATGCATGCTTGATTTAACGTGGGAGGCATAACAAAAGGCCCATTTTGGGTAAACTTTTATTCCCAAGACGAGTGACAAATGTTTTGGAGAAAATAAACTACTTTTTTAGGCCACTGTACCTCTATACAATTTTGAGGCAGTGCTTTATTTTGTTGCTAATGTAAAGTTACAGAAAAGGCTACTTGTTAAAAGTAAGATAAACATGGCATAATCTAGATGACCAACTAAGCCCCATTTAGCTGTTCAGCCAAAGCAAAGAAAGTTTGCATTAACATTGGCAACAGCGAGCCATTCTGCAGAACTACAGGGAACCCAGCACGTAGCCCTGCCTATTTAAAAGCATGCCGTGTAGGTTCACGAAAGACGAATGGAGATAAAAGTGGGCTTGAACGATAGCTTGTGGAAAAACATAACTCTCTACAGTCTGTGAAAACTTGTAGATAAATTCTGGGGATGGAAAAGCTGACAGATATACAGACATGGTGACACAGTCTCTCTCCCTTTCTCTGTAAATCACGGACATACATGATGCCTTCCTCCTACACGCACACATACACTCCATTCATAAGAATGAGCGCATTGAGCAACCCTCCTTAAGCCCCGCTCATAAAAATGCCCATCAAAACACACTTTCACACATCCGACTTTTAGGGGGTGGAAAGAGAAGAGCGAAGGAGAGAGGGACAAAGATAAAGAGTAATCCTATGGTATTCTGTAAAATACTTTGGAGTATCTGTAACATGAATGTGGTAATTATTCAATAAAGTCCAATAGTATTACCATCTGATGTCATAATTCTAGCTAATATATAAAAAGCTAGATCTTATGGCAGCATGTAACCACATATGTGATTCAATCCAAAAGAGTGATTTATAAATATTGCTGAGATAAGAGTGCAGTCCTCTAAAGCCCAAAGTAAACTTTAGTATTTGAGCATATGCTAGGCTGTGTGTACAGCGACAATGAAATAAATCATTAGCATAATACATGCAAGCTTTGGGATATGCAACAAACAAGAAAAAAAACACAAGCAACAAACTGCAAGCCATGCTGACAAGCATGTGAAGGGGTTAAGCAATACACGCAATTATGGTTTAAGCAAGTACAAAGACATTTTTATAGTCATTACTTCTGGAGAGAAATAGTGCAGATGTTAGACATGGATGAAACTTTTCATGTGTTGAGTGTTCGCACAAGCTACCAAATGAAGTTTACTTTGAAAGGCTATACATTTAGCTGTATGCATGCAAGTGTATTTTAAGGGAAAGTCTTTTTTCCACAAAAAAATATATTGCACATTAAAGACTTGGAATATCGCACGCAAGTTGCGTGGACACCTTTAATGCGCTTCTCGTTGTATGGAAAAGAGCAGCATCAAGACACTTCAAAATGTATCCATTTGCATTCCAGAAAAACAGCATACAGGTTTGAAAGTAAATAATACACCTTAGGGTGTGTTCACACTTGTCATGTTTGGTTTGATTAAAACGAACCCTGGTGCGATTGCTCAGTTAGTGCGGTTCATATGTGAACGCTGCCATCCGAACCCTGGTGCGGACCAAACAAGCGGACCGAGACCGCTAAAAAGATGGGTCTCGGTCCGCTTCCAAACGAACTCTGGTGCGGTTCGACTGATATATGAACGCAACACGGACCAAAGACATGTAAACCAACCAAAAACAGGACGTGATGTCACAAGATGCGACGCTACAAGTCAGCTGATGTGACGACGCGGGAAGATCGGTGTATCCAAAATGAGTCGAGGGCAAACGTGGAGCAACGAGGAGGTGAAGTTTCTGTTTCTGTGTACAACGGAGGAAATCCTGCTGCTATTTTGAATGTTTTGAACATTTTATGAGCTCTTCGTGAGTTCTCAGCTGGTAAAAATAAAGCATATGTACACGCATAAAATGATGGCGTTTAATCCAGAACACAGCATTGTTTTGAATGTTCAGTAAGCGAGCTCCGTCGCCAAATATACGTCATAAAAGCCGACCAATCAGGTCGTGACCGTATCTCTATGCCTTTGGTTCGGTAACTTAAAGTTCGCTGTTAAAAACGCCAGTGTGAACGCTAAGCGGACCAGGACTATATGTTTTGTTTTTGTTTTTTGGTCCGGACCGGACCAAACCAACCGAACTACAAGTGTGAACGCACCCTTAAATACCACTGCTTTCGGGCTAGTAAATTAAAGGAAGAACGTAAAGCGTAATCTCACTTTTATCTCCCTGTCTGTATCCATTACAACATATTGCACTGTTTTATACAGCTGGTGACTATCAGCTGATGTGGCCTATAATTTAAATGAGGTTTCTGACTTAAAGAAATGTCAAACTGCAATTTTTAGATAGTTTTCAGATATTTAGAGCATCAAGTAACCATGACAGAAGCCTAAAGCATGATAAGGCGGTACCACAAATTTCAGAAAATCTGGAGAATTCCTGAAGGGTAATTGCACAAAAGCACACACACACACACACACTGACTATGTTTGTGTCTGAGCTTCTTTTCCGACACACATGTGTGTGTGCTGTATGGAAGTGATATATGGTTCGGTCTTTTCGTGAGGTGAAAGAGTGTGGCCCCTCCTCTCTGAACAACATAAGCAGCCCTGTCTGCCCGGGGCCAGTTCTCATGACATCATCGTTGCACAGGAATGCTCTCAAGCAGAAAGCAGCGAGAGGAAGAGCTCATTTCATCTCTCGCTCTCTTTTCCCCTCTCTCATTCCATTCCTATCTCTTTCTGAAAAGATCAGTCAATCATTTACCCTCCCTTTCCATTACTTGGGAAGAATTCCTCCTCTACTTCCTTTGTGTGTGCGTGTCTTATGTTCACTGTATCTTTCTCCTTTGTGTTTTTTTCCCCCTCAGACATTAATCAGCTCTCATTTTGCTAAACCAAGCAGCACTTTTATTATTATTCATACTTCGTTATTGATCGACAAATTCCTAAGAGTTATGCATAACTCGTCCCAAGGCATGAATGATAGCTCAAGTCACGCAGGTTGTTAGGGAGAGGTGCTATTACTTTTCTAATTGATCAGACTTAAGATTTCTCACATGGTGGATGGAAAAAAAAAAACAGCTTTCTGTTTGTGGAGGGAGCATTTGGTGTAACAACACTCTCTCACACTCGACCGAATGCGGAGTTCATTTACTGGCAAGCTGTGAGTTTTTAACTGGTGTGTTAAAATGAACTTTTGGGTCATTTTCGTTGTAAATCTACGGACAGGGTCTATGGCCTAATCAGAGGCTTAAAAAGCTCATATGTGAAGCTTGTATTTTGTTAAAGTACATGAACTCTTCTGTGGAAACATTTGAGTTGTAAAGTTGCAAATCATAACTTTTGTGGGTAGATGAACTTCTGGTTGTGTGTTATAGATGGTCAGCGTTTGCTCCGTTCAAACAGTGCTTTAACGGACATTCACAAATTTTTTGGCAATTTGACAATAGCAATAGTTTGCAGAACCATCGAAGCTGAGAAGTTTGAATTTGTGCAAATATGCACAGTGATATGACGGTGAAGATAATGAACATCTATTACAGTAAGATACAGCAGTTGTGTATGAACGCCAACTATTTACAGTGACTGGATGATCTCCAGAGCTGGGCCCAATGACAAGGCTGGTTTTTGTTCACGTTATGGAGAGTTATGTGCAAGTTCTTCAGATAAATCATTCAAACAGCTAAAATGAGCCACAACTGAATGATACAGATTCCAAGGACCTCAAGATGTGTATTAAACGTCTTTAAAACTTGACATGCTGCCTTAAGGCCCATTCATAACAAGAACTATGAAGATAACGACAAAGATATAGTTCTAAAAATGACTCTAAATATAAAAGAATAGCACACCACAGCTATAACGATAATGATATAGATAAACAGCTTTTTTTCCAGCTGTGTTGATCGATAAAACACTGACAGCCAATCAGAATCCATTCTAATTTAAGGGCTCACGCATTTAAAATCATTGCTAAAGTCCAGAAAAACGGGCCTTTAAAGCCATGATGTAAAGGAAGTGGTGCCAGATCACTTCTTGCATATTGTGAGTGATGTGAAAGCTTATCGGAAAACTCAGTTCATATATCGGTTGATTGGATGAAGGAAGATCTGAATGTGAGCCTCCGGTTGATTGTATGAAAAGGGATGGGTTTATGGGACTAAATGATTGGAGAAGTCCTGCATGCATCACCAGAGACAAGTCAAGTTATGACATTTTGATTAAAAAAAACCCAAAAAAGTCATAAAAATTAAACCTACGTGGAGGAATCGTTCACAACAAGATCAATTACATGCATTTCGAAAATAGATGGTTACATTTCATGTCGATTTTAAAAACACAATACTTGTGGTGGGACACTTCATCCATCTAAATGCGTATGGCTGTAGTGGTGGTAGTTTATACACATTAGGGAAAGAGTAAAAATGATCATCGTGTTAATGGACAACTTTCTACAGATGTGGGCAGCTGTGTGTGCAAGCAGCACGAGATCTGTGGAAAACACGGAAATTACTCACTATTTAAAGGTATATTTAGGAAAAGTCCAAGTAAGGGCCCTTCACTGTCTTTCTCTCTGCAGTAGCAGGAAGCAGCTTGGCTCTGACACAATGGTTCACATCAAACAGCAAGGCTCTGCATTGCATTACCGACACACGCATACACACCAATGCCAGTCAGGCCAATCAAAACACAGAGCTCAGAAAGCACAAACAGATCTAGGCAAACAGGACATTCCAGCTGCCGGGTGCTACGGATTCCTCACCGCAGCTAATCGCAGACCCAGAGAGTGAGAGCAACCAGGGGTGCCAACAGGAAATACGCTCCTATTATACATCTCGAATACAAGCACACACACACATACAGGACTCAATGTCGCATACCCTGACCCTGTCCGCGCAGATCGACCCCTTGCACCGGACACAGACAGACGTGCAAGTTTGCAACTCTTTCCGGCAAAATTAAGGGTGTGAAAATGGGAAGAGGTTAACCAAACCACAATGTTCTGCAACTGTTTACTGGGTGGAAAAGGTGTCAGATAATCTTGACAAGCAACACAGCTTATTTCCACTGACTGAAAAAAAAAAAAAACCATCACAAGCACACAAGTCCTTATCTAGACTCAGCATCAGAAAAAACGCCCTCAGACTGCCCACAGTAAGTTTAAAGATGGTAAATGTGTATTTGCTGAATTAGTTACACCACATGGGTCAGTTCTAGGTTGCACTTAAGAGAAAGAATTAGTTACTAGTTCTCCAGGTTAATGGCAGCAAATCTATTTGAGGGACCAGTAGCAAGTCAGCTAGATTTTGTTGTTGTTGTGTTTTATTTTTACCTTTTTGATCATGACTAAGATAATTTTATGTATAAAGATCCATTTATTTTATTTTGAGAAAATATAAAGTGTGATATTATAAAGGGAACATAAAACTAATTTAAATTAAATATGAATTAATAACAATTATTATTTATTTATTTTCGTTATTATTATTTTTATTATCATTACAATAATATAATGAATAATAGACATTAAAAATAATAATTAAAATACATAATTATGTTTTGTATGATCACTGTACAAAAACCAAAAGTGAAAAATTGCAATATGCTCTGGAAAACATTTACATTATATTTTTTTACCCACTATTAGCAGGTCATGATTTCCAGCCAGCCTTTCGAAAGCAGAAATAAAAAAAATTAAGCACTAATCATATATATATTCTCTCTGAAATGGAATTTTATTTAGCAGTTATTTGAATTTTTGTTGTGGTATAATCAATTTCAGATAAAACTTCTCAATAAGCTGAATGTAAAAAACAAACTGTGGAGCTTATAACAACCAAGATCACCCACTTAAACAGAAACATAAAGTGACCGAACATGAAACATGGTCGTAATAAGCAGCAAAATAGTCCATGCCACTGGTCTAAAATGTAGCTGCATATGAGTAGACAGGATCTGGGAGGGTGGTTGAAGAAAAAGAAAGAAAATCGAACTAGATTCCTGTGCCTTTTGAAAGAAGTGCTTTACGTGACCTTTTCCCCTCCTCGTCTTTCAGTCTCTCCAACAAGCACAGATTCAATTCAATTATTCTCACATTGACTTTCTCACTCAAACTTTCCCACACACACACACACACACACACACACACACACACACACACAGAGCTTCGGACTCTACTCCGGTGCAGACAGCTTGTCAGTAAGTATGTCAGATTGGCCCCAGAAACAGGAGTCAATCGCTCACACACACACACACAGTGTGGATCGCAGTGTGAAATATTTGGGATGGTTTCCCTCGGAATGTCTTGGCATGTTTGAGGAATGTCTCCCTGCTCTCGTCTCCTCTCTCTTCCTCCATTTCCCTTTCCTTCTTGCCCTACAGGCAGGGGTCGGAGTGGAGCGGGAAGACGACAGTGAGGCAGCATGCCTGTTTTTGAACTTGTTGACCTAGATTGGGTTTTTCCTTCCAATAAAATTAACATGAAACAATATTTGCAACCCTGTAACGTTCTAAGTAAAGATATTCAGCAAGAAAAAAGCAGGGTTAAACTTACTGGATGGTGAAAAGAGTGGGTTGGAGGGGAGGGATTTCTCAGAGGTAAAGAAAAGTTCCTAAGATTTCATATTACAAAGACAAATCTTTTTTTCCCTTTAGAACAATGTGCGTTCAGGGTCATAACTTGAGCTTTAACTACAATTCCTCAATTTACCTGCCATATTCAAGTGAAAGTAAAGTAAATTTTGTGCCTTGACTTGCTCTCTGGTGAAACACAAAAAGAGAAATTTTGCACAATGTTCACGCTGCTCTTTATGGGGACCAGGAGAAGTTTTTTTTCCCTTTTTATAATCATAAAAAGCCATTATTAACTTAATCTTGCACCACAGCTACAGTCCCATTCACTTTCATTATATGGAAAAGAGTAGCTTTGAAATTTTTTGTGTTACCCATTAGAAAGATAGTCATACAGGTTGGGAACGTCATAAATGATGGAAAAACTTCAATTTATGGGTGAACTATCCTTTTGAGACATTAAAGTGTGGTCTAAACCACTGAAGCACTTGATAAAATCACACTAAATCAATATTGACACAAACAACAATGGTATCAAATGAGCCAAGGGTAAAGAGGAACAGAAATCTGATCAATCAGCTAAGAGTGTTTTGCACACTTGCTCTGCCGCAATAGAACCTCAAAGTTGTCCTGTCTTTTCAAAATCCTTCCCTTTTTCTCAGCCTTCAGTAGATCAAAGAGGCAGAAATCCTTCTTTCAAACAACCCTTCACTCTTTCTCTTCCTCTCTCTCATTCTATCTTCTCACGTTGTTTCGGTTCCTGTTCACCCCCCACAGCCGCCCCCCCTCCTCCTCCTCGGTATCGTGGGAACTCCTGTGAATGCAATGGCAGCGTCTGCGATATGAAGAACCTGCTAGTCTCGCATATAAAAAAAAAAGGGTCGGGGAGTCATCTGATGCTGATGTACGGAGATCAATGAGTAAATTGGTTTGGATGCCACATCTGTGGAGAGATTCCCAGTGAAATGTCAGGGATCAAGTATTGGCCCTGTGAGTCCAAATCAATGTGACAGTTATGGAATGGCATGAGAGGGAATGATAGGAGTAACATGGTAATGTGTGAGGAATTGTACTGTATTACTGGATACCAGACTGAGGAGTGGTAATGGTGTTGGTTTCAAGGAATCACAACCACGTGAGAAAAATAAGTAGTGGTTCTTGCTGAAGCAAGCATCACCATTACTATTGCTCATAATCATGGTTAAGACTTTGATTCATGGTTAAGACTTTGAAATCAAACATTGATTTTTGCATGGCTGATGGAAGAAATGGGGGTCAGCCTGTCAGTGCTCAGACCATACGCCGCACACTGCATCATATTGGTTTGCATGGCTGTTGTCCCAGAGGGAAGCATCTTCTAAAGATGATGCACAAGAAAGCCCGTAAACAGTTTGCCGAAGAAAAGCAGACTAGGGACATGGATTACTGGAACCATGTCCTGTGGTCTGATGAGACCAAAATAAACTTATTTGGTTCGGTTCGGATGGTGTCAAGCGTGTGTCGCGGCAACCAGGTAAGAAGTACAAAGACAAGTGTGTCTTGCCTATAATCAAACGTGGTGGTGGGAGTGTCATGGTCCGGGGCCGCATGAGTGATGCCAGAACTGGGGAGCCACAGTTCATTGAGAGAGCCATGAATGCCAACATGTACTGTGACATACTGAAGAAGAGCATGATCTCCTCCCTTCGGAGAATGGGCCGCAGGGCAGGATTACAACATGATAAGGCCCCAAACACACCTCAAAGACGACCACTGCCTTGCTAAAGAAGCTGAGGGTAAAGGTGATGGACTAGCCAAGCATGTCTCCAGAACTAAACCCTATTGAGCATCTGTGGGGCATCCTCAAACAGAAGGTGGAGGAGCACAAGGTCTCTAACATCCACCAGCTCTGTGATGTCGTCATGGAGGAGTGGAAGAGGACTCCAGTGGCAACCTGTGAAACTCTGGAGAACTCCATGCCCAAAGAGAGTTAAGGCAGTGCTGGAAAATAATGTTGGCCACACAAAATATTGACACTTTGGGCGCAATTTGGACATTTTCACTTAGGGGTGTACTCACTTTTGTGGCCAGCAGTTTAGACATTAATGGCTGTGTGTTGAGTTATTTTAAGGGGACAGCAAATTTACACTGCTATACAAGCTGTACACTCACTACTTTACATTGTAGAAAAGTGTCATATCAGTGTCAGTGTTGTCGCATGAAAAGAAAAAGGGTGTACTCACTTCTGTGAGATAGATATATATTTTCTTAACCAACTAAATAAATAAATATTTTGCTACTGTACTGACATTCTACAGATCTACACGGATCTCAAATCCATTTTGTGTGGTGACACACTTTCGAACTCCGCTTAGCCCTGTTCCTGACTTAAATCTGGTGTGGACAAAGAGGAATTCACAGGAAGAGGCACTGATAAAGCAGTGAGAGAAAACAGAGAGACAGAGAAAGAGAGAGGATTATGGCAGGACAGGCAGGGGAGAGGTTAATGATTGGCAATGAGTATCAATGGGCCACACAGGGGGCTTTAGGAATGTCTCTCAGAGCCGGGGGCAAGTCACCGAGCCACTGTTAATCAAAGGACTTTACAATCAGATAACAAAAGGGTTAACTTAGCATGGGTGGGCTTCCACATACCAGCCCTGGGGTGCAACTCCAAAACTGCATTCTTTATAACCCCCCCTTCCACCATCATACAGTGTTGATTTCAACCTCACCATCACATTCCAATGTTTCCATCTCACTCAGACCTAAAAATTGTCACTGTTCAGTTTTTTAGCACAAGTTTTTAGAACAATTTGTTCAGCAAACATGCCGAGATGGATGAAACCTCAGGCAACCAATGGTGGAATGCAACAGATCCGGAAGGGAGCCGGCGGCCACCCGATCAGGAAAAGTTGGTGGCCACAAAATTGAGACACATTTGGGGAAACCACCACCCATGTGGAGCTCAGACAACTGCATTCTCCTGTCCTCACTGCCTATAGAGAGCTCCGGACGTCACGTGACCCATTCTGTTTACACCACCATGCTGGCAGGCGAATATGAAACGAATGGCGCCAGCATGAGTTTCAAGGCTACAGAGTTCACTGCGCACTTTAATTAAAAAACATAGACCTGTGCATAGCAAAACTTATTAGATTAAACATAACAGATCCCTATAATACTTCTAACGTGCATCGATAAAGGAATGGATAGCTTTCCTGATATCTACAGCTACCTGATCAACTTTTCCTCGTCCTACTCCAGAGACTCTTTAAAAGCCTACAAAAGCTTGGAGGGGTACAAATGGACGCAATCTAATTTTGTGATGAATATTAAATTTTGTGGTCTTCCGGCTAAAACCTGCTTCGTCATCATTGGAAGGGGTAAGTCGGCTGTGTTGTTAGGTAACGTAATCCATCCTAGCGGTCCTTGTTTATAGGTAACATAGCCAGCGTAGCTAGATCACTGTGAGCATAGCAGACATCATAAATGTCATGAAATCTTAACCCGTTTAAATCTCAAATTTTTCCCAAACATGAAAATATCTAAATGAGGTGCCCCTTGAAATAATCAATGACTACTTTGGAAATTATGGAAAAGTGTGCTTTATAACATGTCTACTGAAAATTTTTATATCACCTAAATCAGCCCAGTTATTATACACATTTTAAAAAAATCTTTCATGCCTTAGGGTTTACTATTAAACATAAAAATTCCTCTACAACACTTATAGGAATACGGAGATAAAAGAGAAAAATACAACCATCTGTTGTTTGTGTTGGTTTGCGCATTATTGCAGTGAACCATTTAAGTCGTCTATGATTTCCTCTTTGCTTCCCCCTGCCTGTTCTGTCATCTTGGCGCACAGCAGCTGTCCACCATGTGGAAATAGAAAGGTTTTTAAGGTCTAAACAGTCCGATTTTCAATTATTATTCAACCACCATTGATACAAATGGTATAGCCACTCTAGCGCTCTCCTGACGGGCTGCCAAAACGGCGAAGTTTAGATTGTGTGACGTCAACCTCCGGAGCTCTATAGGTGTGAACTTGGTGTGGTAGAAACTCTTTTGACTGTTATGAGGTGTGTGGCAAATGATACATGCAGAGTTGCGCAGTCACTGAGTTTTTAGGATTTCGCATCAACAGCTTAATGGTTATGACATGAACAATAATAGGCTAAGTATTATTAAAAGAATAGTTCACTTGGATTAAAATTCTGTCATCATTTACTCATCCTCATATTTTTCCAAACCCAGATGACTTTCTTCATGCTGCTCCTTTCTTTACAATAAAATGCATGGGGACAAACAATGTCAAGCTTATTCAAATGAATAAATGTCACATTAAAGCATCATAAAATGAGTCCATGATTCCAAGTCTTTTAAAACAATATGATAGCTTTACGTGAGGATCAGACTGAAATTTAAAGTAGCTATTTATTGAAATAAGCTTTCAATTCTCATTTACACTTTTGCATCACATTTATGCTGCTGATGTCAAACACAGTTTTCAATGATCCAAGTTTAAATATGCAAATGCGATTAAGATTTGAGGGCTTCGGCAAAAAGTAGGCTTTAAGTAGACTTGCAATGTAATTTTTCTATGGTAGTTTTACGGCACTTATAAATATGTTCTGTTTCTTTAAACTATTATGGATTTTAATTTATAAGCATTTATGCATAGTTATAGTTAATATTAATCATGTGTGAGTATACACTATTGTTCAAAAGTTTGTGATCAATTAGATTTGTTTTGAAAAAAATACTTTTATTCAGTAAGGATGCATCAATTGATTAAGTTAAGTTGGTTAAAAAAAGACTAGTTAAAAAAAAATTATTTATATGATTTCAAATAAATGCTGTTCAACTTTCTATGCAAAGAATTCTGAAAAATGTTACAGTCTCAAAAAATAAGCAGCACAACTCTTTAAAATTGATAAGAAATGTTTCTTGAGCAGCAAATCAGCATAACCGAATGATTTCTGAAGATTTCTGTGACAGTGGAGTAATGATGCTGAAAATTCAGGTTTACCACCACAAGAATAAAGTCCATTTTAAAATATATTCAATTTTTATAAAAAAAAAAAATTCACATTTTTATCAAATAAATGCAGCCTTAGTGAGCATAACAGACTTTTTTTTTTTTAAGAACATTTTTAAAAATCTAGCTGAGCTTACATTTTTGAATGGTAGAGTTACAATGTTAACACTTTTTACAGTGCCACTCTTGAATCCTAAAATCACAGGTAATAAACAACAACTGTAGACCTGCGGTGGAGCTGGAGGTGCAGCTCTAATGGAAAGCAGGTATTACAGCAGGAATGAGTCAGGCACATATCTGCCTCCATCTCTCCCTTTGTCTCACACCCTAGTCTGTCTCTCCCTTTGTTATTCTCTGTGTTATCTTTCACCGCATCTTTCTGCCTGTCCTCTCTTGCAGTGTTTTCACTCAATTCCCATCCATCCATCTTCCATTTATTCATCCCTTGATCATCTTACTAGTATTAGCCAATATTATGTTTTGATAATATGAAAGCATTACATATATATATATATATATATATATATATAAACTATTACCCCAATTATTAAATACTGGCTATGGGCATGATCTATACCTTATGTTTCTAAGCAATCTCCCTTAAAATTCTGTCAGAGAAACTCTTTGACTTGACCAAGTCAGCAATTTGCAAGCAACCACAAATAACACTAACAACAATAGCACTAGGTTGATCTGGCTGCCTACCTATGGTACATTCTTCTGTAATTTTGCACTATTTAACCTTGTTTGGGCATATACTTGTTAAACAGCAAAGGACCAATGATAGAGCCCTGAGGGATAACATGCCATGTGGTTTTCTGGAGAGAGGTGTGTTGTGATGAATCAAAGCGATCTTACTCATAAATTTAGCTTATTATAGAAACTCATTTGACTTCAATTAGTAAGCAATTAACCAATCTCTCATGATAACGATGTACTTTTTTTGGCTTAACTCTTTCCGTCAGTTTGTCTCCTGTTGCTTCTGTATAACTCCAGTAATTGCTTTCTTATTCATACCCATTGTCTGAATTCCGATCATCACTTATGTGAGAGGAAATGCCTTAAGAAAGTTCCTCCTGCAATTATTCTAGTGAAAAACACAGCGGCATTTCAAGTCAATGATTCACAGGAGAAGTGTCACCAGAGAAGCCCTCTATCTCCTTAGCTTCCTTCTGGTCTCAACTCTTATGTCTGCAGATAAGACAAAAATGTCTTAAGTCAGGGAGCAATTTCAGAGGGAATCTTTTGGTATCTCAACGTAAAGATTGAATATGAAAGACAGAGATAGACAACCAGCATTTTTGCTGTGTGAATTTTATTTCCTCAAAGATCCACTTTGTTAAATTTTTATAAAGGCTCCTAGTGCTTATTTGCAGTGTCAGCGCACTTTTTTTGTGGTATATGACACGATCAAGAGATTGATAAAGAATGATTGCAGTGCATCTCCTTTTGTTCCCTTTTAATAGTTGATAAAAAAAATGTAAGCATTCCTTTTAAAGAGCAAGAGGTCCTAACGATACACACAGACGTGTGTGTTTACAGGCAGGCACAACTGACCTGGCATCGACTGAAGATGTCTGCAGGGGTTAGATGGACATGGAAATGTCTGAGAACGTGCACGGCCTGGTCACGTGCCTTTTCTGAGCAGTCCAAAATCAGGCAGCGTCCCTCTCCGACCTGTGACCGTAACTATTTACACAGATACACACATTCAGACAGAAAATAAATTCAAGCGAACAGGAGTTTTGTTAAGCAGAGTGGGCTTTGTACTAAAACATAGTGAGCTTCCTATGGAGGCAGTATTTTATAGGCACACTATGTAGGCAGTAGGATACAAGAAAGCTCACAGACCATGTTTCTTATTATCTCAAATACACACTTACTGTTTGGTAGGGCTGACCTGCGGTGAGGATGACACGACCTTCAGCACGGGCCAGCTGGAGGAGAGAATATAACATAACAGCAAATAATTTTTTTTTTACATATTTGTTTTCACAATATACTAACAAATACATTGCTACTTTTTCAAAATAGTAATAGAGTGATTTAGTTATGCTTTGACGTGACTACTAAAACTGAGATTAATATAAAAGACTTCCTCAGGAGGAATTTGCCTTAACATGTACTTTAAGGCAAAATATGACAACGTCTGTTTTGTCTATTTAACCCTTCTGTGCTGTTCGGGATGTTTTCATCCACTATGGGGAATTTTTGAGTCTTAATTTGGCCATAACTTTCTCCGTGTTTCAGCAAATGGAATGATTTTTGGTGACAAATCTTATTTTGACACATATTTTGGGAAAATGCTTTGAAAATTTTCAAAAACTCAACAGTACTCTGTGGGCAAATTCACTACCCTTTCGTTATGATTTTAACTGCTTTAAAAATGTATCAGATAAATATTTTTTTCAAATTTTTTTGCTTAAATCTATTAAATCAACCTCAGTCCTGATCAAAACTACTAAATTTTTTTTAAAAAATCAGGATTTTAACTCTTTAATTGCCAAATTCATAAATGATGTCACTGATTTGGGAAAAAACGTGTCAAAGATTAGAAACAACATCGGCTTTGATGCGTTGTTAGTTTTTGTGCAGCATCAGATTTTAACGTTTTAAAGAGTTAAAATCCTGAATTTGTTTTTTTTTAAATTTAGTCGTTTTGATCAGGACTGAGGTTGATTAATAGATTTAAGCAAAAAAATTTGAAAAAAATATTTATCTGATATATTTTTAAAGCAGTTAAAATCGTGGCTGTTTTCAGCCACGAACATAACGAAAGGGTAGTGAATTTGAACAATGCACAAGGGTTAATTGTAGGAGAATCTATGAGGCTGTAGTCAATTGATGATAACCCTAGGTAAATCTGCGTGCTTTACATTATTTGCCCTTGTGGAGACATATATAGGTTAAACAGCAAAGGTCTGAGAATAAAGCCCTGAGGGACACCACATATGCCATAGATTTTTAGTCACTTATTATTTCTAAATATGACCTGAAACTGTGGAGGACCATTACATAATGTCCTACCAGTTTAAAAACTAAATGTAACTAATACATATACGTCAATACGTCAAATATCAACAAAAGGGGACTAATTGTTTCACCTCCGCTGCTACTTTATGGTCATCCGTGTTTTCCAGCATCTTGACGTCCACCCCCAGACATCGCAAAAAACGACCCAGACCCTGCAGCATGTTATCACAGACCACTCGTAGCTCTGGCGGCGTGATTTCGGGACCTTGGTACTCTGAATCCTTAATCCAGTCCTTCTCCACAGAGTGGGGTTCGTTCGCCTTCTGCCGAGCCTAAAAATTAGAACATACTCCAACATCATTGGTGAAGATGACATTATTTGACGTTTCTATATTCTAAAGTGTTCTAAAGATAGTGATCCATTATGTTGTATCAAGAGATTGGAGAAAAGGGTGAGCAGGACATATTAGATGGCTTGTTACTTTTTGACCTACACAAACAAGTTTTTTTATCCATGGGGTCTTTAACGAAAATGATCATTTATACATAAAATATGCAGAAAAATATTATAAAAACCCCTCAAAAAAGGACTATTGTTTGCAACATTTTAGCTGTTCTCCTTAATTTCTGCATTATAAAAACCCCACATGTTCTCATCAGCTATTTATATTTTGAATTTTATGACAGTAACTATGACAACAGAGTAATTTTCAGTACTACAGGCTCATAAAAATTGCAGTCAGAATCTGGCAGGAAGAGCGAACTGACCTCTCTTCTTTTAGACTGCTTGTTCTTCTCTTTGGGTTTCTTCTCGTGGTTCTTGGCCGGTTGGGCTGAAGGAATGGAGCAAAGGTTCTCTGGCAAACCAAATGCCTTCGGGTCCCGGGACAGGACAAGGTAGACATCCAGCAGGCAGTATGCATCAGCGGCTGAAAATAGATAGAGAAAGAGAATGGGAGAAGGTTCAAATCTCTCATGCAACCACATGAAAAATTTTGTTACCAGCATAGTAGAGTTGGCTGGTCCGGAGTGGCCGACGTTCCCAATTGGAGAGCTGCTCGGTTTTTTTCAGTGGTTTTCCCAACACCTGCTGTACTAGCAGACTCAGGCCCTTCTCTGCCGGTCCTACACCTACTTCCACTGACCGACATACTTTGTTCCCAAACCAGCACCGCTGAAGCTGAGGGGACAGGGTCATTTGTAAGAAGATTAAGTAAAATAGTAACATGAATAGGATGCATTTGTTAAATGTTTCAGTTAATCAATCCAATCATCAGTAATTAGCTGATGGGGGTCATCTGTAGCAGTACCTCCTGATGGACATGGAGCAGGTCCAGAACTCCCTCCATTTTCAGTGGCTCTTCCCTGAGCTCAGGCCATGTGCTGACCAGACTCCGGAAGTCTCCAGACATCCCATAACCTAGTAAACACATCCACAAACTAGCAATGCTATCCAAAGCTCAAGGTAGAATTTCCACATCTCTCCTGATAATCAAAAAAAAGCCACCGCAGGAACTTTCCCCAGGAACTAGGGACCTTGGGGTGGTACTTTGTGTGTTTCGACCGCAGGGACCAGGGTCTAAATGAAGTTCCGGGTAAAATTACTCCCTCAGAAAGTCCTTGCTCACGAGGAAGTCCTTTTTCAAAGCTCAGGAACTTTCGGAGGTGGGACTTGAGTGCTGAAGATGGTTGAGATCATGCAGCATTTTGATTGGTTTACGCCACTCAGTATTTTATTTCAACCACCATTTTTAAAAGTCTGTGGACCAAGTTGTTTTAAGAAATGCGATTCAAACGGACTGACGACGGATTTATTAAGCTTATATGTCCCACACAGTCCTACGTCAACGGAATAATTTGCTTAATCTTCCCGGTATTTTAGACAGTGATAGAAACGCAAGGTCTGGGGAAAAAAAAAAGTTCCTAGGACAAATTGTTCCTGGTCACTTTGGTGGAAATGCAGCTTAACACGGGTAATGTAAAGAATTTCAAAAAGTTTAATTTGTCTTGAGGTCTCCTACCTAGTTTGACGATGCTCTTGTCTGATAGCAGAGTCCTGATTAAGTCCACTGTGATGCTGTGGTGGCTAATGGCATGGGCACAAAGGTCCAGCAGAAACACCTGTTCCTGTAGGGCCAGCTGGATCAGAGCCACACGCTGAGGCAACACAGTGCCAAAACCGGCTCTCCATTCCATGTCAATTCCCACCACACAACCAGGCTGAAGAAGAACCAGCAGAAACAGTTAAATATACTGGAAAACAGGATCTAGAAATACATCAGTACATAGAGGTTAGTCAAATCATAATCAGAATTTATATTATAAAAAAAAAATGTTACCTTTAAAACAGCTTCTCTGCACTGCTCAACTTTATCTAATGTTTCTACAAAGTGGACGTTTTCTCTGGCCAGAGGCAGCTGGTAGTATTTTTGCTGATCAGACTGTGTCCAGGACTCGGGTGGGCCACTTACAGGACACATCACTCTATGAGAGGAATATACTTGTGAGGGTGATGGTTGTGTCTGTACAGGTTTGTCTATACTTGGAAGGTAAAGTATCTTCAAAAATAGTCAAGTCATGTCACCTTTATTTACATAGCGCTTTATAAAACAACAGATGGTTTCAAAGCAGCTTTACAGTGATAACAGGAAAATTATTTAATGATGCAAAAAAAGGCTGTAAAGCAGCTCTAAAAAGAAAATGGAATCACATTTAGTGTCAAATTTAACATCAAAAACTTCAGTAAGCTTTGTGTGAAGGTTACGGAAAATATTATTATAAAAATCATTTATAAGAGGTCTTTACGAATATAGTTGTTTAGATCTATCTGTGCATTTTATTTAATACTTACAGCTGCTTGGGGGAAAGGCTCTGTATTTTTTCCCAGACTCCTATGGGAAGCCGGTTTCTCGGTAAGCTGTAATGTGCAGCCCACTGCGCAGCAGTCTGGAGGCTACAGTGTTTAACCAACAGCTGTACCAACTGAACCTGGAGCTCTAGATTACCTTGAATCATGGCCTGAGATCACACACACACACAACACCCACACACTCATTTAAAACTCAGTTAAAATGTTTACGTACGGAATCAAACCAGAATAAGTTTTACCTGAACATGGTCTCTCCAGTTCTCTTCAGACATACTTTTCTGTCAAATACAATGAAGCAGACACATCACTGCAATACATCGCATACCGTATTTGCAAAACAGTATCGGAGAAGCACAGACTTCACATTTAACCTCTGCAATGTGATTGTGAGAGCACAAAATATTCAACGGTAAATTAAGGGTGAGACTTCATCTTATTAATCAGAATTTGATTGGTTTAGAAAACATATTTAATTATGTCACACTTTTTTTTTTTTTGAAAAATCTACAAATTTATTGAATACATTAATGCAACTTATTACACATAAAATTATACCTCTTAAGAGGAGAATTAACAATATATTTTATCAAGATTTATACAACTGTCATGTCATAATGAAGAAAAAGCCTCATAAAAACAAAAAAACTCATGATAATAAAAATAAATAATTACAATTTTTATTAAAATGTTTTGCATTACCTTTTAGTACTTCTTAGAAAAAAAGAAACTTGTATTTTACCAAAGCTAATTATTAATAAATTACTCAATAAATTATATTAAATATTTATAATAAAATTAATTAATTTATATTAATATTTAAAAAATATTTCATACAAAAAAATATTTAACATTAATTTAATTATTAGAATTAAACATCACCTTAAAATTATTTTTTAATATTGTTGATATTTGAAAAGCCCGTCTACTAATTCAACATCACGAGGAGCAACCGGCATGCAGAAACAAAAAACATTAAACAGGACGTGATATCATTGTCAGGACCTCATGACTCAGCAAGTCTCTTAAAATATAATTTTACAAGATAATTTGACCAGGAAAGGTTAGTTCAGGTTGTCATGCTGTGCAAAATGATATGCATGAATTAATAATTCTGTAAAAACAAATACTGCTGGTCTTGAAAGATATATATTAAAAACATTTATGAAAATAATGATTAAGATGGGTACTTTTATTCAATGCGTTCATTTATCCAAAATAGATTCTTACTTGATGGTTACACCAGATGATATATTTAGAGTCACTGAACTGAAACTCTTGAAAACAGTTTCAAAACCAATGAACACAAAAAGCAAATTTCTAAGAACTTAACACTCTTATATGTTTTTTACCAAAGCGATGCAAAAAAAAGCAGAGAAAATGGGGAACTTTCTCACCTCGCCGAAGGTTTTGTACATGAGAAACCTCAGTGAGTCCAGCTTCCTCTTGTAGACAGAATTAGAGCACAGACCTGTAGCAACCGAAACCCACGGGACAAGTGTGAACATCAAATATAACGCATCGATAAAGCGTACACTCTTGAGATGACGAAAGTGTCAAACAGTCGTGGAATGACACGCTCACACACCTGGGTCAACGCAGAATTTCTCCATGAGTCTGAAGACTTGCTTACTGAGCAGCTTGGGCTGAATCTGGTCCGTCTGATGTTTAGAGAGAGCCAGGTGTGGGTACTGACTGCAACCACACAACATGTCACAATCACTCAGCAAACTCTGCATTAGAAATTACACCGACATTTAAAAAAAATAATAATAATAATAATAATAATAATAATAATAATGATACTTTTCATAGTAAAAATCAGGCATCAAAGGATTTACAGGAGAAAAGTAGTATATAAATGAGTATTATAATATTATATAACAAACTATTATTAGTAGTATTATTATTATCATTATTATAAAAACAATAAAGCATTAATAATAAATGTAAGAAATATTAATATTATGTATTTAGAATTAATGTATTAATTTATTATTAATGAAATCAGGCATCTAAACATTAAAAGATTAATCATAAATGGATACATTTGTGTAATAAAAAGAGAATTGTTTAAATAATGACTTAATAATAATAATAATAATAATAAGTTATTATTTAAACAATTCTCTTTTTATTACACAAATGTATCCATTTATGATTAATCTTTTAATGTTTAGATGCCTGATTTCATTAATAATAAATGAATACATTAATTCTAAATACATAATATTAATATTTCTACCATTTATAATTAATTCTTTATTATTTTTATAATAATGATAATAATAATAATATTTTATTATTAATAATTTTAATTGTACACAATTTTGCAGATGTAAAAATCAGGCATGAAAACTAAAACAGTATAAAAAATGGATGAGTGATAAATGATGGATAAATGAGTATTATAATATGATTGACTATACTTAATAATAATAATAATAATAATAAAATATATATATATATATAATATATTTCATAATTTTAATAGTAATTTTTCAAATACAATTGGACATGTAAACAACGTAAAAAAAGATGGATGAATGATAAATGATGGATACATGTATTTACTATTATGAAATGAAGGAATAGACTAGACTAGATTATTAACAATAATAATAATAATAATAATAACAAAAAGTAAATAAATATTATTATTATTATAAAAGGTTTCAATATTGGCATTTCAGGTGAAGCTCATGAAGAAATGACCCTAAAAGATGTTTTTGCATAATCAAGACTAATTAAGGACCTTTTTCGGCAATTAAACACATTTTCCTTATAAATTCTTGATACGGTCTTGAGACATAATAAACAATCCGGCAGGGAATTAAATAATCAACATTTTTCAACATTTCAATAATCAATATTTAGATACATTTGGTTAGAACATTGATGAATTGTCACCTGAGTAGTGTCTGGATGCTGAAGTTGGGATCACACCAGGAGTCCAGCAGTGTGACCAGCCGCTGCTGCAGATCAGGATGGTCACGCACATACAGCTCCGCCAGCGACAGCTTGTCCAGGAGAATGACAGGCACGCACATCTGCCAGCACAAACCGAGGACAGTGGGAATAAGATGGTCCAGCTTCATAGAGTAAACATCCAGCAATATTCAACAATGTGGTTGAACTGACCTTCTCCATGTCTAGATCTTTCTGGAGTTCCACTTTGACACTGAACACCAATGCCTGTTACAAAAATACAATATGTAATATAGCTTACGCTGCACAACATACAGCTCATTATATTGTTATTGTCAAATATAAACATTTTCTATTATTAATAATCAATTAGGTTGATTATGTATGATATATGTTGAAGCCATTTCTATGGAAGTAATAATATTTGAGTTTATTTTGTGTTTTATGAATCTGAGAAAAAACCTGTGTTGCAAATTAAATGTAGAAGTTAGAATGTAAGAAGTTAGCCAGGGATCTAGTATAAGGAAATTTGATTGGCTGAGAGATCTAGTATGAAAGAAATCAGAAACAGTCAGAAGCCACTGGACTTTGGAGCAACACAATCTTTTGACCTACACGGAACTGCAGTTAACTTGTAAGAAAAGTAAAGATCCTAAGTTTTTGTGTCTTTTATGTTTGAGATTTATAATTAAACAGTCAAACGAAGAACTCTGGATTCAAGACTTTTATTCGCTGACGTTTTTTGTTGAGTTAATGACGTAAGCTTGTTGCACTCACAATATATATATATATATATATATATATAAAATATATAAATAAATAAATATAAATAAATATATAAATATATATAAATATATAATATATAAATATTATAAATAAATATAAATAAAAATAAATATATAAATAAATAAATAATATATAAATAAATAAATATATATATATATATTCATTTTATTCAAGTATTAAATGGTTTCCTAATGTACATTATCTTTTGATGCCTACAAATCCTTGACTGTTTAATTCTCAACTGTATTTCAAAATGTCATAATTTTGTTCAATAAAATAAATCTTAAAACAATAAACAGTAAACAATCTGACATTCAAAATCATTTTTTTTTATTTTATTTTATATGATACTATTATATTATATTTTATATTTTATTTTGCCCATAACAGGTCTGGGCCATATACGTTTCTAACACTAGTAACCATATTCTTTTTCTTGCATCATCATGTTGGTGCATGTTGTGAAAGTGTCAGTCATCTTACATGGACTGGTGACAACTTCCACTCACCTCTTTAAAGCAGCGGCAATCATGCAGGAAGGCCACATGTTCTAGCAGCAGAGGTCTTTTCAGTGAGCTCAGCTGATAAATCTCCAGCAGGGGGTCCATATACCCGGGATGAGAGTCTGTGAGGAGCTCTAGGGCTTGTTTCTGTAAACGCAGTTTCTCTTCTTCCCTCAGGACATTCAGACTGGCCTGAGGATTACTGGCCCTCCAGCGCATAAACTCTGAGAGAATGAACTGGCTCAGTGTGGTGGTCTTGGCTTTTTGGACGGTAACGCAGCCCTCCAGGAAGTCCAGCAGACCCACAAAGGGCTCCTGCATCTGCGAGAAACTGCCTGCTAAAACCTGCCGCAGCTGAGAGAGGAAGAGGGGAGCTTTTCAGACAGTTTGGCCAAATAAAAATGCAAAAAAATAAAATAAATAATAATATAATAAAATGAAAATATGGATTAAGTAAATTAATAAACACTTGAAATTCCTTTATAATATGTATTAGTTCATATTGTTTATTCTGTATTTGCTTCTTACCCAAAATACAAATCTTTAGCCTTTAAATGTAAAACCTTGTTGGTGTTGCACAACGATTTGATTTCTTCCTCGAGTTACAATTATGCTATTATTAAATTATGAAAACTTACCATGGAGTCCAAACTAATTGAATTCTGAACCAAATGTCATATTGAGTAAAGCATTGGAAATACATTAGACTCTCATACAAAAGGGGAAAATTTAAGTAAACAGGATGGATGTGATAAAAAAATGTAATGATTTAATTTTGGTGATAATCTTAGCCAAGTGAAAACTATACAAGAAAATGTTCAATATAAGGAAAACACCATCAACAGCATTTGTGATATAACATGGATTACCACAGAAAATTACAACTCTTTATCTAATTATGCTTATAATGGCTGGAGGAATATCAAAAAAGTGTTGGGCATATATTGCTAGTTGTTTACATCCCTTCTCTCCAGTGATCTTATCACTAGCATCTCACCTCTCATGATACACTCACACGCTCTGCTCAAGTATAATTGCATCTGTTTCTTACCTCCTCCTGCTCTTTCCTGTTCCACAGGCCATAGAGGTGCTCCAGCAGGGCAGCCAGGTCAACACCTGGGGCCAAACACATGACACCCGGGTTACACACAGTCCTGCCTGTCAACACTCATCAGCTCTTAACTACACGTCTGTTTTTACTCCACCTCGCCAATTCTCATGTTAATTGTATTGGGTTTTGCCACTTTTTATTAAACAGTTAAAGCAGAGAGTGACAAGAAATGTTGCAGCCTGGACTCGAACACGTTTTTCCCATATGGGCACCATAGCGCAAACACCACAGTGCCACTGCACCGATGATTTTACAAGTGTGTTGTAATTCCTTTTCCCTAAATAAACCGATTTCATTGTTCTAAGTTTTTCATCAAAATATATTTTGATTTATACATAGTTTGGGGCGGGACTACCTGTTTGACCGACTAATGGCAGAGTAGACAATGTTTGAAAACAAAAATAATTTCCACAAAACATGTTCTACTTCACCTTCCAAATGAAACCGCTTTCGTGATTGCAAAATTTATCTTTGCAATGTGACATTTCTAAATACTCGAGTAAAACCTGATTGGACCGTGAAAAGTGGTCTATATATGACCGGTAAGTTCGAAAAATCAGCAGTAAAAGAAAGTCATCAGGGCTTGACTTACTGTTTTCCCCCCAAACATTTAAATGAGATTATTTAAATTAGATTACAATCTATAAAAAGTATTGCATTACTAATCACTTTCTAAATCCCACATCAACCAGCTGAACAACACTAGGACAGACATGAAACTTCTCAATTCGGTCAAGTAAATAATATAAAATTGCATGAATTATTCTTGAACTGATTTTTCCCCCCACCCAAAACAAACTCATTTCTTTATTCACACTTTTAAAATAAAAATGTATTTTGTATTCTGGTGTGAGTTTGGGGTGGGACTACGTGTGACGAGGGAGTGTTTGAAAACACATTATTTGAGCAAATTTGTTTAATGCTACAAGTGGCACAAATTTTACACGCTTCACTTGAGCCAGTTGAGTGCAAATGAAACTGCGTTCATAATCGCAAACCATTTTATTTCTGTAACGTGACATATTTCAGAATACTTAATTAAAACCTGACTGGATCATCAAAAGCGGTCTCTATTATATGACAGTAAAGGCTCATATTTGGCTATAATTTCTCTCTAAAGCGCCTGTGATTTATGCACATTTGATCAAAATAGCTTCTACGGGCAGACAAAAGTTTTGTATCGTTTACACGACGGATGCACACTCATCTTTTAATTATTACCCTGTCTGGCTGTGTGTCTATTTTCCTTAAATTCCTTAAATAAACTCAACCTGATGCGGTAGATTTAATGTTTGGGTCACGGTCTTTATATCAAACGGAATTAAATCAGTGCTGCCGTCGGGTCCCGGGTTTACCAAAGTCAGCTGAAAGCGAAAGACAAAAGAATGCGAACACTTTTTTTTTTTTTCCTTCAGAAATAGGCAGCAATGAATCATTCATAACAAGACCAGGAATGCGTTTTAAAGAAAGTAAACAGAGTCAGTTTTGTTTTCACGTTCACTTTTTTTCCCCCACCACTGTAAGACTTAACTAACTTTTCCTTCTGAATCCAGGATACGGACTTAACCATTTAACTTCCTTTGTAATGCACTCCTTGACTTCTTTTTCCCAGTCAGCTATTGTTACATGTGGATACTTCACACCGCATTTGAATCGAGCAAAAAGGGTCAGAAAATTAACATTTAATACGCGGAACAGGGAGAGAAAGGAGGACTCTATTGTCGTGTGAGAGGTGTTGGGGCTTTGTATTTTGGGCTGTGATTCCAGGCCACAAAACTGTGAGAAGATGAGCCATTTTTGAGGAGGAAGAGGGGGGGGGGGGTCGAGACAGGAGCGGCCGGTGACAATGGGGTAACGGAGGGGAGGTATATGTCCCTTTGAGTAGCCCTGAAAGCAACTGCCTCTCTCATGCTGTGTGGCCAACACCTTTCTTCTCCTTGCCTCTCCTTCTTCCCAGGGCCGGTTTTCCTGTCCCCCACTCGGCCCCCCTTCTTTGTGTTTGTCTCGGATTTCCCCCGGAAAGGGCAACACGGTGGTCACGGTGTAAAAAATCCAACCTTCCTGACCGACAGCCTGGGAAAGTGGTGCAAAGGGCTTTTCTCCGTCCACTCTTAGCGCAACCCCACCCCCCTCAGGGTGCGTAGTCCCGCACGGAGATCATCGTATTTGCCCGCGATACTTCCTGGACTGACTTAAACATCACTTAGGATAGTCTGTGATCGGTGTGCACGCATATTAGCGCGATGACACAAACACATTATATTCTCTGGTGTTTGTCTGTACTCCACCCTAACCTCATTCTTTTACAGGCATTAACATACACGCAGGCATGGGAGGAAAGTGGGGCGGAAGGACATTAAAGAATGTAGACTATGCAGCTAGTCAATGGGAAGTTCAGAAAGTGACAATGTTATTGAAGGAGATGAGTATATAGTTATAGAAGTCCATAACATTTAAGACTTCCACTTCAAACAAGCTCTTTATCGATTAGATTACCTTTTCTTTTTTCTTTTTTTTGTGGTATGTGCAAAACGCCGCCATGATTGTAAAGTTGACCCGACTTTCCCTGTAAGCCATTGTTAAGGTCGTTGCTACGGTATTTAGCACGGTTGCTATGCGGTTGGGCATCGATCGGACTCGATTCAACAGGTGGTTGGAAAATATAAGGGTTTGATGATGTCAGCTGAAGAGGAGAGGCGTTTCAGAGGTGGAGCAAAATGTCAAATTTTAATGAAATTTTTCTCATTTAAAACAACATGTACCGAAGAATTGTTCACATAAGACAAGGAACGTGTGTTAAAGTAAAAGGGTCCATTTTAATTTTATGGATGCACAGAAAATTCTGGCCAGTAATTATTTTACTTATTTAGTCGATAATTTTTTTTTTTTTTCGTTAAAATTTCTAAACTGCTTTGTCTAAATAAATTGAAAATAAAACACTAAAATTAGTTCTTTTAAATATATGAGTTCGCTTAAGCGTCACTACATTATTACGTACGGTATACGTTCAAAAGTTCAAGGATTTGTTTTGGTTTTTGTGAGAAGTCTCTTCTGCTCCTCAAGGCTGCATTAATTTAATCAAAAATCAAAAACAGAAATTCTGTGAAATATAATTACCATTTAAAATAACTTTTCTATTGTACTAAATCTAAAAACTGTAATTTATTCCTGTAATAAAAGCTGAATTTTCAGCATCATGACTCCAGTCTTCAGTGTCACATGATCCTTCAGAAATTATTCTGATATGATGATTTGCTGCTCAAGAAACATTTATTATTATCAAAGTTGAAAACAGTCAGTTGTGTCGCTTCTAAGGATACTTTGATGTATGTATATATATATATATATATATATATATATATATATATATATATATATATATATATATATACACACACACACATATATATATATTAGTCAAAAAGTGAATGCATTTATACATTTATTATATATATATATATATATATATATATATATATATATATATATATATGTGTGTGTGTGTGTGTGTATGTATATATATATATATATATATATATATATAATAAATGTATAAATGCATTCACTTTTGACTAATTTATTATATTCTTGCTGAATAAAAGTACTAATTTCTATCAACAAGACAAACTCTTGCTAACCCCAAACTTTTAAACGGTAGTGTAAAAAAACTCATGTAATGACCATTAACCCAATTTATGGTACTAATATATTTTGTATGTATATTTGTTTACTTACAATGAGAAGTTTGTTCTAATAATTATCCCTAGGAATGACCAGTAACATTCATGCCAGCTTTAGCACACAATGCTTACTAAAAGTATTCAAGGGTGCTTGAAACGTACCTTTTGATTGTCCTACCAGGCTCATTCTTGTACACCTGGTGGCGCTGTCCTAACTCAACGCCACACCCTCTACAAAAGAAAAGAATCATTGTTATGACTAAAGTGCATGGAAAAACTGATTCCCAACACAGATCTGGATAACAGGCTAGAACATGCTTAGGAGATGTCCAACATTGCATAATTCTTCTGCCTGGTGGATTTTATTTACATTGATCACTGGTTTATAACTGAAAAATGCAAACAAACACAAACTCTTCCCATGACTTGCTTCGTTTTGGCTGGAAAGTTACAGCAGGATTTGGTAGATGAGTGTCAAATGAAAATGATTTTTTTCCCCCCGTGTAACAGTCCCCAAAAATGCGCAGTTTTGCAGCTGGTCTTAATATTATTCTCACACATTCTCATGCAGTTTCTCTCAAATCAGCAGCACTCGCACACACACACACACAAAAAGTGTTATATATCATTCCCTATTGTATTTGCAGTGCGTCAGGGGTGAGATTTACCTTCAGATTACAAGGGGAAATACATAGTCTTTTTTTTTCTTCTAGTTTCTTAGCATTACAGTTAAAGTGACACATGTTGAGCAACACGTGAACAAGTGCCTCAGGTGTCAATACCCACATGTACACATTTCAGTCTCTCACACAAACACGGTCTCCCTCCCTGTGGGAACAGCAGCCCTAGAAAAGGCAGTCTGCCAGCTGGCTAGGCGACGTGCTTTAGAGGCTGAGGATGTTTTGTTTTTTTTGGTCTGGAGTCTGAACTGTTTCTTTCAGCAGTCTCAGGGGAAGCTCCTGGCACTGAACGCCAAACCTCTCGGTCCCGACACCGACTCGCATCTCTTCACTGACATCTAGTGGGCACACATGGCTCAGACAATACCAAATCCTTGCATTTGCCTGTTCATTTAACTGTGTTGCTTATATGCTTTGACTAAACGCCAAATAAATTGTTAATGTCATTTATTTTCCGGGAGCTCTTTGCTTCCAGCTTCGGTTAAACTGCTAACTCTGATTGTAAATTAATTAACTAAATTATTTGCTAACTGCATTCTTTAAATTGTAATGTTGACATCCGTTCTCTGTAAAGCTGCTCTGAAACGATATGCATCGTGAAAAGCGCTATACAAATAAATTTGAATTGCATTGAATTGAACTAAAGCAGACTTATGAATACTATAGAGGCAAACTATAGATGTACTACGAACCTGTGATTATTCAAAAAATGCTTCGAAAGTTACTTTTTCTCAAGTCTATGTAATTTGGACGGTTGAGAACCACAAAAAGTAACATTTTTAACCAGCTTCACCTTAATTTTTCATCAATAAAATATTTGATTACAAACATCTGAACCCAGAGCTGGTAGTAAATGACTACATGTAATCTAAATTAGTTTTTATACTATATTATACATATAATAAGTTTCACTTTTGCACAGATATTGAGCCATTTCAGTGTACAATTTTCCAATGTGCAATATTTCTTTTGTAAATTTATTTAGTTTTCTGTTTTTATATTAGTTTGTACTACTTTTTAGCATGTACCCCTGCTGTTGCTGAATGCAATTTCCCCACTGCGGGACAAATAAAGGTTTTACTTACTTACTGATTCTAAATTACATGACAAAAATTGTAGTTAGGAACATAATCCATTATTTTACACATAATCTAATCAGACTGTTTGATCACTTTTAGATTACATTTGACCTAACTCTACCAGATTGATTTGAATAGGATAATCTTATACCACACGGATATAAAAATACAAAGAGAAAGAAAATATATATTTAATTAAATATTACATTACATCAGGGTTTGGTGACGAAACTGCAGTTTTATAAAAAAAAATGAAATTAAAATAAGTCATTTTAAAATAAAAATAATCAAAATAAAACAGATTTAAAAATAGATTTTTATTTGTTTACCTGCATGTCATGCGACCATTAACTGACATCAGAAAACAGCGAACTTATTATTATATTATTATTTACTTAAATGTTATTATTGACCTAACTTATGAACTTAAAATCTCAGGGCTTACCTCAAATAAATATATTAGGCCAAAGAGGTTCAGCTGGCAAAAAAGTTGAGGATTCTCTGCATCGCATGTAAATAAATGACATAAAATGGGTAGTCGGTAGTCGTGACACAACATAAATTTGTTCATATTAAAGTGTTTCAAATACAGGTTAAATAATCGAGGGACGATTTTTTTTAAAAAAGTGTGTTTGTCAGGAGTTGCTTACAAGTGAGAAACCAATTCTTAAAAGTGAAATGATTTGTGTTCATCACTTCCACAAACCTGGAAGACCTTCTGAAAATATACAAGCAGTATATGTGTTAAGAGGTGTGTGTGTGTGTGTGTTTGTGTGTGTGTGTGTGCGCGTTTTTGTGACATATCAGGACACAAATGTGTATAACGACATGGGTATGACACTGGTATTACAACTTCAACGTGAAATATGAGGACATTTCATATGTCCCCACTTTTCAAACAGCTTTAAAAACATACTAAACAATGTTGAATTAAAAATGTAAAAATGCAGAATGTTTTCTGTGAGGGTTAAGTTTAGGGGTGGGGGGGGGCAGAATGTACAGTTTGTACAGTATAAAAACCATTACGCCAATGGAATGACCTCACTTTGATAGCAAAGTGAGGTCTTGAGATTCTTTAAATTTTGGGGTCTATATGACCCCAAAATTTAAAGAATGATTGTAAAAAATACAGTAATGCTGTGTTTTTGGATATACAAAGTACTTTTGTACCTATTTACCACACAATTCCTCAACTATACCATTAGCTTGCGCGTGAAATATTAATTTTTTATGAAAAAAAATACTTAAATGTATGTGTGTGTGTGCGTGTGTGTGTGTGTGTTTGAGTGAGCATGTCTTTTCTACATTGCATTTGTGCTCTAGTACCAGGCCTTCATTTCTGTGTGGAAATTTTCAGATTTATGCAGGAATTATTGATTTTATTTGTCAATTTCTAAAAAAAATGCTTTCAATTGGAGTCACACCTGTGTGTGTGTGTTTGTGTGTGCAAGTGATCATGTCCGTTCCACATTACATTTGTGCTCTAGTACCAGGACTTCATTGTGGTATGGAAATTTTCAGATTTATTCTGGATTTATAGATTTTTTTTGACAAATGAAAAATAAAAAACACGTTTTTTCCGATTTTTCCATTCATTTCAATGTGGGGTCATATTGACCCCAAAGGTCATGAGTGTGACTATTTTTTTTTTTACATACCTTTAGAACAACCGAATCAAGCCCAGCTTTTTTGTGCATGTATAGATAGATAATGTAGGAAAAGTCACAAAATTACATTCCTCTAAGATGAAGGGAACCATTTTTTTTTAACGAATGAAACGTCAATCGGGGTCTTATAGACCCCGAGGACATAAGAGGGTTAAAATGTTGAACTCAAATGATGGTCTCTATGGTGACGCGTCAGTTGATTGGCAGTTTGCTCTGTTGTTCAAAGGAAGCGCGATTTACGCGAACAATAGAGGCACGCGACCAGCCGCATCAGGACGCGCTCCACTAAACTGATCACAACGAGTCACACCGCCGTGATTTCACGCACCACAACACTCATTATTCCTCATAAAGATGGGTTTTTTCAACCAGATGTGTTGGACTTATTACAACTCGCATGACATTTTTATTGTGCTAGCTGGACTGTATAAACTTAAATAGAAAACAGAATTGAGTAGCCTTATTACAAACGCCTTAACGTATGGAAGCCCGTTCCCGCCACTGTTGAGAAAAAAAAATATTCCGTAAGTCATAATAATGACTTAGTATCTCATAATAATGACTTAGTATCTCATAATAATGACTTAGTATCTCATAATAATGACTTAACATCTCATAACTTAGTATCTCATAATAATGACTTAACATCTCATAACTTAGTATCTCATAATAATGACTTAACATCTCATAATAATGACTTAGTATCTCATAATAATGACTTAGCATCTCATAATAATGACTTAGCATCTCATAATAATGACTTAGCATCTCATAATAATGACTTAGCATCTCATAACTTAGTATCTCATAATAATGACTTAACATCTCATAACTTAGCATCTCATAATAATGACTTAGCATCTCATAACTTAGTATCTCATAATAATGACTTAACATCTCATAATAATGACTTAACATCTCATAATAATGACTTAACATCTCATAATAATGACTTAGCATCTCATAATAATGACTTAACATCTCATAATAATGACTTAGCATCTCATAATAATGACTTAGCATCTCATAATAATGACTTAGCATCTCATAATAATGACTTAGCATCTCATAACTTAGTATCTCATAATAATGACTTAGTATCTCATAATAATGACTTAACATCTCATAACTTAGTATCTCATAATAATGACTTAACATCTCATAATAATGACTTAGTATCTCATAATAATGACTTAGCATCTCATAATAATGACTTAGCATCTCATAATAATGACTTAGCATCTCATAATAATGACTTAGCATCTCATAATAATGACTTAACATCTCATAATAATGACTTAACATCTCATAACAATGAATTAACATCTCATAATAATGACTTAACATCTCATAATAATGACTTAGCATCTTTAACTTAATAAAAAAGGTTTTTTTATTAAGTTAAAGATACTAAGTCATTATTATGAAATACTAAGTCATTATTATGAGAAAGTTTCTCATTATTATGAGAAAAGTTTCTCATTATTATGAGATACTAAGTCATTATTATGAGAAAGTTTCTCATTATTATGACTTAAGGAATATTTTTTTTTCTCAACAATGGCGGGAACGGGCTTCCATATTAATGTCACTTCCAGTTAAACAGGACAGTGTCAGCAGACATTCTCGACAAATACAAACCCTGTTTTAGGATGTTTTATCAGGACCAGTGTGTGAGGTAACGTTATAAGTTAAAAAAAAAACTGAATGACTGTGAGTTAGAATAAAACTACCAATTAAATCTTGAGTCTTCTTTCACTTTCACGTAAACTTGAAAAAGTTGCCAAATGTTAATGTATATATTTTGAAACTCGATGGACTCAAAAAGACGTTTGTTTACGTTGTAACTTCACAATTCGGCTAATGTCAACGCGCTAGCATGAAAGCACTGACTACTCTTCCACGAGGCATAAACAACTTTGACTGGTGTTAAAAACAAGACGAATAAATCTACACGTTTTAACTGAATCAGTGTTAACTGTGAATATTCAACTTACTTAATGTTGATGTCAACAACCGAGGAAACTGTGCTGGATCAATTCTTTCCACATATCCGGGCAGAACCGTTTAATGCGGGGAATGTTTCTTATAGACATTTGATGATGTGACACGCGAATATTCTCGCGAGTTTGCTGGAAATATTTAGTGCAGAGGCAAAACATCTGTCAGAGTGATATAATTATACGACCTAATAATAATATCTGTCGCTGTTTTTAAAGGACAAAAAGTGTCTATCGTACTTAAATGATAAATTAGCAACGTAATGGAGTTGGGGCGCCATCTGGTGACGTTTGAATAAGTTTGTCAAGTAAAAGTTAAAGATTATGATCTTAAACGCTGGGCTATTATTATTATTTACCAGAAGGATATATAGGTAGACAGGGCTGGGTGGGTTACTTTAAAAATGTATTTCACTACAGATTACAAAATACATGCTTTAAAAAGTCGTTTGTAACGTATTTCGTTACATTACTCAAGTTTAGTAACTTAATCTAAATACTTTAGAATACTTTGGAATACTAATAAGTGTGAAACAAACACAAAAAATGTCATTGTGAGTTTTTATCTCACAATTCTGACTTTTTCCCTCAGAATTGTGTGATATAAAGTTGCAATTGTGAGTTATAAAGTCAGAATTATGAGATATAAACTCACAATATTGAGAAAAGTCAGAATTATGAGATATAAACTCGCAATATTGAGAAAAGTCAGAATTATGAGATATAAACTCGCAATATTGAGAAAAGTCAGAATTATGAGATATAAACTCACAATATTGAGAAAAGTCAGAATTATGAGATATAAACTCGCAATATTGAGAAAAGTCAGAATTATGAGATATAAACTCACAATATTGAGAAAAGTCAGAATTATGAGATATAAACTCACAATATTGAGAAAGTCAGAATTATGAGATATAAACTCACAATATTGAGAAAGTCAGAATTATGAGATATAAACTCGCAATATTGAGAAAAGTCAGAATTATGAGATATAAACTCACATACTAAATTCACAATTGCAAGAAAAAAAAGTCAGTATTGCAAGTTTATATCTCCCAATTCTGACTTTATAACTTGCAATTGTGAGTTTAAATCTCGCAATTCTGAGAAAAAGAAGTCAGAATTGTGAAATGCAAACTCACAATTGTGAGGGAAAAAACTATTTTTTTTTTAGAAAAATAAACAGTTGTGTATATATGCTTAAACAGACTTATAAATAAATAAATATGTAAATAATAATCTTATTACTGAGAATATAAAATTTTCCGGGCTGCATCATGTGACTAGAGTTTAGTGTCACGTGACGAGGGAGCGCGTCAGAGCACGGAAGTTGTCATAAGGTGCTAAAAAGAGCTGCAGAGAGATCTGCTGATGTTATAGCCCGAAAATAACTCTCTCTGCCCGCTTACATCCCACCGAATTGCGTGCGCTTTTCGGATCATAAGCTATATAAACAGCAGAACACGTCCCGCGGCTTCAGGACAGCGTTTTAAACCGCGCTATGGAGTGGTTTGGAGGCGGCGTGTTTCAAACTGAACAGGACCGAAAGGAAAACATGCCCCGCACACACCCACACGAGGTAACACCGCCTGGGAAAGTTCACTAGTGCCTCATTCATGACCAGATGACCTTTGATTGTGCTTTAAATCATCACGAGGCGCTTCTATCTCTGTGTCTGAGCTGTGCTGTGAAGTCGGGGTTAGTTTCCGTTAGCAGGATGACTAGATGCTGCAGTAAAAGTTCACCGCAGGATGATTGCACTCCTGGGCACAAATAAAATGGGCCAAGACCAAAATGGCTAAAGGCTAAGCTCTTGAACTCGGCCAGCTACATTTAAGCCAATGCACTACTTCCAGCAAAGACAGAATGAAGTTTCTGCCAGCATTTGGGAAGTTGTGTGTGGAGTGATGAATCCCTGTGAGTTGCATCTCCACAGCGAGTCGTAATGCATGCAATAATGCATGCATCTATGTCATTGTGTGGAGAACCTTCTTAACTGCTTCACTGTGAAATTATTTAATGCTTTGGAGAATATTCCAGCTTTCTTCTCAGAATTGAGAAGCTCTCTAAAGATCAGATGTTATTTTAGAACAAGACAACCAAGGCTCATGTTTAGGCCAGATTTGAACCCTATAGTGAATATTTTTCTCACATTAAACTCAAAAGAACTAGAAGATATTTGTCTGCTTCTCATGAACTGTTTGAAGCTGTAAACATTGAGACTCTTCTTCAAAGAGCTATTCTGTGCTGAGTGACTTCATCAAAGCCTGCGGTATTTTAGCAATTCTTGCTGATTTGTGATTTGAAATGGTCAAGAGCACTTAATATTTTGCCGTTTTTGGCTTGTTCCAAATTTTTGTTGCTTATTTTGGCCCAGGAGTGTATAAAGGCTGCCTAGCTAGACAGTATTTTTGGGCTTTTATAAACTCGCAATATTGAGAAAAGTCAGAATTATGAGATATAAACTCGCAATATTGAGAAAAGTCAGAATTATGAGATATAAACTCGCAATTTTGAGAAAAGTCAGAATTATGAGATATAAACTCAAAATATTGAGAAAAGTCAGAATTATGAGATATAAACTCACAATATTGAGAAAAGTCAGAATTATGAGATATAAACTCAAAATATTGAGAAAAGTCAGAATTATGAGATATAAACTCAAAATATTGAGAAAAGTCAGAATTATGAGATATAAACTCGCAATATTGAGAAAAGTCAGAATTATGAGATATAAACTCGCAATATTGAGAAAAGTCAGAATTATGAGATATAAACTCGCAATATTGAGAAAAGTCAGAATTATGAGATATAAACTCGCAATATTGAGAAAAGTCAGAATTATGAGATATAAACTCGCAATATTGAGAAGTCAGAATTATGAGATATAAACTCGCAATATTGAGAAGTCAGAATTATGAGATATAAACTCGCAATATTGAGAAAAGTCAGAATTATGAGATATAAACTCGCAATATTGAGAAAAGTCAGAATTATGAGATATAAACTCACAATATTGAGAAGTCAGAATTATGAGATATAAACTCGCAATATTGAGAAAAGTCAGAATTATGAGATATAAACTCGCAATATTGAGAAAAGTCAGAATTATGAGATATAAACTTTATCAAAGCCTACAGTATTTTAGCAATTCTTGCTGATTTGTGATTTAAAATGGTCAAGAGCACTTAATATTTTGCCATTTTTGGCTTGTTCCAAATTTTTGGAACCAGGAGTGGATAAAGGCTGCCTAGCTAGACAGTATTTTTGGGCTTTGCAATCAAAATGCATCTCCGTTTTCCATTTGTATATTTGACTGTCAGTGAGGGGTATTATCTGGATCTTCGACATGAGATCATGAGTCAGTGTTTTTCGCTCTCGTGTTGACAAGCTTGTTCTGACAGCTGAGGATAATGGTCGCTTTATTATTAGATCCATGAAAATTCCACTGCTAGTTTGATCAGAGTTGAGATATTTATCTCTGTAGTCACTACATTGCAGCGGCGTAATCTTGAGATTGCAATCTCACGTAAAAAAACAGCTTGGATCTATATTAAATCAAACTTAATAATGCAAATGTCTTTTTGGAGATAAATTCTTATCCAATCCACTTTAGAGCATTTTAGAGGGTTCTTTTTACAGTCTGACAAATGCATTGGGAAAAAATATGAAATATCTGAATTTAAAGGGGTCATGAATTGAGAAATGACATTTTATTTGGTCTTTTGGTAAGTAAGAGCTCATTGTACAATAAAAATGTACTGTAAGTTTCAGAACTGCTGGTCCAAAAACAGCATTTATTGAATCCAAGCTCAGAAAACAACTCATTTCAGATTTTGTCACATTATTACGTCATAGTGTGACGAAAGACTGCCTCCTCAGAAAATAAATGCCTGCTTCTACATTATTGCGTCTGTAGCCCACCCTCCGATCCACGCGTGTCATGTAGTAGTAAACACTAGAGCGACGCACACTGGATTGTTTCAGCAACAAAACAATGAATCGACATGCCTCTGAGACATTCTGAAGTGCCAAGTTGTGGAAAAATAGTCTTTGCATTGCTGTCCTTGTGATCCTAATATTAAGAAAAAGTGGATGAACTTTATTTTAGTGCTGCAACGACTCGTCGACTACGAAAATACGTCGACGCGTCACACGGTTTACATTCATCTGGCGTAATGGCGGCTTCTGCTCCTGGGAACGGAGAAAGTTCCATTCTATCACAAAAACCCAGACCACATTATCAGAAGTATGGGAATACTTTAAACAGAGGCCGAATAAAACGGTCCTTTGTTCCCTTTGCAGAACCGAAATGGCGTACCACCTGTGGAAAAAGATTATATTTCGTGCGTGAACTGAGTTAAGGAGAAAATCTTTGTCTCGCAATTAAGAAAATATTTCGAGCGAACGAAAATCAGTTTTGCATTTCAAAGAAGTTTATTTGGATGTGCGCGGACGTTCTCTTTCACACGTGTAAGGTTTGGGTTGCTCGCGCTCCTGATTCCCGCCCCGCGCGCTCGCTAAGACTCGCTGCATTACAGACAGAACAAGAGGAAAAACACACGGTTCAGGAGACGTTTGTTCAATGGCTTGAACACTATCAAAGTTCCTTTAAGACTGTATAGAAAGTCTTTGACACTCTTCATGTTAAAGTTCAAATGTCTTCCACTGGACGAACACACATGAATGGCTTATTTTTAATCACAATCAAATCGTATTATTACATAATGGCGTGTCCCAGTGTTTCTACACCTCAATGAACTGCTAAATTAGTTCTAACTTCTTACGTAAAAAAAATCACTAGATTAATAAAAAAAACTTAATAAAAATAATAGTTAGAGCAGTCGACTAATCGAAAAAAATAATCGTTAGATTAGTCGACTAATCGAAAAAAATAATCGTTAGATTAGTCGACTAATCGAAAAAAATAATCGTTAGATTAGTCGACTAATCGGAAAAAATAATCGTTAGATTAGTCGACTAATCGAAAAAATAATCGTTAGTTGCAGCTCTACTTTATTTTTAACAAAGTTCCAGTCAGATTGCGTCAGAAAGGCACTCTTTGTTTGTTCGCGTCATTTTTCCTGCGGATTGATTTTTAAACGAGACACAGTTGGACACAGGCTTTTCAGAGAGACTGAAAATAAAAGATGATGCAGCGACTACTGTATTAGATCCGACAGTAATAATGTCGCAACACAAGTGGGAGTAATACTGTTTTTACCATGTGTGATAGTGCTGGGAGAAAAAAATCATCTCGATTCATGGATTGATTCTGAGATTTTCTGAATGCATCGCGATTTGATTCTCTCTTCAGTCGATTCTGAGCTCAGTTTTTTAACAGCAGATGGCGCTCTAGGCTAGTTTTCAACCGCTCGCTCAAATGCTCATGAAGAAGAGCGCTCGTGCGTTCGACTATGTACTTGCACCTCAGAATGCTTTTATGATGTGAGATTTATGTAAAACGGGTCGCTGCAAACACACTTCAACCTCTTTGAATTTTATGAATGATTATTTTATAGAAGGATTTTGTTTTTATTATTTTTTTGATTTTTATTTAACCTTCAGCGACAAACATCTTCTGTTTTGTCATCAAGACATTACAGCACAATTAATTTTATTAAAACACAACACTGCAAATAACAATGAATACTTTTTTAATCATTTCATAGAATAGGATGAACTATGAATAGCCTATAAATGTGTCAAACAATAGTACGTTCATTCATAATTCGTGTACACAAAACTCCATAATTCATCATTTGTCAATTAAACTCCAAGTACTTAAAGGTAGGGTAGGCAATTCTTTTCGTTATACTGGTTGAAACTCTCTTCACATCCTCATATCAATCAATAATAGAAGTGGTCTAAATGTTAAAACGTGTGCATATATCTTCTGTCGAAGTCTCACAACTAAAAAACTGTGAGCGAGCTTATGCTGCGATCATGCCATGTCGTAACCGTAATTACTAGATGACAAACCGCAGCTGTTCACGTCTTTCCATGCTAACACTGTCAACGCTGAAATGATCTGCAGCAGTCAGGTGGTACAACTAGAGCTCATTATTATTGCATTATGCGCTTTGAGACGAGGTAATTTAACGTTGTCTCTCGTCTCGTCACGCTTTGGAGGATGGGATCTCATGATTTCAAAGCTAGCTTGCTTTTGTTAGTCAATTCCACTTATTCACAGCATATTTTCAGGTCTTGAATGTGGCACACCTATCAAAGTGTTCGAACGAGAGGGTCAAAAACAGGAAAATAGAAAATAGAATATTACTTTTAAATTGGGATGTTTTATGATGTAAAAAGTCTGGATAACATTATAAGTGGATCTCAGAGAACATGAAATTTAAAAAAATATATAGTTCATGACTCTTTTAAAATGATAATATTCAGGCCTGAAAAATAATTATATTGTTTCTGGCTGATTATTGCTTTTACGAGTACATGAAGTAAACCAATATACCAACATTACTCTTTCTGAGTTTCTTACCGAAGACATTTTGTGTATCGAGTGTTATTTGTAATCTAATCATTCGTAAGATTGTTACTTTGCCACGATTATGGCAAAATCACAATTGTCTATTATTCCCTTGAAATGAATTAGTCCCTTCAAATATCAACTATATAGATTGGTTTGGTTTCTTTTTTACATTAAAAAAAAAGTAAAAATCTGTATTGTATGTTATAATAATGTTACAATAAAACTAAAATGGAAATCATTTTTTTTTTTGTAATTGAACAATTATGGCATCCGTAATTTGTAATCACGAGTATCTTATGTTTACCAAGGCTGCATTTATTTGATAAAATGAATCCAATAAAAAAACAGTAATAATAATATATATTTTAATATGCAATTTATTCCTGTAATCAAAGATGAATTTTCTGCATCAGTGTGTCATGATCCTTTGGAAATAATTCCATTGATCCTCACAAAACATTATTATTATCAACAACTGTGCTGCTTAATATTTTTATGGAAAACTAGATGCTTTTTTTTCGTTTGTTTTTAGGACTTTTTGAGGAATAGGGTTTAGGAATTTTTGAGGGGGTAGTCGTGGCCTGGTGGTGAGGGAGTCGGGCTTGTAATCTGAAGGTTGTTGGTTCGATTCCCACGCCGGCAGGAATTGAAGGTGGGGATAGTGAATGAACAGCACTCTCTCCACCTTCGATACCATGACTAAAGTGTCCTTGAGCAAGACACCTAACCCCTAATTGCTCCCCTTGTAAGTCGCTTTGGATAAAAGCGTCTGAAAAATGAAATGAAATGAAATGAAATGAATAGAAATGAGTTTTCTATGCAAACTGTAGTGATTTGTGAGCGTTGTCTCTGTGTCCCGTCACAGCCCAGTGCGGAGAGCATGGCGTCTCTGTGCCTGAGTCAGCAGCGCTGCGTGAAGGCCTCTATCGCGTCCCAGTGGCAGCTGGCGGAAGCGCAGGACCAGCTCTGCGGTTTGGAGCTTCATAGCTCCGAGTCTGTTGAGCAGGAGCATGCCCGAGCCCTGGCCTCCTCCGCCGAACTCTCACAGATCGAGCAGGAGTGGCGACATAAAGAGAGGATGCTGGGAAGGAGTCCCACTCTGTGTCCGGAGGTCAGCAGAGATGTATTTGACAAGGTATTTTATATCAACCTTCTAGAAAATGAATTCGGTGTTCATATCATACTTATTTCTGCTTTGTAAGTTCACTGTGTGCTGTTATCTCAGCTCTTAACTCTGAGTCTAAAAATAAAACGCACAGCTGTATTTCCCCCTTTAGAGCTCTGCAGTGTTTTTGGACGGGGATAACGGCAAATAAATGGGTAAAATAAATACATATGAACTTAAGTTTGTTACTTCTGATCCTCTAAATATACACTCCTTTTGTAAGTTTGGGGTCAGTAAGATGAAAAACTTTAATACTTCATCAAGGACACATTAAATTGATCAAAAGTGATAGACATTTATGATGTTACAAAATACTTGTGTTTAAAATAAATACTGTTCTTTTGAGAAAAAATGATTCAATGTATATTCTGAGATAAATGTATGACTGACAAATATATTAACCGACACAACCGTTTTCAATATTGATAATAATAATAATAAATTAGCATATTAGAATAATTTCTGAAGGACTGCGTGAGACTGGAGTAATGATGCTTTCATCGCAGGAATAAATTACATTATTAACACTTTATTTTACAGTGTCCTTGTTAAACTTGCATGTACTTACTGTAGTAAAAACAGTAATTATGCATTTTTTCAAGCAATTAACCCCTAAACCTAACCCTTATTAAATTAGTAAATTTTTTAATATTACCAAGTACGTAAAATTATAATTACACTGTTACATTACATTTTAATATATACAGCTCTGGAAAAAATTAAGAGACCACTGCAAAATTATCAGTTTCTCTGGGTTTACTATTTATAGGTATGTGTTTGGGTAAAATTAACATTTTTGTTTTATTCTATAAACTACTGACATTTTTCCCAAATTCCAAATAAAAATATTGTAATTTAGAGCATTTATTTGCCAAAAGCAACAACTGGTCAAAATAACAAAAAATATGCAGTGGTCTCTTTATTTTTTCCAGAGCTGTATATATATTGAAATATAAAGGTTATTTTAAGTTGTAATATTTCACAATATTACTGTTTTTGATCAAATAAATGCAGCCTTGATCTCCATTCTTGTGAATGGCAGTGCGCTGTATATTTTTGCACATAGACTTACATTCAGATATTAGTTTAAAACTGAATGTTTTTAAATTTGTGAAATAATACGTATATGCTTCTTGCAAACCAAACAAAGCATTATGCTGAATATCCTGGCAACTCTTTTTCACAGTAATGAAGGTGTCAAAGCTTCAGAATGACCAAAAAAAACAACAACACTGTAAAAGTAGTAAATATATAGTATGACTTGTGCTCTATTTTCCAAGTCTTTTGACAACTTAATATAATCATTGTGTGACAGCAGGCATCTTTATTCACTAATAAACGTCCACTCCAGTGAGCTGCTCAGGTTGCATTTCTCTAGCTGACTTACAAAATAGTTTAGTGAGATTCTGGCATTGTCCACTGATTATTAAATCAGTAAGTTGAACTTCAGCTCAGGCCAATTCGTGAACAAGTCATTCAGAGTGGCGTAAACGAGATCACTTTTAATGGATTCATTATAAAGATTCAACTCGATTATTTGTCAGTAAAGACAACTCTGCTTAAAAATGAACAAGTTTGAAATGTATCTTTCATTTGCCATGGAAACAAAAGGTAGTTCCTCTTTGTGTCCATTCAATCTTTATCAGTCGATCGTAAGCTAAATATTGTGTAAAATTCGTCATAGTTTATATTAGGGGTGGAACGGTTCACAAAACTCGGTTCGCATCACGGTTTTCGGTTCTGTACGGTTCTTGTTGTTATTTTTTCTTTTAATCTTTAACACTCCAGAAATTTCCTTCAGCATATGATATATAGCTTATTAGCTTAATTATCCACAATTTAGGATACAGTATTAACATTTTTGTAATGTAATCGTACACTAACTGAATTTGACTTGACTTTAAGCACATTATTGGGACCATCTCTGAGTAAAAGCTGGTGAGATTTTGATACAGCGAGAGAGAAGACATTGATGATCACATGCTTTTCGTTTGTTTGGCATAAAAAAGAGCATGTGTTGTTATCTCTACAGGAACTTGTGCCTTTTTAGCACACAAAGATTGAAATTAACTTGCATTTATCAAACTGCCGACTTCAGTGAAGCTCTTACAAAAAAAAGAGGAACTCTTAAAGCTCTGTCTTTTAAACAAGTCAAAATACTTTAAAGATAAATATATAATATAATGTAATAACATAAACATCCCCAATGCTTTAGTTATCTCTGAGAGGTTTCTTAAATGCTGCGGACAGTAGAAGTTGTTTCCTAACCGGCTCTCTCCTGTTTGTGTTTATCCACACATTGGCGTGATGTCTTCTCAAATGAACTGTCATATTAGAAGTGTTTCATTAGCATATTGAATGCATTTTGCACAATTCTTGCACACAGTCGCAGTTCTATCTACTGTTTTATTTCCAAAATGTTCCCACACACCGGATTTGAACGACACGGGCGCATCCGCCTTCATTAGGGGCCGTTCACATATTGCGCCTAAAAAAAGCGTGGAAAGCGCGGCCGCGTTGCTTCCATTTTGAGCGCGCTTGCCGCACGACTACATAGGAAATAATGAATATGCGCGTGCAAAAGACGCGATATGTGAACGGCCCCTTACTCCACTTTTACTGTCTATATGTATGTTCGCGCGAAACTGTCTGAATGCGGGGCTACATTGCGCATGCGTCGAACCGTGCGACGCACACACGAACCGAACGGTTTTTCATGTACCGTGCCACCCCTCGTTTATATACTTCAGTAGTTTAAGAATATTTCAGTGTTGATTCAATTACGCTGTAAAGATCATCAATTATTAAATTACTTCATCTATAAAGCAGTTCTGCAGAAAACGATGACATCATCGTCCAGCTCAGTTCAGTGACAGAATGAGAACACGGTGTAATCGTGATTCACGCTGCATCACAGGACAGAATCAGAGTGTGGATCGGTGGTAGTCAAACATTTCATCCAGTTCCTTTTGCTTGAAGATGGGATTCATCACACCAGTATGGAGACGAAGCTGGTCATAGTGTCTGTGCGGAGGACCTGTCTGGTTCTTGTGGTCTTTGCTGAGGATCTGTGTCGATGAGGCCTTCACAGGGGATGGTCTAGTAGACATTGTCTCTGCTGACGTTCAGTGCTGCGTTGTGGTCGTGTCTAGGTGCAGGTCCACCATCAGATCTGGATATGGACCGGATCCGGCTGACTACGGTAACCTCGGGATGAACAGAGAGACTAATACTAGCTTAGATGCCATTCTTCTTCTGATGTAACAAGTACGTTGGGTGTTATAGGACGTGTTCCTGGGTTACGATTGACCTGATCACATCTTTTAACAGATGTAATTACAATAATGTGTTGTGTAGTTTTAGTCTAGATTTAAACTGACAGTGCGTCTGCTTCCCGAACAAGGCTAGGAACTGTTCCAGAATTTGGGTGCTAAATAGGAAAAGGATCTACCGCTTGCAGTTGATTTTGATATAAGTTTAATCTGGTTCAGAATAATCTGGATTTGGAAATCCCAAGTTTTGCTATCCAGGATCAAGTAATCCATTTTAAAAAAAGATTTTTTTTATAAACCAAATCTGGATTACTGGTGCGACTACGGAGCCTCTAAAGGGACACATATTTTCATGGTGTGCTTGTTTTGCGTTCTCTCAGAAAAGTTCAGCGTAGCCTTCACCTGAGAAACTTTGCGTTCGCTCGCAAATAACTTTTGACTGGTTCATCTCTTATGATTGTCAATGTGGTGTACAAACAAACCCTCTTTGAATTAAATATAGTATTTTTATTTGATTATTTACAGCTGTTTGGGGGTTATTTTATGACACCAAAATCTTTTTTACTTTACAATAGTTTACCGAAAGGTTAAATATGTAGCCTAATGCCTACTTCTAATTTATTAATTTAATAGTTAAACTAATCAAGAGAAAATAATAATAATAATAATAAATCAGGATCAGTATAATCCCAGTCTTGCTAAAATGTTTTGAACACAAACTGATAATTTTATCCAGATCAAAACCAAGATTGAATTTTGTGATCGAGTCTGATTTCAGAATGCTTTTTTTTCCCCATTTGAACGACCCATTTTCAAGATTTGATCCAGTCCGATAGCCGAAATCCGATCAGATTACTTTTGAACAGCTGTCCCCTGGGTGTTATCAACTGGCCAGAATTTTGAGATCGCAATGGAGGTGAACTGTAATGTGTTAACAGCTTGCTCAAGTCCTGAAGAACTAGACCATTTAGTGTTTTGTCAGTAATTTGCAATATTTTAAAATGTATGTGACGTTTAATAGGGAGACAGGGAGCCAGTTTATAGTGTTGACAGAACCGGGCTGACACGGTCATGCTTCCTGGTTCTAGTAAGAGCTCTAGCTGCTGCATTTTGTGCTTTTCTGCATTTGTCATTGAGGGCATACAGTGGGAAGAACAAGTATTTGATACAGGTAACGAGTTCAAACAGGTGCAGTTAATACAGGTAATGGAAATACTGGTTAACCTATGTTTTTTTTTCTTGATATTTTGTGACTTTTTCTCATTTATCATCATGCAAAGTTTCAACATGCTGGTGTTTTTTGACATATACAAACAAAATCACTGTTACGTTCGTGACGTTCGCCGGGTCAATTTGACCCGCATATTTTAACGCTCTAAAGCAACTGTACTGACCCAAAATAATAACATTTCTTGGTTATATTTTGTTATTTTATTTTTTTACTACCGTATGAAGCTAAAAAATGAGGTTTTCCACACTTATTTCAATACAGAAACATGTTTTAAGCAGCAGCATGTGTGTGAAGTTCAGATCCAGAAAACACACACTTGCTCATGTCAGAAGAAAGAGTTTACAAAACAGCCAACTTAGGAAAAGTACATATTTTCATTATACAGCTACATTTAATTGTTCAGTTATGATGTTCTAAGAAGAAAAAAAAAAAAGTTAAAAAAATGTATTTATTGTATTTAAAAATGTACTGTTTATTTTCAAATTTTGTCAAAACAAAAATGGTTAAAAAACATTTTCATTAAATCATATCTTCAGATATATATTTTTTTGGAATATTTGACAAATGTTGATATTAAAAGTTTACAGTTTGTACCTTTAATCTTTGTTGTTTTCCATAGTGTTATTTTGAGGAATTGTATTAAATCCAATTGGGGTCAATTTGACCCGCTCCATAACGAGTGGACACAGAAATCCAACAGCGCACAACGGTTAAAGAAAAACTAACCGGTCTGTGAGAGCCAGAATTCTTACTGGTTGGTAGGTGATCAAATACTTATGTCATGCAATAATATGCAAATTAATTACTTAAAAATCATACAATGTGATTATCTGGATTTTAGTTTTAGATTCCGTCACCCACAGCTGAAGAGTATCTATGATAAAAATGACAGACTTCTACATGCTTTGTAAGTGGGCAAACCTGCAAAATCGTCAGTGTATCGAATACTTGTTCTCCCCACTGTATGTCGTAATTTAGATGTATATCATAATTAACGCGCTTTATTAACCGTTTACGTTCAGTTAGGACGTTCATGAGGATATTCTCCAAGATTTTAACATAATTTTGTGTGAATTTGTCTGTTCAAGCCCAGGAAGACTTGAAAGAGAACTCAAAATGGTGTTCGCATGTAGACTGAGAAGCGGCGTTCTAGGCACGCGCTTCGGATGTGCTTCGAGTACCATACTCCTTTCTATTTCATGTCTTTAGGCTGGTGAATATTTAAACTGGCAGTCCTTATTGTCGAGCCCTGACTATTTGTTTTTTTTGTTTTTTAACTTTTGCTGTAGTTCATTTGGTATAGTCTATGTAAGTTACATCTGTTGTCTGTTTAATAGTGTCTTTGTTCATGCAATATTGTTGTTTGCCACTAAAATTCAGTCCAAAAAGTGTCTGCAATATGGGAAAGTCTCGGTTGATACCTGTCAAAATTGACCAATAGGTGTTACAATGTACAATTTATTTTTAAATGGTGGAAATTCCTTTTTTAAATATCTGAAAAAATAAAAATAAAAATAAATAAATGTTGTGTAATTTGATGGCTCATTTCCAAAGTTTCATTCAAATAAAAAAAAACCTGGAATTTTGGAGAAAGTTTGAATTTCTTTTTTCTTTTTAACACCTTACAATAAGGTTTTATTTGTAATAATTTGTTTGTATTTGTAGCTAACTAACTACATTTGTTAACTAACAATGAACAATACTTCTACAGCATTTACTAATCTTAGTTTGTTAATCTCAGCATTTACTAAAACATTTTTAAAGTCAAAAGTTATATCTGGTAACATTAGTTAATGCACTGTGAGTGAACATGAACGTGAAAATTATTATTAACATTAATGAAGTTTAATAAATGCTGCAAACATATATTGCTCATTGTTATCTCATGTTGCTTAATGCATTAACTACTTAACAAATGAGACCTTAATGTAAAGGTATAGCAAATTTTTTGTAAGTCAAATGCAATAAGTGTAATATAATTAATTGTCTGTGTGACACAAAAATGGATGTTTTATGTGCTTGGACAAACTGAATTTAACACATTAAGTGTTTAGATTGCTGATGCCCCTTTTCTCATTTTTTTTCTAGAGTATCATAAACATTCCACAGTCTTGGCCTAATGAATCTGATCACAAGAACTCAGGCTTCAACCAATGTAATGAAGAACTCTTGAAACATTTTGGTAAGTTATGCTGTTTGTGTTTGATTTGTTGTTGTTCATTAACCCTTGTGCATTGTTCAAATTCACGACCCTTTCGTTATGTTTCAGCCACGATTTTAACTGCTTTAAAAATATATCAGATAAATATTTTTTTCAATTTTTTTTGCTTCAAAAAATGCATTTAATCAACCTCAGTCCTGATCAAAACTACTAAATTTAAAAAAAAAAATTTCAGGATTTTAACTCTTTAAAACGTTAAAATCTGATGCTGCACAAAAACTAACAACGCATCAAAGCCAATGTTGTTTCTAATCTTTGACACGTTTTTTCCCAAATCAGTGACATCATTTATGAATTTGGCAATTAAAGAGTTAAAATCCTGAATTTTTTTTTAAAATTTAGTAGTTTTGATCAGGACTGAGGTTGATTAATAGATTTAAGCAAAAAAAAATATTTATCTGATACATTTTTAAAGCAGTTAAAATCATAACGAAAGGGTCGTGAATTTGCCCACAGAGTACTGTTGAGTTTTTGAAAATTTTCAAAGCATTTTCCCAAAATATGTGTCAAAATAAGATTTGTCACCAAAAATCATTCCATTTGCTGAAACACGGAGAAAGTTATGGCCAAATTAAGACTCAAAAATTCCCCATAGTGGATGAAAACATCCTGAACAGCACATCAGGGTTAATGCAGACTGTTGATCTTCATGGAGCTTGTCATCCTTCTGATTGGACAGGTATGTTGAGGAGGTGGGATGACAGTCAGCGCTTTCTAGCAGAGTACCACCATCTCATCTGTGAAGAAACGGCCAATTACCTGATCCTGTGGTGCTTCCGTCTGCAGGCAGAGCGAGTGAGTCCTATTTCTGGCCATGTTCAAAATAATATACCATACTGTGCACCTCTGATGCTGATGGTCTGGCTCTTCTACAGAAAGAGGCCTTAATGGAGCAGGTGGCTCATCAGGCAGTCGTCATGCAGTTTATTCTGGAAATGGCCCGCAATACTCAGCAAGACCCACGAGGCTGCTTCCGTCAGTTCTTTCAGAAAGCTAAAGTGAGACTCACATCTGCAGTGCTGCAGACATCGCCTTCAACCTCTGCTGGGCTTTACACATCTCTTACTGTACTGAGTTATTTAACTAGCAATAAAGTCCTCAAAGATGTGGAATAATTTAGATGCTCAGCAATGCTGCAATTGTTTGATCAAAAATACAGTGAATATTGTGAAATATTATTATCATTTAAAATAACTGTAAAATATAATTTATTCCAATTATCAAAGCTGAATTTTCAGCATCATGACTCCAGTCTTCAGTGTCACATGATCCTTCAGAAATCATTGTAAAATGCTTATTTGCTGCTCTGGTATTATCAGTTATTATTGTTACTCAATTATTAATAATGGTTAACAGGGCTGGATGGGTTACTTTTAAAATGTATTTCACTACAGATTACAAAATACATGCTTTAAAAAGTCATTTGTAACGTATTTCGTTAAAATCTAAATACTTTAGAATACTTTGGAATACTAATAAGTGTGAAACAAACACAAAAAAGGTCATTGCAAGTTTTCATCTCACAATTCTGACTTTTTTCTCAGAATTGCGTGATATAAAGTTGCAGTTGTTATAAAGTCAAAATTATGAGATGTATAAGAAAAGTCAGAATTGCAAGCAAAGAAGTTGAGATATAAACTCGCAATTGCAAGAAAAAGTCAGTATTGCAAGTTTTTATCATGTAATTCTGACTTTATAACTCACAATTATGAATTTATATCTCCCAATTCTGATTTTATAAAACGCAGTTGTGAGTTAAATCTTGGATTTTTGAAAAAAAAATCAGAATTGGGAGATTCAAACTCGCAATTGCCAGGAAAAAAGTTGAATTGTGAGATAAAAAGCTGCAATTACCTTTGTTTTTTTACAGTTACAATAGATTCAAACAACTGTCGCAAAACATGAAAACGTGGATCATCCGGTAATGTTTGCATTAATGTTTAAATGACATTAAAATTCAAAGTAATCACTTTGGTAATCTAAAACACTTTTCAGATGTAACTGTAATCTGATTACCACCCATTTAAAATGTAACTGTCATGAAATACAGTGACTCAAATTTTGTATTTTAAATGCGTAACTAAGTTACTTGTATTTCGTTACTCCCCAACCCTGCTGGCTAATTAATATTATTGGTTTTTAATGCTTAATATTTTTGTGGAAACCATGAAACATTTTCTCAGGATTCTTTGGGTAGAAAGTTTAAATAACAGCATTTGTTTGAAATCGAAATCTTTTGTAACATAAATGTCTTTATTACTTTTAACCAATTTTAATTCAAATACAATTATTCATTTTTTTTTTTTTTTTAAATACCAAAAAATTTAATTAAATTGTAGTGCATCACAGTTTCCACAAAAATATGAAGCAACACAACTGTTTTCAACATTGATAATAACCAGAAATGTTTCTTGAGCATCAAATCATCATATCAGAATGATTTCTGAAGGATCATGTGACACTGAAGACTGGAGTAATGATGCTGAAAATTCAGCTTTGATCACTGGATATAAATTATATTATTTCAAAATATTATTTTTTTTAATCAAATAAATGCAGCCTTGGTGAGCAAAAGAGATATCCGCCAACAACATTAAAACAAATCTTAATTAGGCCTGTCAATGAGTCAGTGAGTGTTATGCAATAATGTCCATGACCACTAGAGAGAGGCATGACATAACTGACAGCCCGAGGCCAGGAAACGGCAATAGGGACACAGATGAAGTTCATATTCACACATTCATTCTAGAGGTCTGCTGCCCTACCTGAGCCCAATGGGTCCTGAAGAACTCAGACGTTTCGGGTCGGGTTCGGGTCAATATTTCATGAATATCTTTGGGTTCGGGTTTGTAACTAAGAAAAACTGTATATAGCCTATATGTAGCGAAAGCTTGAGTGCCAACTGTTGTGTTGTGTCTGAAAGAGCGTACGAGAGCGGAAGCATGTCTCGCACACTCTTTTGGTCACAGTACAGCAGACTCAAACCTTAACTATGAGTGCGATAAGGCAAGCAATTACTGAGGGAAAACTTATTACAAATTCTACTGAATAATAGGACAAATATTCGTCAGTCATAGTCACTCCTTTTGTTTGATGGATGACAGGTGAGCCGGGGATGGCACAAAATTATAGGCAACATAAACCTCTAAAAGTACTACACAATAATGTGTGTGAAATGAATGAGCGCTGCACAAATCAAGAAATCAGAGCTTTGTCAAGAATAGCCTACTATCAGTAAGATATTGCATCATAAACATCTACTATTTGATATGTATATTTAAAGGTTTTAAACCTTGAGGGACGATACGGAAGGCAATATTATGCAAAAATGAGTGAAAACTCTATGAATGAAATGAGGACAGTGCATTCGTAAAATTTCTTTCAGAAATCAGCTGTCAAAAGTATGCTCCCATCAACTAAAACTTGTTTGATGTGTATTTAAATGTTTAAAAACATTGTACAATATGATGAATTAATGAGTGCAAACTATATGAATGAAATGAAGTGCGATAGCAAGTCAAATATCCGCTTTGCCATCTCTGCGTCTCTGAATCGTACACATTTTGTAACACTTTATGTAGGCTATGTTATCTGTTTTATTTTTTTTTAAACCTTAAGACGATAGAGTCTTGTCGTTTCAGCCAATAGTTCAGTTACGTGAAGCTTAGGTCTTGCAGATTTCGGGATCTCTGGTTCGGGCTTCAGTTTAAAGCCCGTGCAGATCTCTAATTCATTCATGTCATATGATTGAATTCGATCATGTTTTTCCACTGAAAGCACTTTTAATCTTCTAATCATGCTTTGCTTTACCTTTTTTTCTTTCTTTCTTTTTTGTTTCTTTTTTTTAAAGGCAGGGCAGGAGGGATACTTGGACGTCTTCCACACAGAACTCGAATCCTTCAAGCAGAGAGTTAAAGAGTTTACCATGAAATCAAAAGGAGAAACCCAAAAGGATACAGTGCACCAAAATACACCACCAGGCTATCATCTCGACTCCAAGGAGGTTTTGGAGTCTTTGCCACCGGTAGGAATGATAATCAAATCTCTGTTTTATGTGCCGTAATCCAATTGTGTTTTGTAATTATTATTTAAGTTGCAAAAACTTGTTGCATCTTTCCCAAAAAGACTCATAGCTGTGTTCAATCAAAAGGTGCTTCTACTGAATACTGAGCAAAGGGTCTGAATACTTAGGACCATGTGATATTTCAGTTTTTCTTTAATAAATCTGCAAAAATGTCAAGAATTCTGTGTTTTTCTGTCAATATGGGGTGCAGTGTGTACATTAATGAGGAAAAAAATGAACTTAAATGATTTTAGCAAATGGCTGCCATATAACAAAGAGTGAAATATTTAAGGTCTGAATAATTTCCGTACCCACTGTATATCTAACTCTTGAAAAATCCTTAAGTCAATTGGAGACCCAGACAGCACCGTCAAAATTACATTCTTTGATTTCTGTAGTGCATTTAACATCATTCAACCTACACTACTACGAAGTAAGATGGAAAATGCTGCAGTACATCAGAGTATGGTCAATTGGATAACTGATCATCTCTCTAATAGACCACAGTATTTGAGGATACTTGGAGTTCCTCAAGGAACGGTTTTAGCGCCGTTTTTGTTCACTTTTTATACATCAGATTTTCAATATAACTCTGAATCTTGTCATGTTCAGAAATTTTCTGTTGATTCAGCAATTTTCGGTTTCATAACTGATTATGATGAGAGTGAATATAGGGAGCTAATAAAGAATTTCGTAGACCGGTGTGAGAGAAACTGTCTCAGGCTAAATACTAGTAAGACAAAAATTGTAAAGTGTAGTTGATTTCAGCAGATTTCCTCATAAAGTGGTACCATTAAATATACAAGTGTCAGAAATTGACATTGTGAAAGTCGTGACGTATTGTCAAGTATGGTGACCCATACTCAAAATTGGTGCTCTGCATTTAACCCATCCCAAGTGCACACACAGCAGTGAGTAGTGAACAAGTGCACGCACACACAGCAGTGAGTAGTGAACAAGTGTGCGCACACAGTGCAGTGAGTAGTGAACAAGTGCGCGCACACAGTGCAGTGAGTAGTGAACAAGTGCACGCACACAGTGCAGTGAGTAGTGAACAAGTGCGCGCACACAGTGCAGTGAGTAGTGAACAAGTGCGCGCACACAGTGCAGTGAGTAGTGAACAAGTGCGCGCACACAGTGCAGTGAGTAGTGAACAAGTGCGCGCACACAGTGCAGTGAGTAGTGAACAAGTGTGCGCACACAGTGCAGTGAGTAGTGAACAAGTGCGCGCACACACAGCAGTGAGTAGTGAACAAGTGCGCACACACAGCACAGCAGTGAGTAGTGAACAAGTGCGCACACAGTGCAGTGAGTAGTGAACAAGTGCGCGCACACAGCACAGCAGTGAGTAGTGAACAAGTGCGCACACACAGCACAGCAGTGAGTAGTGAACAAGTGCGCACACAGTGCAGTGAGTAGTGAACAAGTGTGCGCACACAGTGCAGTGAGTAGTGAACAAGTGCGCGCGCACAGTGCAGTGAGTAGTGAACAAGTGTGCGCACACAGTGCAGTGAGTAGTGAACAAGTGCGCGCACACACAGCAGTGAGTAGTGAACAAGTGCGCACACACAGCAGTGAGTAGTGAACAAGTGCGCACACACAGCACAGCAGTGAGTAGTGAACAAGTGCGCACACAGTGCAGTGAGTAGTGAACAAGTGCGCGCACACAGCACAGCAGTGAGTAGTGAACAAGTGCGCACACAGTGCAGTGAGTAGTGAACAAGTGTGCGCACACAGTGCAGTGAGTAGTGAACAAGTGCGCGCACACACAGCAGTGAGTAGTGAACAAGTGCGCACACACAGCACAGCAGTGAGTAGTGAACAAGTGCGCACACAGTGCAGTGAGTAGTGAACAAGTGCGCGCACACAGTGCAGTGAGTAGTGAACAAGTGCGCACACACTCGGAGCACCCGGAGCAGTGGGCAGCTATTGCGACATCACCCGGGGAGCAATTTGCCTTGGTGCCTTGCACAATTGGCACTAAGCAATTGGGCTTAGATGCCTTGGTATCAAAGGTGGAGAGAGTGTTGTTTACCTCCCACCTTCAATTCCTGCCGGCATGGGAATCGAACCAGCAACCTTCATGTTACAAGCCCAACTCCCTCACCATTAGGCCTCGACTGGTCTGACAACACGATGCAAGTCTATAAGAAGGGTCAAAGTTGCATTCACCTATTAAGGCGACAGAGATCCTTCAGGGTATGCCATGCACAGAGTCATGCACTTCAGTGCTCTTTTCCTCTGTGACGTGTTGGGGAGGGGCACTGTTGGAAAAGGAGAAGAATAAACTAAAACTCATAAAGAAGGCAGTTTCTGTTGTGGGGAGTGTGTTGCCACCCTTAGAGGAGATGGGGAAATGATTGGGAAATTTATGATGTATCATGATCGTCACCCCCTTCCAGAAACAGTTCGAGTTCTTGGGAGCTCTTGTAGTTCTAGATTAATTCATCCCCGTTGTTACAAGGAAATTGTTTTAGGAAATCATTTATACCTACCGCTATTAGATTGCATAGTCAGCGGTATACTAGATGATTATGCTTTGCTTAACTGATACGGGAGGAAAGTGATACTGTTGTTATAAATGTTGTTTATTTATTTATTGATGTGCTGCTGTGACATGTGAATTTCCCCTTGGGATTAATAAAGTTTAACCTAAACCTAAATATGCTTTCCTTTGGGGCAAATGAAGTCTGGGTATTATGTTAGTATCACAGGAACCGCCGCAGTGTGTGCAGGACCAGAGACACGGTAGCACAGAGCGGATCATAAGCAGACCACTAAACGAATCAGACCCATTTGAAATCTGCACAGAATTCTGTATTTTAAAGCGATATGTGGAAGATTAGGTGAAGAAATGGTTATAAACCGTATTAGTAACAGCACTGATGTAAATGATTACAACATAAATTACACACTTTTCAAACTACATTCTCAATATGATAATGTTCACAGTTTTGCTTTAGTAAGAGTTTAAATCTAAAAGGGGAATCTGTTCTGGCTGTCAAATGCAGCTTTGCCAAGTTCAACAGCTCTGGTCCTCTAAATGAAACGCCATTGGCTATTTTTAAAGAGGGAAGAAGCTACTCCATGACCCACCCTGTCTTCCTGTTTCAATGGAAATGACGTCAACACATTGAATAATGCTGCGCATTTCAAGGCACTTTAGTGGGCGTTTAAAGCATGTATGCTGTAACATTTTCAGTGTTGATCAAAAATACAGTAAAGACAGTAATGTTGTGAAATAGTTGTGCTGCTTCATATTGTTGTGGAAATGATGGTACCTTATTTTGAGGATTATTTGATTTATAGATTGTTTTAAATGTAAAAGAATAGCAGAGTCCACACCACAACTATGATAACGGCACAGAATCAATATCATTGGAATCACTCTCAGCTGATGAACAGTAAAGCAGGATGGATTCTGATTGGCCATCAATTTTTATAGCGCTCGAGCTATTAAAGTGGCCAGCAGCCATGTCACCCTGTAGCCCAAGACTGGTTGCCCACTGAAGCCAAGCAGGACTGAGCCTGGTTAGTGCCTGGATGGGAGATCTCCTGGGAAAACTAGGTTGCTGCTGGAAGAGGTGTTAGTGAGGCCAGCAGGGGGCGCTCACCCTGTGGTCTGTGTGGGTCCTAACGCCCCAGTGTAGTGATGGGGACACTATGCTGTCAAAAAACTCAAAAAAATATTTCTGTCTAAACATAAGTTTTATGTAATTTAATTACATAGCAATTTTCCATCCATTTGGATTACATAGTTTTAACATAAACAAACTAATAAACTTAATGTGATTCATATTTGTCAGTCATACGTAAATGAAATAGGTAAGATTTATGTAATAGTTCACAGAAAAATGCCCAGGTTAATGAACACTGTTTAGTGGTCATGTGTGTGCGCACTACTGAGTTAAAGTACCATTGAAGCAGTGTCAGAGTTAATGAGATCATTAAGTTATGATTGAGCATTAATGATGAACACCTGCTGTTAACAAGCAGAATCACTGAAGGACAGAGAAACACAAGAACTACAACTGATGAAATCAACTGAAGATAAAAGACATTTAATCTCTCACTATTCATATACTCAACTATTACATAAATCTTACCTATTTCATTTACATATGACTGACAAATATGAATAACATTAAGTTTATTAGTTTGTTTATGTTAAAACTATGTAATCCAAATGGATGGAAAATTTCTACGTAATTAAATTACATAAAACTTATGTTTAGACAGAAATTTTTTTTGAGTGTAATATAGTTTTAGATATCATTCTTGGTGTAAACGCCACTTTATGCTGTAAAACATCAGATCGTGTCAACCTGCGCTCTTTCTGATTCATCTTAATGATTCCAGTTCCTTGATTTATTATTTTAGTACTTTTAAGAGATTTGTGGCTTTAGTAGGGGTGTGGTCATGCCGCTGATTCCTAACCCTAAAAATGTCATGTTATAGATTTAGAAAGTATGGCGCATTTTCCGGAACCCAAACATTATGGCATGATTAAGGGTCGGATAGGGGTTAAGTATATTTTCCAAGTTTTGGACACCTCCTCCACCACTTTCAATTGTCACCACAGAGTGCACATGCTCTGAACCTCTCACAGTCATGCTACTAAGTCAATGAGAGCCGAAGGACACAGGAAGAGTTGCATAACTGCTTTAATCTGCACCAGTGTCGCGTTCCTCAGAGTGCAGGCTGACCTATAATATCTTTTCCTGACCTGCATCAACATAGATGTGCAGATTATAACGCTGCAATTGAAGGGATAGTTCACCTAAATATTAAAATCGTCATTTATTCACCCTGATGATGTTCCAAAAACCACATGGCTCACACTATTGAGCACAAAACACGTTGCTGCTTTCCATGTAATGAAAGTGAATGAAGACTGGGGATTTTCAAGCTTTGGTTTTTCAATACTGGTTAAACCAGCCCCAGTCGCAATGCTCACCTATGTGGCTTGCCAAAGAAACAAATTCATGGATCCCTACTACATTGACTGCCTTCTTATACTCCCCTATTAATAGTTCACACTCTCCCTATACAAATAAATTTAATTGAAAAAACGTCACACCGACTCTGGAGACAGATTAGGTTGTATTATGGACAGGGTTGGGGAGTAATGAAATACAAGTAACTTAGTTACGCATTTAAAATACAAAATTTGAGTCACTGTATTTCATTACAGTTACATTTTAAATGGGTGGTAATCAGATTACAGTTACATCTGAAAAGTATTTTAGATTACCAAAGTGATTACTTTGAGTTTTAATGTCATTTAAACAGCGATTGGTGATTCTCTGACTCTGACCGTCTGAAAAAGCGGAGTTTTCATGTTTTGTGATAGTTGTTTGTGAGTCATTTTATAATTCACTCGTCAACCCTAACCCTGACTTTTCTCAATATTGTGAGTTTATATCTCATAATTCTGACTTTTCTCAATATTGTGAGTTTATATCTCATAATTCTGACTTTTCTCAATATTGTGAGTTTATATCTCATAATTCTGACTTTTCTCCATATTGTGAGTTTATATCTCATAATTCTGACTTTATAACTCACAATTGCAACTTTATATCACACAATTCTGAGGGAAAAAGTCAGAATTGTGAGATAAAAACTTGCAATGACCTTTTTTGTGTTTGTTCCACACTTATTAGTATTCTAAAGTATTTAGATTAAGTTACTAAACTTGAGTAATGTAACGAAATACGTTACAAATGACTTTTTTAAGCATGTATTTTGTAATCTGTAGTGAAATAAATTTTTTAAGTAACCCACCCAGCTCTGATTATGGATTACAAACATTGTCTATATTTGCCCCTATAGCATCAAACTTTGCTTCCCACCATCATTGATGGACAGGACTTTTTCTGAGTGGCAATACGTGGTTTATAGCGTTGTGTATAGATGTTTTTGCATCCTTTCAACAGCTCTCAGTTTTCGCTGTCCATGGATTTCAAATTTTTATGATAAAATGTTTTCTGCATGGAAGCTCACTACTATTTATATTTCTTTTATAATATATAATTTTGGGTTTAATAACGGTTCCAATCATCTTGGATTTTCTTGCATCACACTGGTTTTTGCCTCAAGGAATTTCTAAATTGCTTTTTTAAATTAATTAAACGGGGTTAAATGTAGCAGTAGCATAGTAAAACATGGTAACATTCAAAAAATGCACATTCACTCATTTAAGAGAAGTTACTGAAGCGTTACAATATAGTTTCAGTTTTATGACTTTTATAAGTGGACCCAAGAATGCAACTTTTTTGCATTACAAGCTCTGATCTCTTTTTCTGTTTATTAATATCTGCTTTCTCAATCATCACAGGTAGCCGAATACCACGTGAAGCGTTGTTTGGAGGCAGGACTTTGGACGAATCTACCACGAGCCTCCAAAGAGGACTCTTCAGAAACGGACGAGTGGAGAATGATGGAGACCTAGCAGCGAAGACGCTCTATCCCTGACGAAACTTCAGTAGGAAAACGGCTTTGGGTCGGAGGACAGAAAGAACAAGGGCTGTGCTCAAAGACTTTTGTTTCGTATCCGTGCCTGAATGTGTGCTGCACTTTATATTTGTTTAATAGAGAAAGTATTTTAAAAAAAGACAGGAAACTGTATTTTGAGGTACTTATATTTTTGTGCACATTTTGTTACATTTCTGTTGCTAACTTTTCGTCGATCTGTTTTAGCAGTTTGAAAAAAAAGTTTAGAAGAGTGGCATAAGCAGGAGCGCAAAGGAAAAATATGAACCTTTTTTTTGTCGTAAATTGGTTTTAAATCAACAAGGCGAGTGATATTTGAGAAGCCTTTTGCGGTTTTATTTTTGTTTGAACATTTTCTTTCATATCACCACCTTTGAATTGTAATCTGCAAAGTGCACTGCACTTTGAACTCTAGCTGCCGTCTGGGAACTGTTTCATGTGTGCGTGAACGCAGCAGATAAAGACCGCTTCCTGCAGATAGAGAAACGACACCGAGGCGGAGCAGGACCACCCACTTTGTTTTCTTCGTGGTGGAAATGAGACGTTGGCAAAAAAAATAATTTGCCAGTTTTCATGTTGCAATGTTGTTACCTACAATTATAATGGAAGATTCACATTTACTGTGAATATACATTACAAAATGTAAGTTTGTTTTTAGCATCAAAAGCAAAATGTGGCAAATGTCTAAGCGATATTTCTTCTTCACCCTCATGTCATTCCAAACCTGTATTTTTCTTTTTTTTTCTGTGGAACATAAAAGACGACATTTTGAAGAATGCTTAAATTATGCAATGAAGGTCAATGGGGTCCAAAAATGTTGTTTTGGACCCCATTGACTTTCATTATATGGTCAAAAACGAGAAAAATTCTTCTAAATAAGCATTTTGCATTCAACACAGAAGAAAGTAAAGTATGTTTTAGACAACATGAGGGTGTGTGAAATGATGGAACTGAATGAAAATCTTCACATTAAGAGCTTTCCCTCACCATCACGTTAAAAGAGCATCAAACTGACTTCTATTCATAGCAATAATTGTCTGTGAAAGCCTGCAGATGCTATTTGCGTATCACATCCAGACAGTTTGCGTTGCTTGTACTGCACACGACATTTACAGTAAACTTAGGATTTGTGTTATAATAAATGTGATGCTATTGTGCAAGTCTTTAAAATCAGATCAAACTATTTGAATTAAATCTTCAGACCCACAGTATTGCCGACTGCTTGAAATGTTTTATCGCACTGTGAATTTTCACTATTATTAAAATAACATTTTAGCATTTTATGAATGTTTTTGCGAGCTGTGTGTGTGTGAGGGATTCGCCTCGGATTACATGCGTGCAATAAACTGGCTTAAAACGTTTTTAGGGAGGGGCTTTTTTGATTGACAGCGAGATTAGTGGGTTGTACAGTGAAAGAAGGATAAAATGTACAATACGTGCTTCTTTCGGCATGTCCACTCAACCAAAGTTACAAGCCATCGGTCATAAAATTTAACGATCTTGAGTTAAAATACATGGTGTTGTAAGAAGAAGAAGAAAATACTGGGTTCTTCCTGGTGACATTGATCATAATTTCCTTTTTTATTATTATTTCTCTTAAGCCTACACAGTGATTTGGTACAAAATATATAAACTGTGTGATTATTTACATAAAATCTAGAGCTGTTCAAATGATTCACTACCAAAACAAACTGAAAAGAGTGAAGCTTCACTGTTTATTGCAGTCGTTTCAAAGAATTCCTGAAATGACATTCATTACATCACATTTAATCATGTATTCGTTATTCAATCGCAGGGTTTTCAGTCACTACAATTAATACAGTGATTCGCAAACTGCCGTTAAATGCATAAGTGAATTAATATTTTGCGGCCTAGGACTCCATAACCACGCAATAGCGGTTAATCAATAAAAAGGACTTATAAAACATCAACATTTTCAGACATTTTGATGATAAAATTTCTCTCCCTTTATCACTTAATCCCATTGTACAAATCTTTCTTAATTAAAAAAATATTCAAAATATAACTATTTTGTATATGCTAAAAAAATATTAACACTATTAATTCAATTAATCTACAGTTAAACATTACAATGCAATGACTCATCATTAGACTGTATTTGCTAATTAAGGCGACAGTGGTTCACGCAAAGGTTTGAATCATATTTTAGTACTGCATTTTTTAAATACTTCTCTAGTAGATTTCAATAATATTAAAATGCTATTATGGATCATTAAAAAGGAATATTTTGCAGCCACTTCAGTTAAAAGAAAACATTCTTACGGTTTGGGCACTTCCAATAAATGTGAAGAGTCACAATATTCTTAGCATGCCTACCGCTATAACACTAGATCTAGTTTGTTTGCTTAAGATGCAGCACTAGAGCTCAGAGTTTGACCATAAACCTTTAGATTGCCACTAACTTTCTCACAAAGGCATAAAACCAGAAGGAAGCATGTCACTCCAAATACAGTAGACTGCTTAAGGCCACAGAGGTGCATTGTGCTTGCTTCAGAAAGTGTACTTCAGTTGTTGTAAAAGTCCTAAAGGTTGGAGTGGAATCATGCTTTTCCCATGGCCTGCTGGGTTCCAGGGATTTTCCTGGTCAGGAAGGCATGAACGTGAGGCCATATCTTGTTGGTTTCAGTTCCTGAGAATGTCTCCAACACTCCTTTACTCCTGTTAAAGTAAATCATATGCAATGGCTTGAGCAAATCATTATTCATACGATCTTACAACCTCAGTCCAGCTTAAAGGAATAGTTTATCCTCATTATCATCCCAAAACTCAATTATTTTCTTTTTTTGACCACACACACTGGAAAACTAAAGACCATTGATGTATCGCAGGGATTCCCAAACTGGGGGGTTTCTTGAGCTAATAATGAATTATATCGAATTTACAATAAACTAAAAGGGGTCGCACGATAACTGTTACATGATTTAACTGTATTCAGCATCTCTCATTTAATTTATTTACACATTCTCACAATTTACGGCATTTTTGTGGGCAGGAGTTTACAGTATTTCAGCAGAATTGCGCCAAAATAAAAGCTAGAAGATTTCAAATATTTAAACGTTGAGGGTTTAAAAGTTTCAAAGTGATGAATTTAGGACATGAAATATTAGTATTGTAACTTGTAGTGTAAAATACAATTATTATTATCAAATATTCATGTTATTTCACAGTAAAATTATAATTTTCAACAATAATAGATGATTGTCTTCGTTTTTATAGTTGAGAGTTAAACATTGTTTAAGTTATAATAATACACTGTTAAAAAAAGATTGTTGCAATTAGCAATCACATTTTTGTGGAGAGATCCAAGTTGACTAAACAAAGTTTTAAAGGGGATCTATTATAAAAAAATCACTTTTACATGATGTTTGAACATAAATGTGTATAAACCATAAACCATATAAAACATAAACCATCCTGTAATGGAAAAAATCCCCCCACTACTCTTTTTTTAATCCCCATCATAAGCAGTGTCTCAGAACAAGCAGTTTGCAGATTGTAGCTTTTGTGATGTCACAAATGTTTAGGCCCCTCCCACGACTCTGCCCTATTAGCATAGACTCCGCCCTGAGTGAGCTGTACACAGTTTATCTCTTCGCCACAGCATTTAACAGCAGCATTCAAGTAAATTTATTCCTATTAAAGCGACTAAGTTATTCAATCAAGAGCGAGTTTCAGTTTTTCTTTTGTTGTTTGATTCATGTTTACAGCATATATAGCAGTAGGTCATGTTTATTACACTGCTTTCACGTTAATACAGAGAACTAATATACACATGCGATTTCTTTACTTGCTGTTTACATTCATAAACATAACCTTGTGTGTATTTGACAGTTTAAGCGCAATTAAACTGAAAGAGAATTTAGTTTAATACTCACAGGACATACAGCTATCAGTGCGCGGATGTGTGCACTCTATATATCCGTAGTTTAGAATAAACTTTCATGGTGATGAAGAACTGCAATGTCACGTGAGCACGACCGTGATAGAATCAAAACCAAATAGATGTTTTGCTAGTTTTGGGCACAGTATCCGAGGAACAGTAGGCTCCGCCTTCTTCTGGAAAGCGGGGTGGGGAGCAGCAGCTCATGTGCATTTAAAGATGCATGCACCAAAACCGCATGTTTTTACTTCCACTCAAAAATGGGCATTTATAGCAGTGTATAGTAAATTATCTGTGGGGTATTTTAAGATGAAAATTCACAGACACGTATTATTATATTTACTTATATATTATTATTATATTTACTTATATTACATCTTGTAAAAATGAGCACAATACCCCTTTAAGGCAGCATGAACAATTACTTTGAAACATTTCAAAAGTAATATTACATTTTATTAACATTATATTGTAATATTACATTTTATTTTAATTCAATATTACTATTATAATAATATTAAATATTAATATTATACAATTTGATTAGGTTCCTAAAATACCAGTGGAAATAATGTAAAATGGACAGACACTTTCACAACTAAAAAAGAGGTTCGAGTCCACTTTTAAAGCTCTGCTATATAATTAAACACAAATAATACATTAAATATTTAACATTAATTATCTTTTTGCTTGCATGTCATGTGACCATTAACCAACATCAGAGAACTGTGGATATGCAAAGGTGTCATTAAAAAGTAAATATTTTACTTCTAAGGAGTTCGGCTAACAAAAATGTTTTATGAACCCCTGATGTAATGACATCAAACCTAGTGCAACAAGCTTTGATTTGAATGTGCGTTTTGAGGAAGATTTTCCACAAATAACAGCTTAAATTTTGATCCGTCCTGATAGAGCCTCTGAGGATTTGAATTATATTGTGTACAAGATGTATGGGCTATTTTTATGTCACTTTTGAAAGGGTTTTTTTGTGCTTTTTGGAGCCCCACTTTTGTTGCATGGAAAAGAGCAGCGTGGACATTCTGCTAAATATCTTCTTTTTGGTTCCGCGTAAGAAATAAATGCATGCAGGTCTTAGAAACACAAGAGTGGTGTTTGAACGTTCAGAATTTGAACGAACTATTCCTTTAAATATTCCCTACATAAATCATATTTTCAGCATAAATCATAAAAACAACACAAATCAGCTGCGCAGTACCTGTAATACTCTAGAACTGGTTGTGTCTGTCTCTCATAGTCCTTTAGTCTCCTGGAGACAGTTTCAGGACTGTCATCATCTCTCTGGACCAGTGGTTCTCCGGTGACATCATCAAGACCCTGTGCACAATAGAGACCAGTGATTATGGTCTGTAAGGCAGACATCACAAAGACCAAACTTTACTTAAGTGCTAAAGCTTCAAAACATGCAATAAACACCAGAATTCATGCACAGAAACAGTCAACAATTCTTGGCAGGCATGTCAAATTCCAAAGCTAAATCGAGGTGACCTTCAGACAGTATTTTGTTGACATAAGCTTCAAACTGTATTTGAGCAACACTGGCAAACACTGTTTCACACTTGGCTCGTTCTGTATTAGTTTAAAACACACTGAATTGCTGTTTTGAGGTTTATTCATTTAAAATGATTGCAGATGACCAAAATGAAGTAATAAAATGTAAAAGTGTACCTTTAATGCAATGTAAGTCAATTTGGATAACAGTGTCTGCCAAATGCATGAATGTAAATGTAAACTATAACCATTCTGAAACAGTTTTGAGTCATAACCTATCTTTAAGATCTTTTAGAACATATATATATATATATATATAAATGGCTTATTAAGCATTCTTTGTTCAGTTTTACTTTACTAAAACTCCCGGACTCTTTTCAAGTATAGCAGTAACTGTTCAAGCAACATTGAAGCACATTTGCTGTCCCTGCGATTCCTCTTTTCTCTGACAGTGATTAATTGATTTACAGGAACTTCACGACTTCCTCAGCGCGCTCCAGTTTTATTGCGGGGATGAGAGCAAAGTTCCTCAGTAAACAGAAGCTTTCTTATCTGTCTTGAGCGCCAGGTTGTGAAATACCATGACCGACTTTTACCCCAAGACGTTTAACACACACATTTATATCCAATGCTCCCTTTTTTTTTTTTTTACTTGTTACTGTTTTTAACATTATTCAATTTTAATGGAAAAACTGTATGTTTTGTTTGTGGTGAACACTTATGCAAAAAAATCCTTTCCCTATAAAAATATGTTAATTATTTAATCAACACAAATGACATAAAATAAATTGTAAAATTAATTTATATTGTATAATATATATATATATATATATATACATGCATATTTCCTTTGTGGCATCCATCTTTTGTGCACTTGTAGTGTAGTTCAAATCTATATTTTTAAGTACAGTATCAATATTTTTTAAAACTGTACTTGCAATATTTATGCAATACAAGTCCACTTAAGTGTACTGAAAGAGGGCACACATTCATTCCAGTCTAAACATGAGCAGGCATTTATTCATCTCACAGATTCAGTATTTCACAAAATGAATAAAAACAGTGAAACGCAAACTCAGAGTATTACACAAACCTGCTATAATTCAATGTTAAATAACACAAACATATTTTATTTATGTCTTTGCTGCTGACCTTCAATGATCCAATTCAACCATATGAATAAGCAAATATGACTTTTAGATAAACAAATATCATATTGTACATAGCCTAACTCAGCCCAGGTGACAAAAAGTAATGCAGAAGAAATGTAACGGATTACGTTCCGTAAAAAGTAACTGAGTAACACTACGTTTTTTACTCCCTAACTGCATTTAAAGTTAATATATTTTAAAACTAAATTACCACCTCATTACTAATGATGTGTAATTATGTATATATTTAAATACATGACCTAAAAGTTGCAATCAATGTGACATGAAATTATATTTATTATTTACCATAAATGCTTGTCAGTGCACTTTAACCAGGGTTGTGGAGTAACGAAATACAAGTAACTTAGTGACGTATTTAAAATACAAAATTTGAGTCACTGTATTTCATTACAGTTACATTTTAAATGGGTGGTAATCAGATTACAGTTACATCTGAAAAGTGTTTTAGATTACCAAAGTGATTACTTTGAGTTTTAATGTCATTTAAACAGCGATTGGTGATTCTCTGACTCTGACCGTCTGAAAAAGAGGAGTTAAGATTCATGTTTTCCACTGTTTTCATGTTTTGTGAGTCATTTTATAATTCACTCGTCACTGCAACTTTTTCCTCACAATTGTGAGTTTGTGTTTCACAATTCTGACTTCTTTTTCTCAGAATTACGAGATTTAAACTCACAATTGCAAGTTATAAAGTCAGAATTGGGAGATATAAACTTGCAATACTGACTTTTTTTCTTGCAATTGTGAATTTAGTATGTGAGTTAAATGTCATAATTATGACTTTTCTCAATATTGTGAGTTTATATCTCATAATTCTGACTTTTCTCAATATTGTGAGTTTATATCTCATAATTCTGACTTTATAACTCACAATTGCAACTTTATATCACACAATTCTGAGGGAAAAAGTCAGAATTGTGAGATAAAAACTCACAATGACCTTTTTTTGTGTTTGTTTCACACTTATTAGTATTCCAAAGTATTCTAAAGTATTTAAATTAAGTTACTAAACTTGAGTAATGTAACAAAATACGTTACAAATTACTTTTTAAAGCATGTATTTTGTAATCTGTAGTGAAGTACATTTTAAAAGTAACCCACCCAGCCCTGACTTTAACTATATTTCAAAAACAACAGAAGTAATTATGAAATTACATGTAAAGTGTACTTAAGTCCTAGTTAAGTACACTTAAAAAGCATTATTAATTTAATACATATTCATTTCATTGCAATTCTCATGCACTTAAGTGTCCAAAAACAGTACATTCTTTCAAAGTAATAATACTAGTATGCTATTAAATAAAAGTATGCTAAAGTGTACTTCTTCTTCACTTGTGTTAAGCATTCTTGATGAATTCACTTGCACCACTTTCAGCACAAAACAAACGCTCAATAACCATCTGCAATCCAGTTTAACCCGGCCAATGTCAGTGTTAGTCTTTTTAGTGCAAACACACCTCCTTTATGAAAATTATGCGAATTAATTCACAAAACTCAGTACCATTTACCTGACGAAATTAGTATTACCTGCAGAAAACAAGCATTAAACAGAATTTTAAGTACGTTTTCTTACATTTGAATTGATCGTGGCTGCAATATTGAACAAATTATGCAGTCACATGTTTTCAAAACATTTTTTGCAGTTCCAACTCTTTAATGTAAGGGTCACTGTGGAGTTGGTCAAATTCCAGTCGTTTAATTATCAACTGAAGTAATGTTAAACAGGATTGTAAACATCTCAAAGGCAGCATGAGGGAATGATGGGGGAAAAAAAACGTAAGAGGACTCACTGGCTTCTTCGGCGGGTTGAAGTCTATATTATAGACCCTGCCGCTGGGAAGGTGCACCCAGCGAGACGTCAGGCGCTCTCTGATGGTCTGGAAAGGCACGTCTAGGTTTATAACCGAGTCCACGTCACACACGGCGTCCAGGGCCTCGGCCTGAGCCACGGTACGAGGAAACCCTGTCAGGACACAGAGCTACAGAATGAGGGGCGAACATGAATAAACCGTACAATACATCAACAATATGCTTCAGAAAAGCATGTCAGAGTGGGGTGAGAGCTGTACCGTCCAGCAGCCAGCTGGTGCGCTCTATACCCCTCAGACTGGACAGGATGAGACGCGAGATGACATCATCTGGAACCAGCTGACCCTGATCGATACACGACTTCATCAGAAGACCCAAATCTGCCCAGGTGCATAAGAGATGATTAGTTATTCAATAAATGCAGACGAAATTCAGAAATAAATATAGACAGAAGTTCGTTTTTTTTTTTTTATATTGTATCTTTGTTGATTCTAATTTTACTAATAAATTTTTTTACAGTAATATGATGCATTTCTCATATACTTTTGGTAATAATTTTAATGAAATACTGTCATGTAAGGCAAATATTTAAATAAATTCATGATTTCTAGTGTGATGGCTGTAAGATTGATCACTGTCATGTGACTTTTACTACTTGTCTATTACCTATTCAAACGGAAATTATGCTTGACCGATACAATGAGCAATTCATACATGAACTTTAATTGTCTCTACACATTTATAATAATCGTCATGTGATCCTTTGTGATATTTCGGTTAACTGCTAACTATTTTAGGCCTATAATACTGTATATACCTACACTATTGTTCAACAGTTTGTAGTCAATTTTTTATTTTAATCAAAAAAAAAAATTTATTTTAATCATCAAGGACACATTAAATTGATCAAACGTGACTGTAATGGCATAATTTATAATATTACAAAATATTTCTATTTCAAATAAATGATGGACTTTCTATTAGTTCTACATTTATTTAAAATAGAATTTCTAACAGAGAAAAATGTATCAGTTTCAACATTGATAATAATAATAAATGTTTCTTGAGCATCAAATCAACATATCAGAATGATTTCTGAAGGATCATGTGACACTGAAGACTGGAGTAATGATGCTGAAAATTCAGCTTTGATCACAATGTTATTTGAAATCGTAATAATTTTTATAAAAATATTACTATTTTACTGTATTTTTGAGAATAAGAGTGTTTATTGCAAATGGGTTGAGAAATAAAATTTTAATTTTGTACTTCTGTATCAATTTAATATTTTATTTTAAGGTTTTTTAAATGTTTTTCTTTTTCACAGTTCACTTAAATAGTCTTGCAATGTACAAAATAATTTTTTAGTACAGATGTATCCAAATGTAATTATACATAATATTAAGAAAAAAAGCATATACTTTTACATGAAGCACATTCTATAATCAACCGGTGAAACTGTACTTAAAATGGATTGGTCAATCAAAAATGAACATTCGCCCTCTTGTTGTTTCTTTAACAATATGAATTGTTTCAATGAAAAGATGTTTTGAGAAAATTGTCCATGTGGTAAATGTGTGGATACCAACAGTCAGTAGAAAGACATGAGGATTATGTATGATGGGAGAATTTCAATTTTTGGATGAAATTTTTGGATATGAAACTAAAATAATCATTAAGTAAGTAGTAAGTAAATGAAATAGGTAAGATTTATGTAATAGTTCACAGAAAAATGCCCAGGTTAATGAACACTGTTTAGTGGTCATGTGTGTGCGCACTACTGAGTTAAAGTACCATTGAAGCAGTGTCAGAGTTAATGAGATCATTAAGTGATGATTGAGCGTTAATGATGAACACCTGCTGTTAACAAGCAGAATCACTGAAGGACAGAGAAACACAAGAACTACAACTGATGAAATCAACTGAAGATAAAAGACATTTAATCTCTCACTATTCATATACTCAACTATTACATAAATCTTACCTATTTCATTTACATATGACTGACAAATATGAATCACATTAAGTTAATTAGTTTGTTTATGTTAAAACTATGTAATCCAAATGGATGGAAAATTGCTATGTAATTAAATTACATAAAACTTATGTTTAGACAGAAATATTTTTTTGAGTGTAAGTAAAACCTTTATTTGTCCCGCAGTGGGTAAATTGCATTTAGCAACAGCAGGGGTACATGCTAAAAAGTAGTACAGACTAATATAAAAACAGAAAACTAAATAAATTTACAAAAGAAATATTGCACGTTGGAAAATTGTAAAATTGTACAGTGAAATGGCTCAATATCTGTCCAAATTAAAATATTAAAGCATTAAAGCATTAAAATATTTCTATTTCTGGCTAAATTGTGTGTTATGTAGGATATATGCTTCATTTGTTGATCACTTGTTTCCTGTTGAATGTGGTATGCAGATCCGTACACCAGATAACTGATCAGCTCTGCAGCACAAATAACCTCATGGAGAGGAATTCTGCTCCCCTGAGGCACACAAACAGTGCATCTGGCATCCATTTGGGATGTGTTACATTTGTGTTACATTTGACAAAAACGTTATTCACAGAGAACTGTTTGTAGTCAGAACAACTTTTTCAGCTAGTCTCCTAATCTCTCAAATTGAAGGGGTTGTAAAAGACACTAAGAGTAAACCTGCACTAGTTTTGGAGCAAGTTTCAAGCAAAGGCTTCAGAGAAACTACCCTAAAAGTCTCGGTTTAGTACGCAAGACACATTCTTTGGAGGAAAGACATCACGTCAGACCACTAAAAAAGACAGTCTACACATAAAAAAAAGAGTGATGCCACAAACATAAAGCCAGCAGACAGACTTTAATGGTTTTTCCAGACCCTGTTTGCATGGAAGAAAGTGCTCGAGGTCACACTAGGAGAACATGCGAGAAGCTGTCTTCAAAACGTGTCGCAGTTCCTAAACGCTGTCATCCCTCTACAACTGCAGTAGAGACACAACCAAAGTTTAGACTCGCTCGTGGTGAGAAGAAAGCGGCATCCTGCTCGAGTTTCTGAAGTTTTGCAGCCATCGCTGCGTTTAACCCTTAACGAAGCTCAACCACGGAATAATATTCGCTTATTTAATCATGCAAATAAACACTGAAACAGTATGAGAGCACAGTGCTGGAGCTGTACCTGTCTTCGCCTCGATATTGGCCCGGAGCATGTCCCCGCTGGAGAGATGCTTCAGCCCGAAACTCTGCGCTATCCGACTAGACACGGTCCCCTTCCCCGAGCCCGGAGCCCCCATGATCACCGCGCGGAACACAGTCTGCAGACCCATGCTTAGATTTCAGAACGCAACCTTTAGGAACTATTCGATGATGTGGAAATGTTTCCTATTCACAACATTTCTCCGAGAACAGCAACCCTGTGAAATCAATGTGACTGGAAGTGCTTGTGAGGATGCGCAGTCCTCTATTCGGTCAAAACGGTAAATACGTAACTCCAGTTTTATTCCCAGATTAAGCCCGTCCTTTTCTGATGCACGCGCATCTCTCGCGGACGCGCGCGGATTACAGGAAGTGCTGCTTTATAAATCAAGTGGGCGCTATCATTACTGATATATTACTATTTGCACACCCATAACAGCCTATTAAAAGGCTAGAGCAACTCTATAATAACTTTAATTGAACACATTATGCAATGCTTAATACAGGAGAGTCATTAATAGTTGCAATTTAAATTATTTTTAATATTCCATTTTAGGGCCCTTATAGGTCCACTTTTGAAACCAATAATAAATCATTTAATCAAATATTTGGTTGAGTTCACATTAGCTAAAACCATTAAGACCCTTTTTATTCATTAATAAAATACAATAATACTAAATTGATACAAATTATACAAAATTGACTTCAACAAAAATTAGAAATGATGCCTTGAAAGAAAAACAGAACTAAAACTAATAGGAGTCAATTAAACATGTGCAGTGATATTTGCAAAAGGACAAAAACTACTAAAAAAGGAAAAAAATCTAATTGTAAAACTATGTAATAATACTAAAATGTCAGTGCATGTTACAGTAGAACTACATGAGTAAATGTTGAGCAATGTTTAATGTGTAATTATTTAGTTTATTCACTCTTTCTTGGTCTTATTAATTAATTGTATTAATTGTAAACTGTGTAAAGTGAACCTATACGCAGAAAAAAGAAGAGAATGCTGCTGAATTGTTATGTAATGTGATTACGTAACATGTTAGTCAGACTAGGACTGCTATGGTTTGGAGTTGGCAATGTTATCTTTGCTTGATTAAATCAGCAGGATGTAGTGTGGAGTTTCACCCAATCACAAGAGAGCGCATTCATCTCCGACACTGACTGAAATATCATTAATCAGAGGACAAATGATTGACAGGAGGGGTTCTTTTGGCAAGATAAAGAAGATACAAATGGAATGGAGATTTATTCTGTCCTAAAGATCTCTATAGAACAATAGTTCTGGAATGTAAAGGTCCTTAGGTCGTTCCCGGTTTGTTATGCTCTAGAAACGGCGCCCCCTTGCGGCAGTGCAGGAAAAAAAGCAAGTGCATTGCTCGCTGCAGAGCATATAAACCTCCAGCTCCACCTCTCTAGATCTCAAAGGTGGAGCTTAACCTGTTTAATGGGTGGAGAGATGGGGTTATATGTAGGGTTAGGGTGTGGTTGGGGGATACGGCTCCACCCATCATGCCCATAGAAGGTCAAGAGAGGAGGAGCTGGAGCTCATGGCTCTGCAGCGAGTATCCTCTCAACTAAAGAGGCTATAGTGTAATTTTTTTTTTTTTTTACATCATAACTTTGATATATAATTGAATAACATTAAAGTTAATATGCTACTTGTTTAAAATAAGTGTGTGCCATGTCTGTTTATTTTAAAAACTGCCCTTTTTCTGCCTTTTTTAGTGTAGATTTGAGCAATTCTCTTCAATTGTATACCCTTATTACAAGTAGGCCAGCCTCAAATGGGTGTTTGAATTAGAAGACTTAAAATAATTAGGCCTTTTAAATCTAACATTTCAAATCATTGTTTTAATGTGAGCTGGCATTAATAACAGATAGGCTAATATAATATTGTTCACTATTTTATAATATATATTATGCAATATATAATTATATAATATAATATTGTATATATAATATATAATAATTTAAATTAACTAAAAAGTTAATTGACGCTTAAACATTTTCACATATTTACGTTTTAAAACAGCCTACGCTGCACTTTCACAGTTTATCCACTAGATGTCGTCCTCTAATCTAATACAAGATGAGCTCTCAACTTGGAAAAGCTCTACTTTATTAAAGTATCGTCACCAGGTTCATAAGGCTGGTAACGAAACTCAGATTGAGGAACTGAAGGCGGATGTTCATCATCCCTCATAAGGCGTGTTTTTAGGCTTATGAATGTCTGATTTGATGATGATTTAATATCACATGATCTAGAATCAACACACTCAGTTCAATCTTACGTATCAAGGCTTACCTCAAATTTAAATTGGGACACGATGATTCATGTGCTGACGACTGTTTTATATTCATATTTTATAATATGCAATTTTTTAAATGTATTTTATAACTTACATATAGCCTATACGATATAACTTAAAATAGGCATGATATATCAGTTTTAAAAAGATGGACTGTTTGTGTACGCATGCGCCTCGGTGCTTCAATGTAACGTTACATATAGACATTGTAACATGTTCACACATTTTACATTCATAGCCTATTTTATGACACACTGTTCCAGTTTATTCGCAAGATAGCGAACTCTAATTTGAGCTGAGAATTAAAATGAAAGATAAGCGTCATTATTTACAGTCATGGTCATAATTCATAAGGTCAACATGGTTCACGTCACGAAACAGAAGGCGGATGTTCGGCAAATCACATGATCCAGAATCACACTCACACAGGCCTGGTTATTTTACTTATATAAGAAGACTTATTAATAATTAATAATTCCTGACTTTTAAATAAATGGTTGTTAAAGTGATTTTTTTTAGTCGTAACTTTTTATTTCTACTTTTATTTTTTATTCAGTTATTTACAGATCATCTGAAGACTGAAACCTGCCTTTTGCCATTTCACAATTTCCCATTGACAGTGTTGGCATATCCCGTGCTTTGTTTTTAAAACTTGCCAAGCTCCTATGTCCTAGTAATGATGTCATCACAACCCTTATCCTTTTACAAGCGTCCATGACAGCCTGTTTCCACTGACTCAGCCTGACGAAACTAGTTCATACTCCAGCCCTTATTATGAAATCCACACCTGATCTTGTGAGAAGGTGAGAAAGAAGAAGATGAAAACAAAAGGAATGAATGTGGAAGTACAGGCAATTAAGAATGACAACGTTCCTCTAAAGTCTGACACAGCTAATGTTTCACGGAAAAGAAACTTCCGTCTTGTTCTGTGAAATTCAAAGAGAGACATGTTTAGGTATTCAAGCAGATTCCAAAGTACACAACGTTCAGTAGAGATGCATGAACATATATTACTCTACTATTATAAATAATAATAATAATAATAATAATAAAAACATGCATTTATTCAGCACGAACCGTTTTGTGTTGTAATAGCGTCACCATCTATTGTTTGACTATTGCTTTGTACTTCATGAACTTTATTTATCAAAATGTTCTTTAGCTTTCTAAGTTCTTTAGTGTCCATCAATAAAGTATTTTTATTTACTTTCACTGTCACTTTAAGAGCCGCACGGATTCAACATACTGTTACACACGTGTTTTCTTTCTCAGCTGTTTACATTCACTTAAGACATAACTGACTGCGTTTACGAGGATACTTACCAAAACGGCATTTCGTAATTTTTTTAATTTTTGGAAATGATTTGCTGCTAGAGGTGATCTCAGTTAGCACATGACATCAATATTATAATGTAGACATTTTAACATTTATTTACATTTATAAAAGGACAGAAAATATACAGTCATTAAAGCTTAAAGTTGGCATGAAACAGAAGCTGGTATAGTCTTTTCTTGTGACGTATATCAGAGGGAAATGGCTTCTCAAACAACAAATGTAAGGCGGGATTTGATTTTGTCCTGTGGGATTTGATTGGATGGTTTGTGGCTTGCTATTGGCTATCTCATGTGAGTGACAGGTTTTCTCGTCTCAGAGAAGAGAAGAGATGTCGCTGTAAGAGGGACAAGTTGTTTTGAGTGAAGATTATGAGGCACATGAATAAAAATGTGCACTGATAAATCTTTTATAGGAACACCGCAATATTCCATAAGAAAATAAGAATAGTCAAGTTTGATTTCATGGTGACTTTAATAATATTATATTATATATACCAAATATTCAAATGGGTTGATAGGCCTTATATAAGGTTTCTCGTCAAACCTGTATTTTTTTATTAGTGAATGCATAAAGAGGCTGAATGCGTGTTTAAAATCTTATGAAGCCTTTATTTATAATCTGTAATTTAAAAAACATAGTTACAGTAACAGTTAGGGATGGCTGACGCGAAACTAACGTTTCGACACAGTGTCGAGATCCCGAAGCGTAGATGTTTGGAAACACTGCTCCGAACTGCGATTCAAAACACCCATGTCACGTGACTGCGGCTAAACGAAGCTTCTGCGCGTTTCCACAGGAGGCGTGCTCGCCGAGTCTGCGTTTGATTGACAGGGGCGGGAACAAATCACACAGTCGCACATCTGTCTCAACTCCCACACAGTTTAACAGAGGAGTTAATGCACCTTCACCTCGTGGGTTTTTGTGAGAGGAGAAAGATTTTGAGATGGCGTTTACGATATAGTGACATTTATAAAAAAAAATTAAAAAAAAAAAAAAAATGAGACCATTGTGGATTGATGCGTTTTATTAATTTTCATTTTTCATGACCAAAATAACCTACTTATTAATATTATATATTATAGTTATATAGTGAGGATGTTAAAAACTCTCCACATGAACAAAAACACAACATTTTTATTTTTTTAAACGGCTTGTTGTCAAAGTTGTTTCAGATAACATGTGCAATTGACCACTAGGTGTCACCGTGGAGACGGTGTCGGTATAGTTTCGAAGCCTCGACACAATACGGCACATCTGCTTCAACTGTTTCAGTGGTTCATGAAGCTTCGCTCTGCCCACCACTAGTAACAATGTGTAATCAATCGTCACTCGGATTGGGATCCATAAGCAAAATTTTATTTATAAACAGAATGGTCAAACAAGCAGGGGTCCAATGCCGACAAACAGGAATGGCAGAGAACAGGCTGAATCGTAGTCGTTGAGCAGGGATATGTCAAGGCACGCAGATATCATTCATGAAGTCCAATAAATAGGCAAACAAAACAAAGCAGCAGGCAGCAAAGAGTCATACATGGCAATCCAACAATGCATCCACCTGGAAACAAGATATCGCAAAGTCTATAAGGGTGAGAGTCTCTTAAATAGGGCGACTAAGGGGTTGCAGCTGGTGCAGCAATCAGTACCAAGGGCTTATGGGAAATGTAGTTAAATGTGAATGAAGTGTGAATGTAAGTGTGTCAGTATTCGGGTGAAGGCGCCCTCCGATGGTCTGAGGAGGGAATCACGGAGTTCAACTCTGCGACACAATGCCTGAGAAAACAGAACTTGTTTGGATCCCAAAACAACCATCCTACGTACTTCCTACAGCTCCTTTATTATAAGTATTCTGTGTTTCCTGCTTCTCACAACCAAGAACAGAAACCGCCTTCAAATCTTTGTAAACATCTGCTCTGAATTTGAATAGAAGTGGCCCTACAATGTCTCATCTCATTCTACAAGAAAGGCCCGGACATTGTGCGGGACAGCTCACATGTCCTCCTCCAGCGCATCCAGCTGCTCCTACTCCTTATGCGTCAGATACATCTACCACAGTGCTCCACCAACAGATACAGAGAATCATTCATACCCAAGGCTATGTTTAGTGAATAGAGGATCTTGAGAGCTTGGCACATTACATCAGTCAACTTTCTACATTTCTTCTGCAGTGCACGAATTCTTAGATGACAATAATTTGACTGTTCCATACATTCCGATTACAGATATCATTATTATCAGCCATGTGGACCATAATAGCATTTGTTTTTTTTATTGAGCTTATAAGGCTATTATATAAGAGGGGTATTCAGTCTCTAAATTATACTATAAATTAGTCTCCATTTATAACTGACACTTTTTAAGCATTCTTTATCTTGTCTATGTAGTGAAACATGAAAGTTTATTGTATATTTCCAAATTGGAAGCAGTAGCAATTTTCTTTTAAATTAAGAAACAATAAAGTTAATAGACTAAATAGACTGATAAAATATTGTGAACAGTTTTCACAGCAATGCCTTCGAAGAACCATATTTTTTTAATCTAAAGAAAATATCATCCAATATAAAGAACCTTTTGTGCATTGAAAAGTTTCCATGGATATTGAAAGTTGCTAAAAGTTCCTATATTTTTAAGAGTGTAGAACAAATTCACTGTAAAATAGACTATAGTCCATACTTGCTGCATTATTCATACACACTGTCAGATAATTCACAATAAAATTGAGTAAAAAATATTGATTTGAAATGAAGAAATGGGCTCTTAATTTACACATGATATTTGTGAATAAAAAAGTAGCTAGAATAACAAGGTATATCAGTGGCACATCATATCACATGCAAATAGAAAACATCTTAATCAGTTAATCAGACAACACACGTGCTGCAAATACGATCCAAAAAAAAAAAAAAACTCCTTTCAGGTAATCAACAACACCACTGACAAGTAGGCAGTGAAAAATAAGGGGTCCCAGACAGGTTTGTAACTGGTTTGGGGTCCCCTTGAAAAATTCCCTTTGTCATCTGTACAATTTGTAGTGTTTTTGGGTGCACTGTTAAATGTCGCTGTAGATTTAGCAGCACATTACTGTAAAAACCAACAGTACAATACTGTATTATTAATTACAGCAGAACTACAGCAGACTAAAATTAGAAAATGCTGTAAAAATACAGTAAAATACTGTTTTGTAGAATTACAGCACTCTTCTTGTGTACTGTAAATTAAATTACAGTACGTTTACTGTATATGAAAATACAGTATCTTGCCTGCAACCGTGCTGCCAGTACTGTACTGTAAAAATACAGGAAAATTGTTGACAGTGTGTACTGTGAACTTTTGGAGCGTGTTTCTGTATTTGGTTGCATTGTGATTGTTTCCAGCACTGATGACGTTTTCTTAATTTACTGGTGTTTTTTTTTGTCTATTTGCTTGTATTTTCTTTAGTTGCAGCATGTTGAGCTCTCTCGGCCACCATAGTTTGGGCCGTTCATTTACACAACAGAGTTTTGGGGGCCTGAAAATGCACGTTTGAAAATGAAAATGGGATTCAAAGTGCAGGTTTTTGAAAATACTGTTATCGTCTCCATCTAAACTACAAAAACACAAATTTGTGAAAAATCATGCGTGACATCGCATCAACTTTCCTGGCATGCATTATACAACGTTTTTAATGTCGGTGTCTGGGTTTGAGTTTTGTTTGAGTTAAAAGCCTGTCAGTGTAACAAATCACTGCTCTGAGCCTTGGCTGAACAGCCAAATACTGTACTTTAAGGATAATCTAAAGAGTAATCAAAAACAGGCAAACATCCAAACAGGGAAAAATACAAACAACCAGGCCAAAGACAGAAGCTCAGACAAACATTGACAACATACTAGTAAGACAACACAAAGAATGCACAGGAAGACACCACTTAAATAAGCCAAAGCAAATAAGGCAATACATTGCAGGTGTACTGAATGAAGCCATAATGTGTGCATGCAAAGGATTATAGGTAATGAAGTCTTTGATGGAATGGCAATAGTCTGTGATGAGTGCCTACTGGTGGAAAACCAGGGCACTTCAGCTGGTGACTGTTGTTAAAGTTTTCTTACTTTATATAAAACAGTATTCCTTGAACTGGCCCAACGGGGTCCAACTTTATTGAACAGACTGCACACGATCTGCACACAACAAGTGTCTTGACTCCGGCTCTCTTACTCTCTACCTTACCGGTAGACTGGCCCTTGTTCGCCCCCTAGCGGCTGGCGTACTCTAAACAAATATAACAATAATTCCATATTGTTACAACTGTGACAGTTTTCCACTGTTCCCAGTTCAGTTTCCTTTGCTTCTGTCATCTGTTGCCCTGTCATGTGTTTGATTTTGCCCTCATTTGTTCCACACTCCGGAACAGAAGGTGGCGCCTATTATGCTGGTTGCCAGCCGTTGTTAAAAACGAAGAAAAATTGCCCTCATGTGTTTCACCTGTGTCTAGTTACTCATCACATTTTATCCCTAGTGTTTCCTCTGTGTATAAATAGCCCTTATTTTTAATTAGTCTTTGTCTGACTTGTATTGTATTGTATTAGGTGTAGTTCTGCTACCATGTTTTTGCTTCTAGAAAACCTGAAGTGTAATTTGAGTTTTTATTATTATTATTATTATTAAAGAATATACTGCTTGTAAATGGATCCAGCTCTTTATTCTCTGTCTTGTTGGCAACTCCTGTGTGACATTTGTTTGATAGGAAATCAGTTAAAGTATCCAATTCCCTTAAAATCCCCCCGAACCAGTTCAGCGGAAACCCGCTCCGCAGGTAATTCTAAAGATTTTATTGGTCATGTCAATCACGGTGTTTATTCCCTGCACCAAACACTAATCCCTCACCCTACCCTTAACCAATGAAATTAGATCCAGGGCGGGATTTCCACTGAACTGTTTTTGGAAAAGAAAAAAAAATCACGCTCCCTAAACATCTAAATTAGTCCAAAATTGAATACCTCCATACTATAGAGTTTAAAAGTACTTGATGACCTACTTCTTCTGATTCAGATTCTAAAGTGTGCATAAGATGGACAGTTCACAATCCCACGGGAGAGGATTTGTGAATGGCAACAAAGTGACTCTGATGCTCTAGGTCAATTAACAGTGACAACTTGGTACATGTGAATTTCATTCATACGACAAACATTTATACTATATAGAACATACTTTTTAATGTTCACAAAGTAAGTCTCAAACCAAATTGTTAAAAGTTGTCCAAATATATTCAAATAACACAAGCAGGAAAAATAAAATCACAAAGTTACACTTTCCTAAAAAGACAACAATATCAAAGCTGCACAAACGTGTTGAAAAGTCATTGACAGTGGCTGATTTCTACCGCGGGCCTCTCAGCTGGAGGCCCATGACCGTCAGAGGCCCCGGGCCGGGGCACTGGCCCCGTTGGCCCCATCCATAATCCATCCTCATGCATAAATGCTGATATAAGCTCTCTAAAGTCCATACACAAGAGATCACAGGGGTTTTTAAGAGCCAAACTGAACAATGATTGAGACACAAAGCATGAGTAGTTCCTCTCACTCATTTTTGCTGACAGAGTCTAGGGCAATTTCATGCGTTATTATTAATAGAAAGAAAACCATCTTTAATTTCCACTAAAGTTCATGGAAGTGCTGGCTATGAAGTTGGCTATTTAAGGTAGTTTGGAAAACACATGCTCTGGAGTTTGATGTACTCCTGCTGGGAGACTCATCCAATCGGTCAGCATGAAGTCGAGACATTGAGGATGCGAAATTGCCAGGGGATTTTTGATATCTTGAACGGTTTGGCTGTGGCGTTGAAACAAATCTATGGTGAGAAAAGGGACATCGGAAGTGTGTTAAAACACTGATTTTAATGAAACTTCATCCGTGTTCATTGCCGGAGTCCGATCACATGGATGGGACTACTGTGAGTCAAAGTCATAGTGCCACTAACTGGCAGCAGAAAGCGTGTTTTTATCGAGTTGGACAACTTTCTAATTTACACTCATGGGTTTGAATGTGGATTTTTTGAAAAATCAGGCTCTGAATTTTAAATTACTAAGGGTTTATTTGATTCAGACCAAACATTTTTTTCACCATAGTTCTTAGACATTGAAGATTAAATTAAAATAAATTGTGAACTGATATTGGATTTCTCCAACGGTGTTGCAGTGGTGAGAGATTAAATTAATGTCAAAAAAGGGAAACAGGAAGAGTCTCATATCTTCTGAGTTGGAGGGAAGCCGTCGTGAAGTGTCTGGAGAGCATGCGGTCCTGATCCAGACCCGGAGCCCAGCCCTGAGCCCCCACAGACTGGATGCTTCCGACAAGTGGGAGGGCGAAACACAATAACGGAACACAACATCAATTCCCTATATCCCTGGAACTTATCTGAGTCTGATCCCGTGTGTAATCAGAATCAGAATCAGAAAGAGCTTTATTGCCAGGTGTGTTTACACATACTAGGAATTTTTTTTAGTGACAGAAGCTCCACAGTGCAACAAAGTGACAAGACAAGACACAGATAATAAAAAGAATAAAGGAATAAAAATACAAATATACAATATAGACAATTTTATGTACAGTTTTGATGAGTGCAAATTTGAAATGTAAATAAGTGTTTTAAGAAAATGGTGTGTAATAGTTTTGTGTGTCCCGTGTTTATCAACTGTTCATGAGGTGAAGAAACTGTTCTTGTGTCTGGTCGTTCTGGTGCTCTGTTGCGTAAATGAGAACAGCATTATTGGGCATAATACAGTGAATACGGATTAGAAGAGAAAATAGACCGCAGGTACGACGTGATGACGTCACGAATATGCTGGCTGCTCTCCTTTGAAAATAGTCGAGAGGATACTCGCTGCAGAGCCATGAGCTCCAGCTCCTCCTCTCTTGACCTTCTGTGGGCATGATGGGTGGAGCCGTATCCCCCAACCACACCCTAACCCTACAGATAACCCCATCTCTCCACCCATTAAACAGGTTAAGCTCCACCCTTGAGCTCTGCACTACTTGAAATAGTCGCAACACTCTTGGCGGAGCAGTTGTTTAGTAATCAAGGTCTTTTGTTCAAGTTCTCGGAATTTCTCCAAATACCACTAACTCCAAAAGAATTCGCTACAGTTATGGGAGTTTATTCCCTCTGGTTTGTGTAGGCTATGCTTTTTAAAAAAAAAAAAAAACTGTGGTCACTCCTTAGTATCTACTGCATCCTGTCCTAAAGTTTGAGACACACCTGTTGGTCAAATTTGTTTTTCTGAGTCAAGAGCCAACAATTCTAAAATAAGATCTTTATTTTTTTTAAGAATTTGATGTCTGTGATTTCCTTTTGGAATAATTTGCTTGTTGAAAATGGTCTTAACAGCAAAAAAAAACAAACAAACAAAGTGAAAGTTTTCTTTTAAGCAGGTTTTACCCTATTAGGAAATGTGTACAAAAGTTTAGAGCGAACATGCTCTTTCTGAGGAAACGGTGGTCACAATCAGAAGATTTTGGAGTGATGTTGGTGATTTTGTATTCTTCTGTGATCTCAGAATCCGCTAATAAGAAAGACTGTTAGTATTTGCTCTGTTTTTGGGCTCTTTGTATGATAATTTAATGTGATATTTTTTATATAATTTATTTTTTTTTGTTTGTTTGTTTTTTCTGTTCTTGTTATTAATATGGAAGCCCGTTTCCGCCACTGTTGAGAAAAAAAAATATTCCGTAAGTCATAATAATGAGAAACTTTCTCATAATAATGACTTAGCATCTCATAATAATGATTTAGTATCTCATAATAATGACTTAGTATCTCATAATAATGACTTAACATCTCATAATAATGACTTAGTATCTCATAATAATGACTTAGCATCTTTAACTTAATCAAAAAAAATTTTTTTTAATTTTTTTAGAAACTTTCTCATAATAATGACTTAGTATCTCATAATAATGACTTAGTATCTCATAATAATGACTTAGCAACTTAATAAAAAAAATAAAAAAATTAAAAAAGTTTTTTTTATAAAGTTAAAGATACTAAGTCATTATTATGAGATGTTAAGTCATTATTATGAGATGTTAAGTCATTATTATGAGAAAGTTTCTTAAAAAAATAAAAAAAATTTTTTTGATTAAGTTAAAAATGCTAATTCATTATTTTTATGAGATACTAAGTCATTATTATGAGATGCTAAGTCGTTATTATGAGATACTAAGTCATTATTATGAGAAAAGTTTCTCATTATTATGAGATACTAAGTCATTATTATGAGAAAAGTTTCTCATTATTATGAGATACTAAGTCATTATTATGAGAAAGTTTCTCATTATTATGACTTACGGAATTTTTTTTTTTTCTCAACAGTGGCGGGAACGGGCTTCCATATATTAATATTATGTGTTGTATGCTTATTTTTCCCGATCTCAGAAATTAAAAAAAAAAACGGCAACACTGCACCCATTTGTCCTGCGTCATCAGGCTCCACCCACCTCTGCTATGCGCTGATTCCCTGCAGACCCGCCCGCTCAACTCAGTCATCTGAATGTGTGTATGAGTGTGTGTGTGTGTGAGAGCTTCCAGCATTAGGGCCGAACACTGAGGGTGTCAGCGCATCCGGACACAGGACAGCCATGGCCCTGCTCGATCTAGCCTTGCAAGGGTTCTCCATCTTCGGATTTCTCTTGTTTATCGTCCTCTGGCTCATGCACCTCGTGTCCATCATCTACGTGTAAGTGAATGCGGCATCATTGATTTGAAACGCGACGCTCAGGACGCTTCTGCTCTATTCAACGACGCGAGCTTGCAGTGTAGACAGATTTAGTTGATTGTAACGGGAGCGTTGTGGTGTTCCGCGGCGCGCTGCAGATGGGGTGTAGTGTGTGTCTGGCTAACAGGAACACGGGTTTCCTCTTCAGCGTCTCGCGGTTTCCGCTTGAAAACATATAGAAATGTTCATATTGCTAGTATGGCTTGCGGGGAAGAACTCATATTAATATGTCAATCATTCCCACATTAGCCTCCGGCTTGTCCTTCAATAGTGTCGCTTCTTATCGCTAGCGATGATCGTTAGCATAGCTACTGCGCACGGTCCGTCTAATTTTATTCGTTAACGTTAGTTCGCGAAGTGTAATTGGTTTTAAATCACTTGTGGGCTTCGTTTCTCTTGGGTCTTTTATTAATTCTCAGTGGTGGGAGTCAAAGCTACTTCAATTAGCCTCACCAGACAACCGGCTTTCATGGTTTACGTTAAATGGAATATATTTACGTTTTATCTGGTTTTGTTTAGGTGGGTCATGTTTTGGAAAGCTTGTCGCGTTTGATTTCCACGGTTAACAGCCTCAGTTCCCTTTACATTTAGCCAGTTAGCGAATGTTGTTCATTATTCATAACGGATTGTCTACTAGTAATTTTGTATTATATAGTCATATAGATCTATCCATCCTATACATACACACACACACACACACACACATATATATATATATATATAAAAATATATATAGGATGGATAGATCTATATGACCATATAATACAAAATTACTAGTATATGGGGTGTAGTGTATGATGTGTATATATGTATGTGTATATATATGTATGTATATATATATATGTGTATGTATATATATGTATGTGTATATATATGTATGTATGTATGTATGTATGTGTATATATGTATGTATGTATGTGTATATATGTGTATGTGTATATATGTGTATGTGTATATATGTATGTATATATATGTGTATATGTGTGTATATATGTATGTATATATATATGTATATATGTATATGTATGTATGTATGTATATATATATGTGTATATATGTATATATATGTGTATATATGTGTATATATGTATATATATGTGTATATATGTGTATATATGTATATATATGTGTATATATGTATATATATGTATATATATGTGTATATATGTATATATATGTGTATATATGTATATATATGTGTATATATGTATATATATGTATATATATGTATGTGTATATATATGTATATATATGTATGTGTATATATATGTATATATATGTATGTGTATATATATGTATATATATGTATGTGTATATATATGTATATATATGTATGTGTATATATATGTATATATATGTATGTGTATATATATGTATATATATGTATGTGTATATATATGTATATATATGTATGTGTATATATATGTATATATATGTATGTGTATATATATGTATATATATGTATGTGTATATATATGTATATATATGTATGTGTATATATATGTATATATATGTATGTGTATATATATATGTATGTGTATATATATATGCATGTATGTGTATATGTATGTGTATATGTATGTATATATGTGTGTATATATGTATGTATGTGTATATATATATATGTATATATGTATATGTCAAATTTATCTGATCGTCTGACTTGTGTGTGTGTATATATATATATATATATATATATATATATATATATATATATATATATATATATATATATAAAATTCAGTGTTTCTGATCTTCTGACTGTAGTGTATATCATATGACATTAAAGCTGTAATGAACTGAACTTTAGTAATGGTAACTAAGGAACTTTGGGTCTGGAGTTTCCTCTGCTGTGCAACAGTGTATCATGTGAGTTGGCTTTGCCTCTACCATGCTCTGATTCTACTACAGAATTCACATGGTCAGAAACTAGACTTCATCTGATCCGTGTCAGATGCCCTTCTTTGACGTGTCTGTCTCACAGGATAGTTTTTGGACATTTGCAAACTCCCAAATGATGTGTTCATATTCCCCCACCAATGCAAAAATGGCCAGGGTTCCGGAAAAGGTCATCACTGGTCATACGACTCATTCAAACGAGTCTCGAAACGTCAGCTCTCTTTGTTCATGTGTCATCATCAAATGCTTATGAAATACTGTAATGTGTTTCAGGAAGGCCGTGTGCCAGTTTGACTGCTCTGCTCATGAGATTTTGTGTTGTTCATTTTTAAACAAGCTCAGCGGTTTAGAGATCTATATCAATTCTTAGTACTCCAGCCATATGTTCTCATTAGAGTGTGTGTTTTCAGTAAAGCTATGGAATGAAATTGCTGGTATTTGACTGGATGTGTCCACTTCTTAAAAGTCCAAAAGATGATCTTGATGTTTTTTTTAATGCTGGTCTGTTATTTCTTTGCATCATTACGGTCTGCCTTTGATCACATAATGCCACAGCTGATCATGAGTCCACAACCACGAGTCATTCACACTGATCTGAGACTAGAATGAAAGGTCTGAATTCCATGATCAGGTTGTGCCCTGGGGTCATCTTCTTTCTATGTAATTGAATGTAGTTCACTTGTTGCCGCTCGAGCCCTGATCGGTACTACTACTGATGCTGCTTATTGATCTCGGAGCTTAATCTGGTAGTTTTTGTTTGATCTGGTCGTTTTATTACGAAGCGTCAAAGTGTAAATAAGATTTTTTTTCAACACGATGAGCATAAAGACGTCGGATCAATGTCGGGGAGACATTGTGATGATTATGTGCTGTTGTTATCTGGGAAGGCTGCAAACATGCATAAATACAAACATGATGTAGATCGAACTTAGCTAGGCAGTAAAAAACATTTGCACAGAAAGATATTTGGAGAGATTGCATGTGTTTCCTCTCTTGCAAGCAAAAAATCTTGTGGCGAAGAGCTTTGTCTGCATTTAGTGAAGTGTAACCAGGCTTTTGACATTTCATTCTCTCCGCATTCGTCACTAATTTAACAGGGGCTTTCCTGTTAATGGCGATTGATGCTGACTCCACGCCAGAGATTTCTTCTAGATTGCTAGATTTTCTAGATTGAATGGAATATTGTGATATTTGTTATAAATGATTTATCCATGCATATCTCTTTTTTAATTCACGTGGCTTGTAATCTTGTAATCAAAATAACTTCCCCTTCCACTTACAGCGACATCATCTCTTCTCTGATGACGTGTTTACTGGCGTGAGGGCGGGGCATCCCGTCACTCACATGAGATCCACCAATAGCAAACCGCAATCAGTTCTCAATGGACAAAATAAAACCCCGCCTTACAATTTTTTTTCTTGTTCCGGAAGCCTTAGATGTACGTCACAATGGGGAAGAAAATACTTAACGGAACCCATGTGTCATTGGTAATTTCTCCAGTACCAAATGAAAACTGGATAACACTGATACTGCTACCGTCTTTCATAATTTGTCCCATTAAATACCGGGTTTCAGTACCCATCCCTAATGATGATATCTTTTCATAAGTGATCAGTTGTCTGTCAGTGTTTTCTTTTATGTAATTGGATTTGAAGATGTTTTAATACACCTGAGTTACATTTAAAATCACAAGGATTGTATTTGCTACCTTTTTTAATGTGCGCACGGAACATTCAATTCAATGGATTTTAATCCGAGAGAGAAGTTGTAACACCTTAATGTTTCATTATATTGTTTGTCTGGTTGGGTAATTTTCCAACGGCAGTGTCAGAGAGACGTTAGGGTGAAGAAATACAGGTTCAATGATGTAACTGAGATCTGAGATGACACCTAGTTTCAGTAGTCAGGTGTGAGGCTCGTCCTGTGGGAACCTCGCCCAAGTGGAATCCTCGTTCGTGTGATGCATTTCCTGGTTTCTCAAATCCAGTGCCGCTCATGTGGTATGTGACGTGTGATAGCATCTGTTTAGTAAAATCTTCTTTATGTATTCCTTTCCTCTTTGCATAAAGTGGGAAAGTTGCGCTTGTCATGTGCACATGAGGATTTCCGCAGTGACAAATTTCTGTTCGCTTTCTAGCCAAGGTTTTACCACATTTTCACTTATCTACTCAAGATAAACCAGCCCACGGCCCACTATCTATGAGGTCTTTTGAAGTGAAATTTTGGATGAAATTTTGCTGGCAAAAAGGTCTGTGGTCATTAGTGTAGTTGTGTGTGAAGCACAGCTCGCACAGAAGTTACTTCCAAACCAAGCAGCTTTGTCTTGGTCAACTCGGCAAATCGGTTGTGAAATCTGCGTGGGGAAATCTTTCATCCTAACACAATGTCTATTGACTAGATTTTACGCACCATAATTCATCAAAATGTGGTAAATGCAAACAATACGTTCAGGTCAGTTAAAGTTTAAAAAACACCTTTCAAGTGTCAATAACAAGAATTTTTATTGCTTGTAGTGTAGATTTGTTTTTTTTTTTTATGTATAAAAAAAAAGATGTAAAAAAAATGATTTGTTCATTACATATACATTTTTCTTTACAAAAAGTTAGAAAGCAAATGTCTGATTTTGGTTTTAATAGTTCAATAATAACTGGTACAGCTATAATGTAACACTATGATAGTTACATATTGATTTAATATAAATGTAGCTTTATTTATAGCTCTGCTCCTCTTTGAGTGGCACAACAACTGGCAGAAAAAACACTGTTTATTTTCACGTCTAAATTTAATACTAAGAGGTTTGTTCTAGTAGAAGTAGTAGCAATAGTAAAGGTTTTGTATGGCTTGGAAAACCCCATTATAAAACTGAAATAAGTGCATATTTCTAGAGCACGTTTGAATAATAGTTGTTGCATCTCGCTTTAACAGGTATACCAGCTTTTATTACGCTGTACTTCAGAAATGTGCCTCCTGCATACAAATCTCATTCTTTGTAAGGAAATGATGCTGTATTTTTAAAGACGAGTTTCAGCCTTTGGGGCATGCGTGTACCATGAGTAATCAAAGAAAATGAATTCCCACTGGTTTATTAAAATTTAGCCATATGGTCTTTTTTACTGGAGGTTTGGAGCACTGGGCTGGCGGTGGGCTGTTGCGTTCCCATTCCTCTAATGGTCTGAGGCCGTGTTGCCCCCCATATTTAATAGAGCGTAAGAGAAGCCGACACCTCCAGCAGGAGCGTCTCTCACATGAACTATGAGGAAGAGCTGCACCTAGAGCTTTTAGAAATTCCCTCGCTGATTCCCTCGTGTGCAGAGCTGAGTAAACGCATTACACATGCATGAATGGGGCCTTTCCTTTACTAATGTATATCATATGATTTTGTAGGTCATCAAGGAAGGGCTAGTAATGTTTTTGCCATTTTATTGATGGTAAACCAATGGAATTATTGGGAGAAGAGGGTGGGATGGGTATTTTAAATATATGATTGATACTGATTATTTCTCTGTCAAAGCATTTTTTTTTTGGACATAATAGAAATTAAAGTATTATTACAACAAAAACATTTAACAAGCATTATGAATGTAATAGTAGTAATAATAAAATGGTACAATCAACAGCAACAATAATAATCATTAAAAATAAAAACATAATGTTTTTATTGAGTTTTTATCTTTTGAGGTATGTTTAATAAGCTGTGCATACGATTGCACACCCTTGGTGGCAGTTCCACTGAACTGGTCGAAAATGAGCTGTTGTCCACCATGGTTGAATGAATGAATGATGAAAATATCCACACAAAACAAAAGACTGTCAATTGTAGGCTTTATTCAATGGCTAAAAAATGTAAATATTCCAAAAATAATTATTTCGGACAATTATAGTGTTTAAAGTATAACATTTCAGTGTCAAAATATTGGTAATCCTCACCTCGCACTCATAGTTTTCATTAGAATACGTCATATTCGGTCAGGCAGTCGCATGAGGTCTAACCAGAAGCTGTAACAAATAACCGATTATCGCTCTCTATAATTGACATATCTATGTATAATACAACTTTATACTTCTAGTCAAGATTTTATCGAGACAATTGGGATGTCCACTTCAGCTAATCCGTTTTAATATTTTCAGATATATAAAAAGGCCAATATATATATTGTTCTATTACTCTGTTTTTTTTTTTAGTTTTTTTTTTTCTTATCGCTCAGTCTTTCCATTACATGAAGCTTGACATTCACAAGAAAGTGCCAACAGTGATGTTTTGGCAGTCAAGATGGGCAAACTTATCTCTTAGAAGCAAACATGCTCAGACAGCTAAATCTTTCTTCCAGCTTTTAATGGCTGTGGCAGTCTTGAAAGCTTCTCCGCTCGTTCTGTGGAGTGCTGGCAAGTGTGTCAGGAAAGACTCCAGACCCTTCAGACAGGCACAGACATGAGGGGCACAAGTGGAGATCCAGAGAGGCAGACGGTGCTGGAATGGATTGAAACGCCTCTATGGACACTGGCACGGTTTTATCTCAACATTACCTGAGCATTGTTCCATCAAAGCGAGACCAGAACATGAATGCTTTGTGATTTTTTTTTTTTATGGCTGTCAAGCAATTAATTAATCGCAATTTAATCGCACATTACAAATTACCCCCAAAAGATAACTTGAAGTCATTATTGTAAAGCATCAAATAGACATTACAAAGAGTAGCTTTAGTAGGAAATATTTAATTCGATTCAACAGAATGTTTTACACATGAGGTTGAGTAAATGACTACATTTTCATTTTTGTGTGAACTATACCATGAAAATATGAAATTATTATTTAAAAAAAAAAAAAAAAATAGTCTAAAACTAAATGTCTTGATGAATAAGTCGTTCATTCATTCGATTTGTTCGGGAGTGAAGTAAATAAATGGTTCTCTTCAGGCATCTTGAACTTGAAGTGGCGCTCCTCAGGCCGATGACACGTATGACAACAAAGAAGTAAAGTACCGCGAGAGCGGATGGAGAGCAGACCACTCCGTATGTCTTTGAATCGCTCTCGCTGTACTTTGATATCGGTCTGTGCATCGCCGCTTCGAGACCGACAAGTCTTTTATGAATGGTCCGCTGAATCCTTGATACCACCTGGTTCGTTCAAACTGTTGAACTGTTCAGCTTTGTCAAAATTGAACAAAATGGACAATATTTTGATAAAATAACACAATATTAACTTCTTATTTCCTGAACTGTTGTGTAAAATCAGTATTGCATTTGCATTTGTGATATAGGATATGGGACAAAAACAGAACTTAAGTAATATTGCACTTGTTATCGTGTGAAATTGATTAACTCATATGATCTAAATATGAGACAAACTCAAACAGGGGCTTTTTTGCCTCCAAATCTTTAATTTTAGGGACTTTCTGACTGCATTCTTTAGGCCTCATTGTGCAGTAAGAGTTTCCCTGCATCATGTTCATCATCAATCAGTTGTATGAAGTGTCAGGTGATGTTGTGGGGCGGGGCAAATGCTTTGTGTTTAAAAATGTAACACATTATTTTTTTACTGTAACTAATTAACGTGTTAAATTGACAGTCCTAGTGATTTTACATCCTGAAACTGGGCCATAGTGGGGCTCATAAAGCCTGTGGGTGTGCTTTTTTTTTTTTCTTTCAAAGTATGACGTGTGAACCTGACAGATATCTGTAAAAGTGAGACTGCTGTAACTTTCTAAACTAAACCAGTTGGGTCAGCTGCCTTGCTATGGTACATAAAGAACTGTCAGCTGCCTGCCATCAAACAAACAGTAGATTGTTTGAAATAATACACAGTCTTACTACATGCATATGTGCATGTGCTGCAGCCTTCATTTGGTTATTTGCAAACAACTATTTGCAAACTGCAGCAGAGTAACCAGTATTTGACTCAATGTGTGCAAAATGGACCTTGTTGTAGTTTAATTCTCTCTGAAATGTCATGATTGCAACTAGTGTTGTCAAAATTTCCCTCTAGCATTTTGAGCGGATTCTTAAACGCATTTTAATTGCCGGTTTTGTTCACGCGTGATCTGTGATTGGCTACAATGATCAACACTTCAAAAACATGTTGTAATTAAACATCTTTGACATCGAGCGCTTGCACAGATACACACGGGAGCATTTAAAAAGATCTGCTGATAGACGCCTGCTTTCAAAGTCTCTATTAAAGTAATTATTGATAGTTACAAATTTTTTACATTTATTTTGTTATTTTGTCATTGTCAAGCTACACATTTCTCATTTGAGAATAATTGGTTCCGAAAAGTATCCAAACAATGCATGAAATAAATTCATTTACCTGTTATTGATATGGTTTTGGGACCTTTTCTTATGCACCAAATGTCCTGATATGTTTATGCACCCGATAATAATCATTAAACGATTCAGCTGAAAAGTGTGAATATCTGTAAAGAAAAAAAACGGAGTATCGGTTTCTCTACCCTAAAAAAGATAGTTAGAATTCTGTCATCATTTACTCGCCTGCAACTTGTTCCAGTCCTGTATGAGTTTCTTTCTTCTTTTTGAAAACAAAAGAAGATATTTTGAAGAATGTGGGTAACCGAACAGTTTTCATAGTATGGGAAAAAAAATGCTAAGACATTGGAACAACTTAAATGATGACCGTTTTCATTTTGGGGTGAAATATCCATTTAATGTCACCAGTTGCTTTACCACTAGGAAAAAAAAATCCTAGAATAAATGCTTAGAAATATTTGCTACTGCTGAAGTAGGCCACATCCCAGCTTCCCTGGGATCCCAGAAATATTCCGCCTGAAATTAACTATCCGAAGCAAAGGAAGGAGCATTAGATATTTTATGAAATGCACATAATGTAAAAAGCTGACATGTATCTTTCGTTTTCATTTCAGCCGTCTGCATCTCAACAAGAAGACCCCAGACAAGGTGCCGTACAGCAAACTGGCCGGTGTCTCGCTGCTGAAGCCCCTCAAGGGTGTGGACCCCAATCTAATAAACAATCTTGAGACGTTTTTCGAGCTGGACTATCCCAAGGTACCATCCTCTAAGCTCTTTGACCCTGATGTTGCTTACGCTGCGGTTTTGTTGCTGACATTCAAGTTCAAGTTGTTATTATTATATCGGTTCTCTATTATGTGTTTGAAACAACATTAACTCTTTCCCAGTGGGTTTTTTTTAAAGAAGTTTCCAGCTACCACCAGCGTTTTTGATTATTTTCTTGAGGCCATGAAAGTTTTGTGAATATCTGAACATGCAATATATCACAAGAAAGACAGAGTTTCTGCATTTAGCTTCATCCACTTGAATGCGAGTAAGCTTCATAAACTAAAAAGTTGAGAAAATCGCATTTTTGTCAAATTGATTTCATGTATTTCGGTTAAGTCTTTCCGTTGTTGAGCTTGTAACGAGTTTGATTCATTACTGTTTAGACTGTCTGTTTCAATGAATTAATTCAAGGCTGTGATTTATTAGTTTTTTCATCATCTCTCAAGAATGTTCATGAAAATAAACTATAAATACAGTTGTTTATTCCCATGAAAAGGATATGTACAGTCAGCCGGACATTAATGCAAAACAAAACCAGATGGAAAAGGGGATTTTAATTCTCATTATGTTTAACAATACTTATTAATACTTCCCTTTTCTTGTGGTCACAGTCAGAAAGCATTCCTGGTATGTTTTAAAACACAAAGCTTGAATTGTACCAAGACACCGACATGAAGTAGGAGATGATGCAAAGTTGAAACACTACTCAAAACTAAATTCCCAGAAGTAGCACTCCTTTGCATTTATGTAGATAAAGTTTGTTCCCAGTTTACCGGATATTCCTCTTTTATATTCTCGAGGCACTGGAGGGTAGTCTTATCAGATTTTTGTATTCTTATCACATTTATGTGTCCGAAGCTCAGTTCAGGCTCTGAGCATTTTCAAAGGTAAAACTATACCTTGATGAATCTCACAAAAACAAGTCCAGGTCACATTTTACCCCATAATTATGCAAAAATAAGACATTGTAATTTGCATAAAGAAACCACAGCCTCCTCCGAGCATTTTGGCAGTAAAAAGAAAAGGAAATTCAGTAAAAACAATAATATTATTAAAATTGAAAATTTCATTTCTATTTGAATATATTGAAAATATGCTGATTTTTCAGCATCGTTACTCCAGTCTTCAGTGTCACATGATCCTTCAATCATTCTAATTTACTGATTTGAAGCATTTAACATTTTTACCAACTGTTGCACTGCTTAATATTTTTATGAAAACCATGAACTGCAAAAATTTTATATCGTACAACAATTGTAAAGTAGGGTACATTTTTTTTAAAAAAAAACAAAATATAACATTACTTTTGCGTGAAATATGATCCGGATGTCGTCTTGTCAAGTTTCATGCGGTCACCCATCTTGGAAGTTCTTTAAGGTTTCACCAAAGGTGGTGACTGTGTGCTTCAGTAATGAAGAGGTTACCGTAGACATGATGGAAACGTTCAGGGTGCGTCCCCTGGTAATACATATCTTTGTTGCTGAGCACCGCCACCATCTAATTACAGTGTTTCTATTTTGCGTCCTGACTTGAGCACAAAGCTTCGGATAAATCACTGATGCTTTTCTAATGAGGAGCTTTTCCAGCTGGGGCGGCTCTGAGAAATAACCGATTTCCCATTGGATGATTGTGCTAGGTTGTAAGCCATCTGTCAGTGCTCCTAAATTAAAAATGAAATGGATCTGGTGTATAATATGTAATGCATTGACCTACACTGACCAGAAACTCCAGTCCTCTCCGATCTGTTTTGATGAAAGCAGGGTTTGATATAGTGGCACTCACCATTATAACTGCACTTCATTTGCTGTATGAAGCTAAATCTACTCTGAAGACGGTTCTTATAACAGTCTAATATGACAGTGACCATCAGCTTTTCAGTGGCTTTGGTCCTGGAAGTGTTTTATATATCTTTAATGAAGAGAGAGATTGGTTGCATCTTTGGTTGAAAAAAAATAGAGCTTTTATTGTATGGTACAAAAATAAACAGCTCTACAAATACTAACATAAATCTTTGCATTTGGATTTTTGGGTCAGTTTTGGGGCCTTCCTTGTTTTTATATCAGACGCTACTTTATCCCATTTTCATCCCAATAAACATTAGGTTGTTTGCTATGCAGATTGCGTGCACTAGCCTACAAAATCTCAACATGTGACTTCTTTGATTGGTGAATTTAAATTCAGGATAATGGGTGGTGTAGTACTTTACTGTTAATTTAACAATTAAACAATTAAAAACAAATCTAGGAATCACTTTGCCACCTTAAGTAAAACACCTCTTTCAAATAAATTTTAAACGAAATTTGACTCCTATAAATATAGTCATTAATTTCTCAATCAATTTCGGTATTAATCTTTTTTCTTTTTTTAGTGTTAATAGATCAACTCTTTCCCCACCATTGACGGAATTTTCCGGTTTTCCATGGTTTGACTGTTATTTGGTAGTGGGCGGTATTACACAAAATCTGAGAGTACCGAATCTCCGGATCAAAACACAGGAAAAAAAGGAACCGAAACAAGCGATTAAAATCATTGCTTTTGCACATTGCAGAATCACTATTTTCTCAATGTTGCTTTTTTTTTGGTTTTGTTTTTTTTATTAAACACCCACATTCAAGTCTAAAAAAAAAAATGCATGATGTTAGAATAAACCTTTTTTGTTATTATTTTTTGTTTAAAAATGTTCTCTTTTCCCTGTTCTCTTTTGATATATTGCATGTTCAGATATTCATACAAAAAAATCAATAATCTGAGGGCCATGAAAATGATCAACTTTAAAAAAAAAAAAAAAAATGCCGGCGGGCATAGTTATAGCAGAAGCTTTTGTGAGAATTCATTCTCTTAGCTACACAATAATAGACTTTATTAATAGCTATGCTTCCATCCACCCATTTTTATGCCCATTTTGGGATAAAAAATGTACACAACGTTTCCAACGCTGAATGGAAATGGCGAGATGCGCGCAAAAATGTGCATAAAATATGTGATTAATTGAAGCCGATAAATTTTTCCAATGCATGCATAAACTACGAAGGAAATGCATTGATGAGTGAATGCACAACAAAAAGCTCATGTGACTTTGCCTCAACAGTGGATGTGATTGGATAACTGGACTAACCAGCAAACCAATCGCGTCCACAGCATCTCAAATATTGGTTTGATCATTCTGAAAAGCCTGAGCAAACATAGCTATTGAGTCATGTGTGAATGAAGGTTATAGTTCGTTCTACCAATCAAAGTTTAATGCCTCTAGTGTTGATGGAGGTGGATAAACCTTCAGTGCCCTCCTGGTGCTCCACTCAAGGGATTTGGGGGCGCCGTGTATGTATAGACATGACGGGGTGCATTATTTCTGCAGTGATGCATTCAGATGTGTAGCTCTGCAGATGGGATGTTCTGCTCTATTTCGCATCACACAGCTGTTTAGGCAGCCCAGATGTTGATTCCTCCTGCTGCTGCTGCTCCTCGTTGGATTTGAGGAAGTAGTTCCAGCAGCATTTCTTGTGTTTTCTTTTTTTCCCCCTCGAGTCGAGGTGAAAATGTTTGTTTTTGTTAAGAGCCTACTTTGAAGGAAGCATATCTAGTCATCTAAATGTTCAAGAAATCTATTTCTCACTTAAATTTCCAAAACAAGCTATTTCCCTGTTCGCACTGCACGAGAAACTACTACTGATGTCACACAATCACAACCACTCAGATTTTGTCTGATGTTTTTGATTCAACTTTTACTTTCAGTCCGTTGATCTGATTGGACAAGCAATGTTCTGTTGACTTGTTCCTTATTTCATGCAACTGCTTTAACTATGTTTGGAACTTTTTTCCTTATTGAAGCAAAAGTAGATATGGAAGCATAATAATTCGGTACCATTTTTATCAGCCGATATTTGTGTATGATTTTATTGGTATCGCATAATGTCGATTTCTCCAATTTTAGATTATGACAGAAATAATTTCATAAACACTGTTAAATGTGATCTTAAGCAAACGAGGATTTATTTATCATATTGGAAACGTAATGTTATCTCATACTGTACATTATAATGTTATGACGCCCAAATTCATTTGTAGCATTTTAAACAATCGATTTTTAGTTTTTAGTCTTTTATTTTAGTTTTAAATTATTTGTATAAAATATGATAGATTTTTTAATATTGGCTGTAACATGAAAAATATCATTGACTCATAAGTATTAAAGTTTACCATTTAAAAGTCAGCTGGCCTTATGAATTGAAGTATTTTTTTGAAGTAGGTTTCAGGATAATATTTGTCTTACAGTCCCGTTCCCCATGTACAAACCCGGTATTATTGTAAAATGAAACATCTCTTCTTAGACCACACACGCCAATTCTGCATCAACATTACTGGATGAGTCCATATACAGACCGTTTTCTCCAGTCCTTTAATTCAGGCCTAATCAAATCAAAAGAAGTGCAAATGCATCTTTAATTTCTCTTCAGAGACCTTAAATAGCTTCCCTCTTTTAAGCAGATGGCTTGAAGCTCTTGCCTTCTGCAATTACAAGAGGAGTTAAAATTTTCAGCCAATTCTAGCTTTAAAAAAATCCAATTGAATCATTCCAAGACTCTCAAATTCAATTGCATTAGGAAGGAAAAATTAAAAATAATGAATTGCTTTCTACAGACACGCCATTAAGTCTCTTCCTTCCCAGAGTGTTTGTTCCTGGCCATTCACAGCATTCCACAGAACTACAATTTACATATTTATTCATGACCCTTCTGTGGATAATGGATGGTTGTCTTTTGTGTTCACTAGCATTGCAAGATTTACGATTCAACAGTGAGCATCATAGCCATTAAAATGTAATATTCAGGACACAGTTTTAGCATTTCAAGACTGCATGCTGTGAATTTTGGTCTGCAAGATTGTATCTGTCAGAACATGTCCTCTATCTCTAGGACAGTTGTTCATGCGCTCATCTCATGCTCTTATCTTTCACTGTACGTCAAACGCAGTCATAACTCTGTCTTGTCTAAACATGGTCATACAGTGGTATAATTAATGACTTTTCTTTATTCTTCATAAAATGATTTGTAGGCTACTGGCATTTAAATTACACAAGGATTTTTTTTTTCAAATAGTAATTACGATATAATAATACAATTTGAATGTTTCTGCTTGTTCTTTTTTTAAGATGTAAACATTTAAATGGTGGCTGTCATAACACGACAATGTTTTTATATATAAATGGTCTCTGGTAAATCAAGTCAAGTCACGTTTACATATATAGCACGTTTTACAATGCAAATCGTGTCAAAGCAGCTTTACAGTAATAATTGGCAAATAATTTTGGCTGCACAGCAGCTCCCAAAGAAAATGGTGTCATTGTGCAGCTTATTCTATATATTATTCATTCATTCCGTTGCAAATATCAGTAGTTATTAGTCTAGTTAATTTCTGTATATCAGCACTGGAGAAAACAGTGACGTAATCGTCCGGCTCAGCTCAGTTCACATACAACGACACCAATGCAGGCATATCAAAAACACTGCTGAATATCAAGCAAGTGTCCCCGACTAAGCAAGACAAAGGAACCAAAACTCCAACAAATGGAGAAAAAAACCTTGGGAGAAACCAGGCTTAGTCGGGGGGCCAGTTCTCCTCTGGCCAACAGTGAACACTTGTCCGATACTCAGGGAGAGTCACAGGTCATAAGTCCGATTTGGGATCGCAACAGTCAAAATATTTAATCCAGTTCCATCTAGTTTAAGATCTTTTTCATCACGCCGGTATGGGACGGTTTGTTGGGAATCTGTGCCACTGGCTGATGAGTCGGTAAGGTCTTCACAAGGGATGATCTAGTCTCCTCTGACACCCCAGTGCCACGCTGATGCCGCACACAGGCGCAGGTTCCCCATCCGACCCGGACACGGCCCGGATCCAGCCCGGATCCAGCCAATCACGTTAAATGGTAAACCTCGGGATAAGCAGAGAGACTAAAATTAGCGTAAAATGTAACAGTACGTGTGACGTTGTTTACAAGGTGTTTTATTTCGGAGGTTGAGCGATTACCTGAGACATGATACAGATTTCGGTAAATTGTACATACATAAATTGTTCAACATACTTTCTGATGTTCATTCATATTCAGGGCTCCAGACTAATCTTTTTTTGTTAGGAGCACTATAACCCCTTACTGAAAATTTTAGGAGAAGAAAATACTCCTGTAGTGCAGTTACTCACATTTTCCTCCATTTTGACCGTATTACTGACTAATACCTTGGTTATAAATAAACCTAAAACTGCACATTGTAATTTCTGTAAGTTATTTTAAGTTTGCAAGGCTCCAGAATTACATTTGAGGGCAGCATTATCATTCATAATGTCTAAATAATATTCATTCATAATATTCAAGAATTCAAAACCAAAATGATTGAAAATAGAAGCCACCTACTGGTTACAATGCTAATTTAATGTCTTTTATTTTCAAATAAGTGATGTTGAAACTAGATTTATAAATGGGGGGTAATCTATGAAGGATGAACAAAGACTGTTTTGGTCATCACATTAAAAATAACAACGTTTAATATTTTTAAATATGATAATGTTAGAGTTTTGATGTGCTGGAAAAAGTACTTGAAAGCATTTTACTATTCCTGCCAAAATTCCATGGTTACAGTTGTTGTTAATTTGGACCGAAAGCCCATATTGTTTATTCAGGGCAGAGTGTTTCTCCTGGCTTCCACGTCAGCGCGGTTTGATCTTAATAATAGAGAACTTGAATGCTTCTCGTTAGATCTTTCAGGGATGTTATTAATTCGGTGGTGGATTCCAATGCTTTCTCACTGGATCTCCTAGTGTCGCGTGATCAAGATCGGCGCGTTAGTAGATCTCGCCTCGAGTTGCACTGACATTAGTCCAAACGGATCAACGGTCGGTGAAGCACAAATTATTGATTTAGATCTAAATCCACTTTCATTACGTTTGCCATTTGATGTCGGGCAACGTTATGGTGGTCGCGCCAGTGCGAGTGCTAACAAATTTTGATTGCGCCGGCAGGAAAAAAGGTCGCAAAATGCAAAGTCTGGAGCGCCGATGTTTATTTCATGCTGAAACAAGTAGTAGAGCGGAAGAGATGATCCTGTCACATGCTGTTCGTGCTGCCACAATCTGAGCCATTATCAGTGATGTCACGCCACATTAAAGAGCACCAAAATAGTAGTTTTTGATTATGATTAATTATGCTTTCAGATGCCAATTCTTAGTTGAGTTAAAGACATTTTTGTCACGTTTAAATCCAGCTGAATTTATCCACCAAAAGTTACTGCAGTCGTCTACAAATTGCATCTTCCAAAATCGAGTCTGTGAACGTCAAAGAAAAATCAGTTGAATAAACATGCGATTCAGTTCAGACTCCCAGGAATTTAGTAAATGACGCACCCGACTCAATGGAATGAGATCTGGATCTGGACATCATGAGGGCCAGATGTGCCGATTAATACCATCTACTTTTGCATACATACTTGTTCTTAAACAAACATAAACCATTTCCATGCTAATGTTCATAGAGATCTGCTCAATGTCAGTCCTCGGCTTAGATGCGTGTTTTAAGGTCATTTCTGAATGCAAGAACATGCTGCTTCTTGTATAGCTTTTAAATGTTTGCAGTAGGTTTTGTCATCTGCCAGTTTGAGTGGGCCTTTCATTTTGTATTACTGTGTGTCATGGTGGTTTTCCTAGTTCAGTGTTTGTCTCTTGACACACCCAACCTAGTATATTGTTGACTGCTATGTCCACCCATCCACTCCTTGTTTGCCATTCAACTTCCTTTGAGAGCAGGAAATAACAGTGTTCTTCTGGCAATTAAGTTTCCTGGAATAGACACCTAGACCTCTAAATTAATAATGCCAGGAGGGACATCAGCTCTGGGCTTTTTAAAGGGACAAACGCTGATGATAACAGACAGCGGAGGTCAGGAAAATGGCCGTAGGTGACCTGCGCCTTTTCTAGTGTAATTACTCCATTAAATTTAGAAATTCTTCTTTTACCACTATTGTGTTTGACTGAGATTGTAAGAACACTTCTTATTGCTAATGAACACTTCTATTTTAAAGGTTATATATTTTAATATTAATATATAAATGATTAATAAGTGATTAAATAAGAGTCCAAGTTAAGATCTAGTTTAAAATGCATGTGCCAAGTTTTAACAAATGTCAGCAAATGTGTTTTGTAACAAAATTTTAGATATAATGAAATCGTACCTTTTCCCACATGGTTATACCACGTGACATTTTATTTTAAACATTGCATGCATTTTATTCTGAATTTTTTATTTTTTATTTTTAAATAAAATTGTTTTAATGAACCACATTACCAGACATTTTTGTGCAAAAAAAATCTCAAAAGAGATGAATTCAGAAATTGCAGACATGTTCATCACACAAAAGCTGTCGTCAGTGATCATGTGATTAGTTTTTATATCCTTATAATTATGTAACCCAAAACACAGATAGATTTTGCTATCTTTGACACAGATGTGATGAGATCTATGAGGACGAGGCATGTATCGCACGCTTAGGTTTTCCATCTCCGTCTGACGTTCGTGTTCTACTTGGTGTCATCTGTTATAGTGTTTCACAACCTGTTTAGTCTAACAAGCTCCCTCATTCAGCCAGAACAGACGGAGCGCTCTGAATCGGCTGATCTCGGCACAGTTCATTAGATTCCTTACGCTGCATCTAAGTTGGATGGGCTGCTCCCAGACAGGTCTATAAATGATTGAATAAAAGCCTCCCACTCTTTCAGCGCAGCACTATTACTCCGCTCGGGGCTACTGTCGCATACCCGCGTTTCTGGACCCACAGAAAAGGCCCTTTGTCTTTCTGCTCGCTTGTCCGGCGCCATAGCCATGGTAACGTGGTCGCTATGGAGCGTTATGAGGTGGCTGGAGGGGGACTGGTGTCTCTTGTCAGAGTGCAGGCCTGTTTTTTCTCACTTTAGCCCTGGTACGACTCCAAGCCTCAAACAGCCTTTCCTGAAAACCTTTATGTGGCCTGCCACGCTTTCTTTACTGGTACATCCAATCGAGCGCTGGAAGTTCAGTGTTGTCAGCTCAGACGCAGCGAGCGAGATCAATAGAAAATCGAGTGACTATTTCAGAGCAGACTTGTGGCTCCTTTGAATTTTCGGATGCTTTATACGGGACAGATTCTACCCTTTTTTACACCTTTTTTTTTCATCATATTTTTGGCAGATGCTGTTTTCATCCCAGCGTTTATTACTATTTTGGGTGGATCATTATTCTGTTGTTTTACATTTCTGTGTAAATGGTGAGCGTAGGGGAGAGCTGGATAATGAATCCATGAATCTGGACAAATAAAGAATCACAATTCTCCCACGATTCGACAACTAAACAAAATGACATGTAATTTACTAAAGGTTCTGACATGTTAATTGCTGCAGTCTATTTAAAATGTTTAATGAACCTTAATGAATTACTTTTAAAAGAATCGATGACTCGCTCATAAACTTGTTTCATAACTGGATGAATCAGGATTTTCTTTGAATGAATCTCCTGAAGGAATGATTCACTAACATACATTGATGATTGTAAGAAATGTTGAAAATCGGCTTATTAGAGTGATTTCTGAAGGATCATGTGACATTGAAGACTGGCGTAATAGTGCTAAAAATTTACCTTTGATCACAGGAACAAATTACATTTTTAAAATATATTACAATATATATTTCAGTTTTTTTCTGCGTTTTTTTTGGTCAAATAAATGCCGCCTTGATGAGCAGAAGACTTCTTTAAAAAACATTAAAATGTTTTAAAATGACCCCAAACTTTTGAACGGTAATGTAAATTACTTCTATTATGATTGGCCAACCCCTTTGCTCTTTGTAAAATGAATATAATATTGTTTTTCCATGATATAAGCTAGCTCATTTAACTCATTTGAAGCGATAGACTGATATTTAAACCACTTGTGCTGTATTGTGGGGCGTTGAATAGCGCCTTAAAAACCCCCAGTGTGTCTGAACTCTTTCGGTTTACCTCGGCCTCGAAGTGTATTATTGTTCCATATTCACGTTAATGATAAGAGGTTCTCTTTGACAAACGGACCGAGTTGCTCAAAATTGTTTCTGCCTTTTTTCCACAGTATGAAATTCTGCTCTGCGTTCAAGACCATGACGATCCAGCCATCGATGTTTGTAAAAAGCTTCTGGGCAAATATCCGAATGTTGATGCCAGGTTATTTATAGGTAAGTCTTTAATAATCTTTTTATGTTAAATGAAGACCATAATGGAGAAAAATCAGGCATGCTGAGGTACATCTCGTCCCTCATGGATTGGATTCTCTTTGTCAGTTTTGTTTAGTCGTATGCAGGGAAAAGGCAGGATCTCTGAGGAGTCCCTTAAGAGGACTGTGTGCACCACAACTCAGCTGTGTATATGCAAATGCAGCTTTTGGAGTGGATATTGATTCTTGCTCATTAGGAACAGCTGGTGTCTCTCCGGGGTCCTGTTATCCGCCCCGCTGCCGCAGCTAGTCTGTTACCGCACAAGCAGTCAGGGGAGATTGGCTGTCCTGGAGATGTCATCCGCTGCTTTGTATCAACCTGAAGCCATGTTAGAAAACATGTAACGTTTGCGAGGTTTTGTTGGTTTAAACATCTCCAAGTTGTTTACGGAAGCAGCCACTCAAACGGCAGAAAAGCGTCCTGTGCATTAATGCTCTCAGGTCTCGTCGCCAAATTCGATCCACAAAAGAACATCTTCGTTTGGCCTTATTGACATCCTTAAAGGGGATTTAAAGAGGATTATAAAACGCATAGTTCTGGCTCTTAATTCTGATTGGTTGAGCTGCGTTCGAAGCTGTTGTAAGTTACTCTACAAACACCTCTGACTGCATTACATCAGTATTACTGTGTGTAGGTTGGAGCGGTTCCATGTATTTCAGGAAAAGTAACTGTTGTTTATTATTTATTAACGATTAGTTCCAGTCCTTGATTGTGATAAAACACGGCTATGACCACTTCACCCGTGGGTTCTGTGCATTACAACATACAGTATTGCAATATATACAATATGGCAACATACAATATTAATTTAATTTAAACCAAATAATGATTTTACACAAGATGAGACACTTCCTGGTTCCCTGTTTTTGTCATTAATTTAATCCCTCGTTCGAGAGATCCTACAATTGTTCGCAACTTAGCTTCTTCAATGTCTTTGTTTTATGTTGACTAAGTTTGGTGGAAAGAGTTTAACTCGGAGCCTGATTATTCAAAAAATCCACATTCAAACAATAATCTGACTTCCTGTTGGTCTGAGCTACTGACTGTAAATTAGAAAGTTGTCCGGGTTGATGAGAACAATATATGTACTGAGTTTGGTGACTGTAGGGAAGACTAACCCCCTAATTTTTCCAAAAAGTGTTTTCACTATAGAGCCCCTCCTCCCCGCCCATTTCTAATGCTTTGCCTATGTCTACTGGCCGACAACTTTGATGTTTGTGTCGAGTTTCATGCAATTTGAAGCATGCTAAGAGCCTTAAACACCCAAGAATATTATAAAAGTTTGACTTGTTGCCATGGCAACATTTACATTTATTCATTTGGCAGACGCTTTTATCCAAAGTGAGAAAACAAACATTGACACAAACGCAGACATTGTTCAGAGTAGCATATGGTAGAATAGGGAGGGATTAGAGGAAAAGAGAGTTTTAGTTTAGAAGTTTTCAGCTATCTTTTGAATATTGCCAGGGATTCTGCATTCCTGATGAAGTTAGGGAGGTCATTCCACCAGCAAGGAACAGTGGACGAGAATGCTCTGGAATGATTTTAAGACTGTCTGTGACCGTACCACGAGTCTTCGCTCCTTTGGTGATCGCAGGCTTCTGGTAGGGATGTAGACTCGTAAAAGTGAGTGGAGGTAGGAGGGTGCGGAGCCTGTGGTGGATCTGTAAGCAAGATCAACGCGTGACGTGAGAGGTGTGACTTGGGCTCGTTGAAGACAAGACGTGCTGCAGTGTTCTGGATCATTTGTAGATGTTTGATTGCGCATGCCGGCAGTCCAGCCAGAAGAGCATTCCAGTAATCAAGCCTAGAAATGACCAGGGCCTGGACGAGAAGTTGTTGCTTGCTCTGTTAGAAAAGGCCTGATTTTTCTGATGTTGTGTCGTGCAAATCTGCATGACCGATCTGTCTTAGTGTGGTCTTTGAAGGTCAGTTGGTCATCGAAGATTACTCCAAGATTTCTGGCTGAATTTGATGGGGTAATTGCTAATGTACCTAGCTGGATGGTGAAATCGTGTTGTAGAGTCGGATTGGCAGGGAAGACGAGAAGCTCAGTCTTTGCCAGGTTCAGCTGCAGATGATGTTCTTCCATTCATGTTGAGATGTCCGCCCGACAGCTTGAGATCCGTGCAGCTTCTGTGGAATCATCTGGTTGGAAGGACAGGTAGAGCTGTGTGTCATCAGCATAGCAATGGTAGGAGAAACCATGAGCCTGTATGATGGGACCAGTGATATAGTGTATATGGAGAACAGGAGGGGTCCAAGAACTGAACCCTGAGGAACCCCAGAGATCAGTTGATGAGCTTTGGATACCTCCCCTCCCCCGGCATCCAAAGCGTTCGAGATATCAAAAATCTGCTCGCAATTTAGCATCCACTACATCTTGACTTCATGCTGACCAAGTTTGGTGGTGATTAGATGAATTCCCAAGGAGGAGTATATCAAATTCAAGAGCATGCATTTTGCTGGTGTATGACTTGGTGTGAAAGTTGTTTGGCCTGATGAGATCTATAACTGTATGGAGTTACTGTAGATGAAAGGGGTGCACTACAGAGCCCCTCAAATACAACCATATAAAAGGGTCCACTGCAGTTACAATTAAATTGATAACCACAATTATTTATTTTCGTTTTATCCAGTCATTTGTTGCCCTCATTATTATGGATACTAGATCTCTTTTGTCTTGTCTTTTATCTATTACCTTAGGAGGCAAGAAAGTTGGTATCAATCCGAAAATAAATAACCTCATGCCAGCTTATGAAGGGGCAAGGTACGAACTCGTCTGGATCTGTGACAGCGGCATTCGAGGTAAGTTTGCCCATCTTATCATCTGGCCTTAAGGGTGAATATTGTACAAAATGCTATTCATTACTGTCAATTATTTCTTGTAAAAAATAATAAATAAATAATGGAGTGAAAAATTAGCAGGACATGTTTACAAGGGATTCAAGAGTGCTAATCATGAACTACTTTTCAACAGTGAAGCCAGACACTCTAACTGATATGGCTAATCAGATGACGGAGAAGGTGGGACTGGTTCACGGCCTTCCTTACGTGGCAGACAGACAAGGATTTGCCGCCACTTTGGAGCAGGTCAGGACCCTTCACAACTGACCTTCTACATTCTTTTTCTGAACAGTGTTGAAGACCTTTGTCTTGCTTTGGTTTTATTAGACTTCTTGTGAACCGATATCATTGTTTTATAGTACCGGTGTATTATGTGTACGAGGAAAGGCTTTGTCCTGTCCTGTCACACTGCAATAAAACTGCTGAGTTGTGGCTCTGTTGCTAGTAGAGACACCAAATTTGAAATGGGACACTGAATTTGAAATGGGACACCATATGGTGGAGCTCCTCTGTGCCGCTGGACTTTATAGCTCTTTTGGCAAATTAGTGCAATATTTAATTTCATTAACAGCTAATATTGGTTTATTTATAAAGTTTTTTGAGCTCAAAAGTAAATTCTCTTTGTCAAATATCTCTCTGCAATTAAATGAAATGGACATTAAAAAAACAAATGTTTAACGCAACAAATCTTTTGAGATTAATTATGTGAAATATACACAATTAAAAGTGTCCCATGTGAAATCCGGCAGGTTTATTTTGGAACGTCACATCCTCGTTCCTACATCTCGGCCAACGTAACAGGAATCAAGTGTGTCACGGGGATGTCATGTCTCATGAGGAAGGACGTCCTGGACCAGGCCGGCGGGCTGATCGCGTTTGCGCAGTACATCGCTGAAGATTACTTCATGGCCAAGGCCATCGCAGACAGGTTTGCCAGATTGTTTAAATATCAGTACAGTGCTAATGGCTTACGATATCATATTTGTATATATTCCTATATCAGTGAATGAAGCTGATAAAGAATTACATTAATACATTTAAATTCTGTAATTAACTCGCCCTTATGCCGTTCCCAAACTCTATGACTTTATTTCTTCCAAGACACACGATAGATGTTTAACAGAATGTTCATGCTGCTCTTTTCCATACGATAAAAATGAACGTGGTCGAGGCTGTTAAGCTCCATCAATCACAAATAAACATCATAAATGTATGATATAAGATTTTTATGGTGCTTTAATACGTTTTTTTTAGAGCTTGACGGTCTGGTCTCCATATGCTTTTATTGTGTGGAAAACATCTCAAGGTCATATGGGTGTGGAACAACATACAAAAAGGATGACAAAATGTTTAGTTTTGAAGTAAATAGTCCTATAATGTGTGTTCAGAATCTCTCATGCCTTTTTTTCCTTCAGTCTCAGCAAAAATGTCCTTTATTTTCTGGTTCAATGATATGGTGTTTCTTTTGCAGAGGATGGAAATTTTCCATGGCAACGCAGGTAGCCATGCAGAATTCTGGCTCATACTCCATCGCACAATTCCAGTCTCGCATGATCAGGTACGGCAATCCGTTCAATCAGCTTTTAATGTTCGGTAGTGAAGCCAATCTGTTTTCCTGATGGGACCACCTCCAGCGTAGTGATGAGACTGGGTTATTTTTTGTTGTTGTTCGCAATTTTCTGATAGCGTTGTAGATGGATCCCTGCCTTTATAAACTGCCGCGTTGTTAGGATCATATCTTGAATATTTTGATTTATCCATCTTTTTTAATCGTCTTTTATATGCCATATGCCATCCAGTATCATAATTGTTTACACGTGGCTTTAGATGGTATAAATGCTGAGCTTCTCACAAACATCTCATTGTTATCGGCTCTTCATAGATGGGCCAAGCTGAGAATCAACATGTTGCCGGCCACCATCATTGAGCCCATCTCGGAGTGCTTTGTGGCTAGCCTTATCATTGGCTGGGCCGCCCACCATGTGTTCCGCTGGGACATCATGGTGTTTTTCCTGTGCCATTGCCTGGCCTGGTTCATTTCTGATTACATCCAGCTCAGAGGTGTACAGGTAAGACTAAGTTTTGCAAATAAAACATCTACATTTCAGCTCTGGCTCTTTAAATCCTATCACTAAACTCATTCCACTCAGAAATGTCACATTACTGAAGTAAAGTTGGTTGTTTCTTCATTGGATTTTTCTTGATTTTTCCAAGGAAAATCTATAAATAGACATTTGTTTTAATTTTTAACAACACTTACAAGCAAAATCACATTTTATATTCATTTGCTGTATTCTCCTTTATGTAATTGTCTTTCTTTTTTTTCAAAGGGCGGCCCTCCATCCTTCTCTAAGCTGGACTATGCGGTGGCCTGGTTCATCAGGGAGTCCATGACAATTCAGATTTTCTTGTCCGCTCTTTGGGACCCCACCATCAGCTGGAGGGCGGGACGTTACCGGTTACGTTGCGGAGGTACAGCAGAGGAAATCTTGGATGTTTAAACGGCACCGTGTGCCAAGGACTATGCACTGGTGTAAACATGGAAACAGAACTGCGTGGGCACAGATGGACAAATGAACTGCAACTTTTCTTTTCTTTTTTTTTTCTTCTGGGTTTTATTCCAACTTCTAATAGTTTTTATCCTGGTACTTTAGCAAGCTTGAATAGATTATTTATGTCCTTGGTGCTTTTTTTTGTTTTTCCTGAGAGGTCTCTCGACCATTTGAGATGAGCCAAAAGTTAAGGAGTGGCGAAGAAGAAGAGGAAACAATGTCTGGCAACGAGGCGGCACTTCACCGAGCATCAGAACCCTGATTAAAACACATCTAAATTCACCTTTTTTTTTTTTTAAGGTCTTTGAAACATGTTTAGTGGTAGTTAAACAACTGTGTATCGCGACAGATTCGTTTTATCGTGTTTGGATGAACGGTACGGTTTATAAACCATATAGCAGCACGAAAGTGGGGTAGAGAATGACTGAAGCCTTTTGAAATGGCACTAGTGCATGAATGGATCACTTGCTCTCAACATACAGCATTCTTGCCATGTTTTATACATTTTTGGACTTTTGAATGCTCAGAATGGATCGACTCGGGTCCGTTTTATGTTTACTGGACGGAGCAATATCTTCATATACATAGGGAATTGTGGCAGAGGTCCATCCTGAAACAGCGCAACGCTTGTACAGTCTGTGCAGCCACCTTGCAGTATTCAAACAAGAGGTATAAGTTATCCTCAACATGATATCTGGCCATTTAATTGCATATCTAATGAAATTTAGTGCCATTTGAAGAGCAAATGTTTTTGTTATAATTTTGGCTTCTTCAAAGCCAACACCATGGTTTTTCTTCAAGCTCTTTATCTTCCTGTGCTTCATTCTCTGCACTATTTGCTCTCACACCAGAATCAGGGTTTACTAAAAACATTTCCTCCCGTGCCGCTGTTTGTTTGAGAAGTTCTGTCAGTATTTTCCTGCAAATGTTTGACTGGATATAAATGCTCAGATTTACCTTTTTTTAAATCGTCCGAACATTTCATCCGCCGCCATTTCAGTTATCCAATTAAACCAAATTCTGTTAAGAATTTGAGACGTTTTTTTTTTTTGTTTGAATTATCGTGCAAAATTATAATAAACTGTTGGCAAACATCTGCTTGGGACATTTCAAAACATTGCGGTCGCACGGTGTGCTTTTTGGCTTTTTCATTCCCCAACGACGTTAACTCCCATATCTTCACCAAGTCAAACAGTATTCATGAAACCATTGACATTCTTCTCTTCCTTTTTTTTTTTTTTTTCTCTGAAGTTGTATCTTGAGGAACTGCTTGCTTCTGTTTTGTACTGCTGTTAAACCGCTCTTTCCGCATTTTCCTCATTTCTTGACTTTCCCGTCTTCATGTGCTGCTGTGTCATGAATCATGGCGCTGATCGTGAAGTACCCATGCCAGCAATGGCAGTATTGTTTGACAGATACAGTTCTGGACAGTTTGTTATTCTAAAACCGTAATATGTGATTCAGGAAAACACGCTGAGATGAGCCGTGTGCATGTGTCTTCATAGTCCATCAGCTGCCATATAGGAAGTTTATAAACGCTGTTTTAGCCCGATGCCAAACCCTCCATTGTCTGTGTTTTTGGTGTTTGAATCTAATTTGAATGCATCTAAGTTTGTTCTACTGAACACTTGGGCTGACTATTGGAAATCTACTTAAACTTGTGTTTTGTGCATGAGGCCACAAAATGAATGCCATTTGTTTGTAACATGGCAGTTGAAGTATTAACAGTTGGATATATCAGTTAGCAATAACCGTATACATAATAAACTGTAATACTGTATTCAGGCTGTGAAACAAAAGAAAGCTTCCAAACCCATTTCTTTGTCCAGTTGTGGTGTAATAAACATTTCAGATTTTGTTGACCGTTTCACATGAATTGTTCCTCATACAAATAATGGGCCTCATTCATGAAACATAAACAAATTTCATGAAATTGTTGGGGGAATTGTTACATGGAGTTAAACCATGCTTGACAATTGTTGCATTAAATTTCATTTCTAAACTCATTCTTCTGTAAATCGGAATTTGTTTAACAAATTATTCACTTATTCATGAATTGTTCAGTTTAGTGTGCCAATTTAAGCAAGAACCCAGTTGCTGCCATTGAATTCTTGCGTAATTGGATGCATTAAATCGAATCATTAGTTAAAACCGTTCTTGCATAAATTGAATTCAGTGCTACAGTTTTTACCGAAGAATGGTTTTATGATTAACGAAAATGCCGCTCTCGAATAAGACCTAAAGTCTTGTCGATCTGGAACGCTGGTAAAATCGAATGTACGTTTTGCATGAACGTGACTTACATGAAGGTTTTTTTTTTTTTTAGTAACAAACACTTGAAACGCCATTGTATGAAACCATAACATTTTATTTAGGGAAGGGGAAATCCGTCTTTTTCTGCAACTATCCAAGTTCCGCTCTTTACTTTCAACCATATCTGCTGGCTCTTATTTTATATATGTGAAATATAGTGTCAAAAAGTATCTTGTAAATTCATTTATGAAAAGTCTACAATGCACTGTAAATTTCCTGTTTAGACTTTTCCCTCTGTGTGGCTGTGTGAGAATGCCGAGTGTGTTTGCGGAAATATGCCTTTTTTGATATGTCAATTCTGAAAGGATTGTATTATCGTAAAGTTCTGTGGGGAACTGGACTTTTTTTTTTTCATAAGTGTACAGTTATATGTTTGTCTAACATATTTTGCTGAAGACTGGCGACCTGAGAAAATGTCTGCACTTGTCAACCTGAGTACCAGCAGCTGTTTACTCACAACCAGTCAAAAAAAAAAACCTGTGGTATGATTGAAGCATTACTACATTTCACTCGTGATCATTCTTTACTACAGCCCTGGACTCAAGGTTGAACAAACTGACCAAGAAAAACTACATTTTTAACCACATGGTCATCGGTCCGAGTAGAAAGAAGTCTAGTTGTGATCCACCGCTTTTTATTTTATGTGCTGTAAGTTGACAAACGTGCAAAGAAAAAGCTTTTAACTTTTTTTTTGTAGAGTATGTACAGTTTATTTATGGGGTTTGGTTGATAACCATTACATACACTGCTTCCTGAGGCTTAATTTATCAAGTTGTACATTTTTTGTTTTTCCCTACGAGTTTTGTTTATTTGGCAGTGTAAAGGTATGGCTGGACAGACTTCAGTTTTTGAATCTTTTGTTATTTTGTAGATGTTGTGTACTGTACTCTTGATGCTGAATGCGTAATCCACAGCTGGAAACTGTGACGTTACAGATAAATTAAAGCTTTATCAAGCAATATAAAAACTGCATGTTTCCCTTGTTTTTTACACCTGAATCTCTTCTGTATGATCCCTCCGTTACCTTTTAAGTTGTTTTATTAGAAACGTGTCTGGGCCCATTTACACCAAGAACAACAACTATTAGCAGACAATATTGTTGCACGATCAAAACAATGGAGCTCTGGAAAGCAGAATGGATTCTGATTGGCTGACAATGTTTTAATCATCAGCTGGAAAACAAAGGGATTCAAACGATATAGTTTCACTGGTGTGGACTCTATTCTTTTAAACTTAAAATGATTTTTAGAACTAAATCTTTGACGTTATCATTCTCGGTATGAACGAGCCTTTAGCTGCAGCAGAAATACAATAGTTCTTTTCAAGTTCGCTGCCTGCTTTCTGACTTCCTGTGTGTGTGTTTGTGTGCCGCCATTCATGCACCATATCACATGTTTAAAACTGTAAAATGCAATATCACCCACAGGATCTAGGCATGACCTTAATACTTGGTATATCATTTGAAGTTAGATAAAACCTTAAAATGAGGCATTTAGTGTTCCTGCACTGATAACCTGGTCGGAAAAGACGGAGGGACACGAGACCAGAATATCAGCGTAGTAAGCAACCAGCTAGCAATGCGCTAAAACTCATTTAGAACAACTTAGCAATGATAAACATTAGGGGTGTAACAATACACTCAAAAAAATATTTCAGTCTAAACATAAGTTTTATGTAATTTAATTACGTAGCAATTTTCCATCCATTTGGATGACATAGTTTTAACATAAACAAACTAATAAACTTAATGGGATTCATATTTGTCAGTCATATGTAAATGAAATAGGTAAGATTTATGTAATAGTTGAGTATATGAATAGTGAGAGATTAAATGTCTTTTATCTTCAGTTGATTTCATCAGTTGTAGTTCTTGTGTTTCTCTGTCCTTCAGTGATTCTGCTTGTTAACAGCAGGTGTTCATCATTAATGCTCAATCATCTCTTAATGATCTCATTAACTCTGACACTGCTTCAATGGTACTTTAACTCAGTAGTGCGCACACACATGACCACTAAACAGTGTTAATCAACCTGGGCATTTTTCTGTGAACTATTACATAAATCTTACCTATTTCATTTACATATGACTGACAAATATGAATCACATTAAGTTTATTAGTTTGTTTATGTTAAAACTATGTAATCCAAATGGATGGAAAATTGCTATGTAATTAAATTACATAAAACTTATGTTTAGACTGAAATATTTTTTTGAGTGTACATTCATATCATGATTCTGTTCGAAAAACAATACGCTCTTGAAAATGGTAAGTTTTCTTAATTATTGCTTGTCACACATATGGCAAACGGGTAAGAAAAAGTGCTGTTCATTAAAATGCTGTATGCTGGACTTGAAAAGGCTTGGACTTGGTTCTTCTCCCTCAAGCACAGGTGATGGTGACGCCAGAATAGAAATATTCAATGGGCTTTCAACAAAACTTGGTTGCCTGTACAGTAGAAAGGCGAAAAAAGAAATCAGTGACTAGAGAAAACTGAGAAAAAAAGGCTGTTGTCTTCCCTTTTTCGACACCTATAATGGACTGGGCCAAGTGCATTATGGGTGCTGTACATATGGGTATTGGACTCACAAATTGTCCAAGGCCAGTCTGATATGGATCCAAGATAGTGCCTTGCTTTAATAGGAAATACTTCTTAGCAAACTTTGTCATAACCGTGATGACTTGTACGGTTTCCAGGTGCAAGAATTCAAAGAGTAAACGTTTAGTGCAGTGGTTCTTAACCTTGTTGTTGGTACTGAACCCCACCAGTTTCATATGCGCATTCACCGAACCCTTCTTAATAGGAAAAAGTGGGGCGTGTCATCACGAATCATATGAGTCGGGTGTGTGTCTTGACCTCCGCCGAACCCCTGAGACTGACTCACCGAACCCCTGGGGTTCGATCGAACCCAGGTTAAGAACCACTGGTTAAGTGGGAGTAAGTTACAATCGGTTTTCAGAGAAGGATCCAGCGCTTTGTAGTCAGCAGCTAAAGCAGCAAAGAATCATAAATGTGAAGACGACACTGCAAAGAAAAAAAAATATGCTGACCCCAACTTTTGAACGGTAGAGACAAACGGGTATGATCTGTTCAGATCAAATTAACCACGGTTTTATAACGGTAAAAGTCTAGCCGTATTGATTACCTTTTGTACAACCACAGTTTTACTACATTTACCGTGGTTAAACTATGGTTAGTGTAGCAAAAATCATGGTTAAGTTGTGGTTACCATGGTATAACTACAATAACCATGGTTTTTTAGTTTTATTTGTAGTAAAAGCATGGTTAATTTTCGTGAGGGATTTGTTGTGTTATTAATGGGATAGTTCACCAAAAATGCAACCAAACGTTTTGTTCTTGGACCCCATTGACTTTCATTGCATGAGCAAAACAGTTCCAAATATCTTCAATTGTGTTCTACAGAAGGTTGGACAGGTTTGGAATGACATGAGGATGAGAAAATGATTTCCAGAACAGTACATTGAGTGTGTTTCAGTAGATAATGCTTGGTATTTGTCTGGTATTCTCTATTACATCATTTCCTGTTGATCCCATCGCTTTTGATTTCAGTTAGCTGTTCCGACCAGCAGTTTCGGTGCGTATGTGTAAATAATGCCATTACGACAGGGATGTCGTGTGCAGGTCAATGCTCTGTGTTTGCTGAGGTGTGTGATTCTCTTCAGGTTGTGTGCACTACTCTCTCCCAACACCACTAACTCTGTTACCAACCATCTGCTCTCCCAGTCCTCCGTCTGTGTTTTACTGACCCGAAAGCATGAGCCAAAATATTCCAGCATCCTGAGGCTGGAGCTGCGTTTATGTAGTTCATGTCCTACTGTTGTGTCTCTTTGTGTTATCTGCTGTATTATCTGGTCTGTGTTCCTGTCAGTGCTTATCTCAGCTCTCTGTTAGATAGCAGCCCGTTGTTAGAGGACAGGGTATGGATGGAGATCCAGCACCACGAGAAGAAAATGTCAGTGTTGAGCTCAATGCAATTTCCTACAACATCGCTTTAATGTGTGACTCTAATTTAGAAGACCATCTGCCAGAAGCATCTATTTACACAGCAATGTTTGTTTAGACGAGTACAAACAACCTTCCTGTTGTGGCCTGTTATGGACTGTAAATGAGTGATCTGTGATCTACCTCTTAAATGCAGTTTGTTTTCCTATTTAGTGTGTAATATTGTAATATTTATTTTTCAAGTCGTGTAGTTCTAATAGAAAATTGAAATTGTTCTATAAGATTGTAAAACAAAAATGAGACAAAACATGTGCCAAAAGTTCAATGAAAGTTTTCAACCACAATATTTTTATTTTTTATTTTATTTTATTTTATTTTATTTATTTATTTTTTATTTATTTTTATTTTATTTTATTTTATTTATTTTATTTTATTTTATTTTATTTTATTTTATTTATTTTTTTTATTTTTTTTTTATTATTTTTTTATTATTTTTTTTTTAAGTTGGCACACCACAGCTCCAAAATAGAACATTTATTTATTGCAAGTTCTCGCCAAATGAGACATTTCGAGTCACGTGGTTCTTCATCAGACAAGGAAAAACAGTAATTATGCAATTTTAAGACATTAAGGATGACTGTTACCACATTGGTAGGGTGTTGTGGGTGGTTGCCAAGGTGTTGTTGGGTAGCCGCTTAGCTGTTTTAAAAGGTTGATACAGCATTACTAGGGTGTTGTAGAGGGTTAACAGGGTGTTGCTATGCATTTTTAAGGCATTCTGAATGGTTGTTATTACCAGTAGTGTTTTAGGTGGTTACAATGCAGTTGCTAAGGCTTTGTCAGTGGTTGTTTCTACATTGGTAGGGTTTTGCTGGTGGCTGTCAGAGTGGCTGATTTAGAAAATAGCACATTGGAACCAGATGCAGTTTAAGAGTTTATTTAAACGGAACAAAAGTAAATCCAGGCAGAGAACACGAGTCAAGGCGATAAACAATATAATAACTAAAAGGAACAACAGGAACTGAAACACGACACTAAAAATAGGAACTAAAAACACTTCAACATGAATGTGAGACAACATAAGACAGGGAAACACAAGAACAGAATCATGACAGAGCCCTAGCATAACTTTTGCTACAGTTACGCCTGGTTTCTACACTACTGAGGAGTTTTCAACATTCCTAGAATGTTGCAGACCCCGTTTTAGTTAGAAAACTCCAGGGTTGCGTTTCAGTGTAAACGTACCAAAACATATTTTAAAATACGCCTACATTACGCCTCAATGACCAGGTAAACAATAATATGGAGACTGAACTGCAAGCTTTGCTGACTTTGTTTTTAGCAGTCATTGTGCAGTTAAACTCTGCCTACACGTGCATGAAACAAGCTATTATTAGAGAAATCAGAGGATGGGTACATGGTGGTCATGAAGGGATGGACATGGTCAGAAACAATGCTCAGGTAGGCCGTGGCATTTAAACGAAGCCCAATTGGCACTAAGGGGCCTAAAGTGTGCCAAGAAAACACCCCCACACCATTACACCACCACCACCAGCCTGCACAGTGGTAACAAGGCATGATGGATCCATGTTCTCATTCTGTTTACGCCAAATTCTGACTCTACCATCTGAATGTCTCAACAGAAATCGAGACTCATCAGACCAGGCAACATTTTTCCAGACTTCAACTGTCCAATTTTGGTGAGCTCGTGCAAATCGTAGCCTCTTTTTCCTATTTGTAGTGGAGATGAGTGGTACCCGGTGGGGTCTTCTACTGTTGTAGCCCATCCGCCTCAAGGTTGTGCGTGTTGTGGCTTCACCAATGCTTTGCTGCAGACCTCGGTTGTAACGAGTGGTTATTTCAGGCAAAGTTGCTCTTCTATCAGCTTGAATCAGTCGGCCCATTCTCCTCTGACCTCTAGCATCAACAAGGCATTTTGGCCCACAGGACTGCCGCATACTGGATGTTTTTCACTTTTCACACCATTCTTTGTAAACCCTAGAAATGTTTGTGCATGAAAATCCCAGTAACTGAGCAGATTGTGAAATACTCAGACCATCTGGCACCAACAACCATGCCACGCTCAAAATTGCTTAAATCACTTTTCTTTCCCATTCTGACATTCAGTTTGGAGTTCAGGAGATTGTCTTGACCAGGACCACACCCCTAAATGCATTGAAGCAACTGCCATGTGATTGATTGATTAGATCATTGAATTAATGAGAAATTGAACAGGTGTTCCAAATAATCCTTTAGGTGAGTATATATAGTTGTTTAGGTGCTATAATAGCTATGAAGTTGCTATGGTGCTATAAATTGTTGGTACAGAGTAACTAGGGTGTTGTGGGTAGCTTTCAGGGTGTTTCAATGCAGTTATTGTTCTGAATGGCTGTTATTGCATTAGTAAGGTGTCGCTAAGCATTTGCAAGGTGGTTGATATGGTGTTCTGGGTGGCTGCTAAATGGCTGCTTACAAGCCCAAAAGAGTCCCCACCCTAGTTTCTGTGATATTCTATAGTTCTCCTTCAACCATTGTCGGCTACTAAAGGCGTGGAGTGTTTCAGTTGTACATTTTTTCCTACATATTTATCTTCCTCATTAACAGTGAATGATGGGATTACTCATTGTGGTGTCAAGGCAGTTATGTTTGGCCCCACAAATAAACACTTCAGATCACTAACATAAGGCAAACAATTACAAAAGGCCACCCTCAGTTATTCACTAACCAAAGACATCTAGACGATTTCTATAAATAACTCAAAGATGATTCTGCTGAAAACTGTCCACTCCGCTTTTCACTGGGTCCAAAGTACAGAATGCACTTAACGCAATCGCTAACCGTGACCTATCAATGTTATCTTAAGTTCTTTGTCCAAGTAATTTTTCTCTAAATACATCCGAGGGTGTGTAATTGTACACTAAACTGGTTATTGCAAAATGAACTGTGAGCTGACAAACATTAAAAAAAACAACACCTCTCCTCTTAGCATCGGTTGATAAACACACCCTGACACCCTTGACTGTTTGCTGTTTTGACAAAGTCTGTCAGTACAGTAGATAATGTATATCTGAGGCCCGGACTATTAGTTTTTACAATATTACAGAGGCAGCGTCTCCTCTAAGTTGCCAGAGTCTCTGGGCTGGTTCCAGGGCACAGAGAGGCGCTGGTAAAACTCAAGTGCTTGAGTACAGCTCTACAGGCAGGACTGCCGCCTGCTCGACAGCTTCCTCTCCCCATGAATGCTTCTCTTTGTTGGACTAGTCCCATCATCCAATCAACACACTCTTAAGATTAAGGGACATGGTCCAGAAAACCCCAGCTGCTCTCTGGCTAAGAAATTTACTGTCTAATTCTGAACGGAAGAGGAGTTTTGCAACATTTATCCCATCCAACCCCCTAAATAATTTGATTCTTCATGAGATCATATTCTAATGTATCAGTGAACTAAGTAGTAATCAATCAATCAATCAATCAATCAATCAATCAATCAGTCCATCCGTAGAAAGATCTATCTATCTAATCATACAGAAGGAAACTCTATCTATCTATCTATATCTATTGTTCGTACAGAAGGTATCTATCTATCTATCTATCTATCTATCTGTCCGTCTATCTATCTATCTATCTATCTATCTATCTATCTATCTATCTATCTATTCGTACAGAAGGTATCTATCTATCTATCTATCTATCTATCTATCTATCTATCTATCTATCTATCTATCTATCTATCTATCTAGCGTTCGTACAGAAGGAAACATCTATCTGTCTGTCTATCTGTCTATCTATCTATCTATCTATCTATCTATCTATCTATCTATCTATCTATCTATCTATCTATCTATCTATCTATCTATCTATCTATCTATCTATCTAGCGTTTGTACAGAAGGAAACATCTATCTATCTATCTATCTATCTATCTATCTATCTATCTATCTATCTATCTATCTATCTATCTATCTATCTATCTATCTATCTGTCTATCGTTCGTACAGAAGGAAACATCTATCTATCTATCTATCTATCTATCTATCTATCTATCTATCTATCTATCTATCTATCTATCTATCTATCTATCTATCTATCTAGCGTTCATACAGAAGGAAACATCTATCTATCTATCTATCTATCTATCTATCTATCTATCTATCTATCTATCTATCTATCTATCTATCTATCTAGCGTTTGTACAGAAGGAAACATCTATCTATCTATCTATCTATCTATCTATCTATCTATCTATCTATCTATCTATCTATCTATCTATCTATCTATCTATCTATCTATCGTTCGTACAGAAGGAAACATCTATCTATCTATCTATCTATCTATCTATCTATCTATCTATCTATCTATCTATCTATCTATCTATCTATCTATCTATCTATCTATCTATCTATCTATCTATCTATCTATCTATCTATCTAGCGTTTGTACAGAAGGAAACATCTATCTATCTATCTATCTATCTATCTATCTATCTATCTATCTATCTATCTATCTATCTATCTATCTATCTATCTATCTATCTATCTATCTATCTATCTATCTATCTATCTATCTAGCGTTCATACAGAAGGAAACATCTATCTATCTATCTATCTATCTATCTATCTATCTATCTATCTATCTATCTATCTATCTATCTATCTATCTATCTATCTATCTATCTATCTATCTATCTATCTATCTATCTAGCGTTCGTACAGAAGGAAACATCTATCTATCTGTCTGTCTATCTATCTATCTATCTATCTATCTATCTATCTATCTATCTAGCGTTCGTACAGAAGGAAACATCTATCTATCTGTCCGTCTATCTATCTATCTATCTAATCGTACAGAAGGAAACTATCTATCTATCTATCTATCTATCTAATCGTACAGAAGGAAACTATCTATCTATCTATCTATCTATCTAATCGTACAGAAGGAAACATCTATCTATCTATCTATCTATCTATCTATCTATCTATCGTCTATCATCTATCTATCTATCTATTCGTACAGAAGGAAAAATATATTTATCTATTTGCTATATATTTGTCTATCTGTCCATCTGTTTAACTGTCTGTCTGTCAAACAGAAAGAAAGATCTGTTTGTCTGCCTGACTGCCTATCTGTCAGCAATTCAGAAATACTGTCACATCTTCAATTGTGTATGGGTCACAAGTATTAATGTGACCAGAGATTCACTCGGGTTCAATGACAGACATGTGTGCCAAAGCATAAACCCCCATCATCAACTGCTCTTGAGTCAGTGGGTTAAATTACTTTCCAGAGGGTTGGATCAATTTTCACAGACCCTCAGTGTTTGGAGGGCTTGTGCAGGGGTTGGTCTCATTTCAAACCTATTTCTCCTCACCCACACACCCTTGAAACACAGACCAGCTAATTAACAGCGGCATATCACTGGCACACTAGTGCAACATCACCTCCAGCAGAAACACTCCACATTCAAGGGCTTCTTGTGAATTACAGGGATACGCATTGATTTATAGCACTGATGTGTTAAAAAGCAATTCTGGGATGTTTCACTCTCCATTGATGGAGGGTAAAATGCTTTAATGATTTGTGATGTTTTATACAAACGCATATTAATGTGCCTAAACTTTATCTACTGTAAGCTTTCAGATTAAGCTTTAAAGAGCACACAGAGTCCTTCACTCCTTTCATTCATGCACGTGTGGTTTCCACTGACGCGAGCGTATGCATCAAATGCTTTGGAGTACTTGTGTAATGTGAATGAATGGGGTTTTTGGTCTTGGCTGTTACAAGTCCAGAGGGGATGACTTTCACATGATGTCTTAGAGCTTATGGAGATCATGGGACGTATGCCACTAGTAGTTTTCCCCTGCCTGTTGAAAAATGTAAGGAATCCAGACCTACAAGCTCACATGTCGCCTCAGCTTCAATGGTATGAGGATTAACCCTGTGTTTGCAAGATTACGCAATGCCTATGTTTGGAATAGCTTGTTACCATACTACTATTTCTACAGTGCACAGTGTGTATACCTGTAATTTGCAAAGGATGTAAATTTTTATTATGGCTGAAAAAACACAAATGGCCTATGACATGTGCGGTGTACACAATATTCTGCACTAAAGTTCACCTTCCATTTCCAGTGTGAGGGATGAAGGTAATAGCAGCAGTGATTTTTACTTCCTTTATGATGGAATTCACAATCATTAAGAAATGTTTTACATAAATTTGGATTAAAAATATAAAACAATGCCATTTGCTGAAAAAAACATGCAACAAATGAGGTCATGTGACAACAAGCTGGCAAACACTCATGAATAACAGTATATGGTAAGGCTATTATTAGCAGTTCCAAACTAGTTTTTGTTAATATAATTGTAACGACGTTCAATGAGTACGGGAAGAAGGAGGCGGGAACCGGCGAATGTTCAACCAAAACTTTAATACCCAAAGTAAACAATAAAACGAAACATAAACATAAATACAAACATAAATAAAGCACAACATAAAGTCCAGGCCTGGTCCTCTCTCGTCCTTCACTGTCGTCGCTCCTCTTTTATGCTTCCGGAGCTCCTCCGTGAGAGATACGAGACCGGTGTAGCGCGCAGCTGACGCTCATTATCACTTGCGTCAGCGGCCTCGCGCCGTTCCCTCACGGCTCTCACCCGCGCTGCTCGTCACAATAATAAAGTTAAGTTTGTATGAGCCACCACAGTCATGAAAAATATAGAAAATGTCACAGTTAAAATAAAGTAGTATTTTTGGGTTAAGGTTATGGAAACTACAGTTACCATGGTAAATTCACAATACTAGCATGAACACATGGAGACGTTATGGACACATGTTAATAAAACAAATGGACACTGATCCTGATGAATAGAATGAACATGTAAATCCTTCCCAGCTAACACATGACATACCAGTTAGGTAATTTCATGATGCTAATTGACAACGTAAATGCAACGTTCCATGCTCATAATTTAATTTGCTCTTTATAAATCACAGTATAATCTCTGACAGGACAGGAGGGTTCGTTTTTATGAGGTGAGAGACTTTTCATTTCGTAACAACTTACGAAAATAATGTTAGAATAATTACAGACAACATCTCATCTAACCACTGATACACAGTAAAATCCCCAGAGTTAAATCAACTCTGCTCAGATAACATTTGGTCCCTCTCTAAATAGTGTTAAAGTAACACTGAAGCAGAGTTAAAGTTAATGGAATAATTAAGCAATTAATTAAGTGATGATTTATCATTAATGATGAACACCTGCTGTTAACAAGCAGAATCACTGAAGAAAAGAGAAACACAAGAACTACAACTGACTTCAGCCACAGCCTTTTCTCAGACAGAGTTTTACTTAAACTGCATCTGACAGAAGGCTCAACGGCGTTCATGCATGTCTTTCAAAATAAAAATCTTGCATCAGAAGAATATTTGGAGTTGACCCTTCACAAAGACCTTTAGTTACTGTTGCTATGTCCGACAAGCCATGCGCTCGCTCGCCACACATCATGTTCTCACGCAGTGAAAAATACATCCCGGAGCAAAGAGGACACTGACAACGCGTCGACAGACATATGAAACAGTTCCATATTTAATATATCAGAATTTTGTAAATAAGTTTAAACAATAAATAGCGTCTAGTGTCTCTTTAATGTGTCGTGACAGATCATCTCTTCATACTAGTTCATTTATAGCATCAAATAAACATGAACATCAGAAGGAATGTTGTTTCAAGCGCGGAAAGACGTGAGGACACACAATTCTTCAAGTTCAAGTTCACCAACGTTAATCTACTAACTTCCCTTACTGCTTTGACGGACAAAATGGCAGATTCGGGGTTATGATTGGTCAGATCTCCTGTCAATCAAACTTACGGCAAAGGGTCAATTACATTTTTTGTTGTTTATTTCACTACACACTCCGCGACCCATCAGTTGACATCATGCACACTTTTTACACCATTTTATTATTTAAAATAAAAAAGGGTGAATGAATGAAGTATGCCATCCTAGTATGGCAGGTTTGAAAGGCACTAGCGTCACCAAACAGAATTAAATAATTAAACAAATAATACTGAACAAGTGACTGGTCACGTGACTGGTTGAGCCAACATTGGTGTGTCAGGCTGGTTGGGATGCTCAGATAATGTTTTAAACATTGAAGAAAAGAAAAAAAGTAATTTCACCTTTAAGTGTTGTAGGGGATTTTTACAGTTAAAGACCCAAAAGACCAGATATGATGAATAAAGACCTGGAGTCAGAGTTTAAAAAAACTAATTTTACTGAAGAATAGTTTGCAGTTTCATCAGCAGAAGCAGCTTCAAGTCTCACAAGGAGTTCAGGCCGCTCTCACTCTCTGTACATTCACATTTCCACAACAATTATACTCTAACAGAGTCCACTAACTACGTCATTGCTAAGATTCTGATTGGTTAAGAAAACTACACAAAACTGGTAATTTTCCACACATGGACAGACAGTCAGAAGCATATCTCCTTCCATCATGATGCTGACGATCAGACCCTGAACGTTCATAAACAGGATGTCCTGTTAAGTCAGGACAAGGTGTCGGCAGGTCTCAAGCAGAGTCCCAGTTGTCCACCAGTACCCATAATGCACCTGTACAGAACACTTAGCACATACATAGATACACATGATTCACAGCTTCTTCAAAGCTCTGCTCTGAACAGGAAACTTTCCCATAAGTTGTACTTTTCTCTCAGTCCGAGGTACAGACAATATTCATCATTATTTTCTAGTGTTTGAAAATGAAAATAAATGTTTTAATATAAGCTGAAGTTATTCAAATAATTAATATTTAGAAAGATAAATGTTATAATGTAATAACTTCATGATAAATCACTCAAAATATATATATTGAAGCGGCAGCGGATTCCAGAATCCACTCCTTCAGTGTTTTTCAAAACTCATGTATTTCTAGGGTTTTTACAGTTACTGTACGTTAGTGGACATGTTTTATTTAATTTAAATTAATTCTTTTTCTTTTTTTTTTATAAATTATTTAGATTTACTTTTTTGCTGATAAGTACTTTTTATTTATTTTGCAATTTAACGTATTTTTTTTTTCATTTAAATATTATTATTATCATATTTAAGCACTTCTAAAAATGAACTTTTTTAATTTGCAATTATCTGATTTTGGGACTAGCTCATGTCGTCATGTTGCCCATTTCCTTTTAGCATTGTTCTCATTATGTCATCTTCTGCATGCACCTTGCAGTCCGGGTTCCTGCGATCTCCGTGTGGATAAGGACAGTTGAGGCATCAGGCGGAGGTAGAGGTAATGTAATCTGGGTGTGGCATCCATTGTTCTCGCACACACACATAGAGGTATCTTTGTCTCATCTAGCGACTGTCTCCAGTGGGGAGTGAGAAATCTGAGATGGCATGTGTGTATGTGTTGGATACTGGCAGTCCCACTGAGCCATCTGCTGCAGCAATGTGTCACTGTAATTAGGGCTGGATGGCTTGTGTCAGATAAGACTGCTCCTTTACAGCTCGCGTCTCTTGCAGCTGCAGATGAACTGAACAACGGATGACTGGCGGCCGCACACACACACACACACACACACACACACACACTTCTGGCCAGTGGGTTAAAGGATCTCATTGCAGGCAGAATCATCTTTTCTACTCTTATTGTGAATTATCGCATCAGTAGATGATTGACTTGGAATGTTGAAATTTCAGCATCATTAATCCGGTCTTCAGTGTCACGTGATTCTTCAGAAATGCATTCGTTATCATCTCATATTAAGTATGGTTATTTTTTTATAGTTAATGATTGTGTGTGAGAGAAAATGCTGCTAAGGCACTTCCACTGGATAATGTAAGTCAAAGTAAATGTGTCGCTGTAAACTGTCATTTACCGCAGTGAAATACTGATTAACAAGTGAGTTTGTACTTTTGATGATTGTCTGAAATTTATTTCTCTGCTCTGCTGAACATTATATCTGTTTAGATAATAAACTCTAATATAATAATTTAAAATGTATTTCACTACAGATTACAAAATACATGCTTTAAAAAGTCATTTGTAACGTATTTCGTTACATTACTCAAGTTTAGTAACTTAATCTAAATACTTTAGAATACTTTGGAATACTAATAAGTGTGGAACAAACACAAAAAAGGTCATTGTGAGTTTTTATATCACAATTCTGACTTTTTATCCTCAGAATTGTGTGATATAAAGTTGCAATTGTGAGTTATAAAGTCAGAATTATGAGATATAAACTCACAATATTGAGAAAAGTCAGAATTATGAGATATAAACTCGCAATATTGAGAAGTCAGAATTATGAGATATAAACTCGCAATATTGAGAAAAGTCAGAATTATGAGATATAAACTCACAATATTGAGAAAAGTCAGAATTATGAGATATAAACTCGCAATATTGAGAAAAGTCAGAATTATGAGATATAAACTCGCAATATTGAGAAAAGTCAGAATTATGAGATATAAACTCACAATATTGAGAAAAGTCATAATTATGAGATATAAACTCACAATATTGAGAAAAGTCAGAATTATGAGATATAAACTCGCAATATTGAGAAAAGTCAGAATTATGAGATATAAACTCGCAATATTGAGAAAAGTCAGAATTATGAGATATAAACTCACAATATTGAGAAAAGTCAGAATTATGAGATATAAACTCGCAATATTGAGAAAAGTCTGAATTATGAGATATAAACTCACAATATTGAGAAAAGTCAGAATTATGAGATATAAACTCGCAATATTGATAAAAGTCAGAATTATGAGATATAAACTCGCAATTGCAAGAAAAAAGTCAGTATCGCAAGTTTTTATCATGTAATTCTGACTTTATAACTTGCAATTATGAATTTATATCTTCCAATTCTGATTTTATAAAATGCAGTTGTGAGTTTAAATCTTGGATTTTTGAAAAACAAAGTTGAATTGTGAGATAAAAAGCTGCAATTACCTTTTTTTACCAACTGTTGCAAAACATGTAAACAGTCGTGGATCATCCAGTAATGTTTACATTAATGTTTAAATGACATTAAAACTCAAAGTAATCACTTTGGTAATCTAAAACACTTTTCAGATGTAACTGTAATCTGATTACCACCCATTTAAAATGTAACTAATGAAATACGGTTACTCAAATTTTGTATTTTAAATACGTAACTGAATATAACTATCATGTTTTGTGTTTGTTTATTCATTCATTTACACTCTCGGTGTTTTAATGGCCTCTAAAACAGCCGCCTGCTTCCTGATCTCAAAGCTATTTTCCGATAAGGAAGTAAACAAGTCTAGAAAGGTTACATCAGGGTATAATAATCCAGTCTTCAGTGTCACGTGATCCTTCAGAAATCATTCTAATATGCTGATGTGATGATTAAGAAACTTATTATTATTATTATTATTATATTATATTATAAATGTTGAAAATAGTTGCTTAATATTTTTTGTGCAAAAGTCACTTATTTGAAATAGAGTTTTCTTGTAACAAAGTAAATGTTTTCACTGTTACGTTTGAATCAATTCAGTATACTTTTCTGGATAAAATTATTAATAAAAAAACATCTCACTGACCATAACATGTTGAATGGTAGTATATATATTTAAAAAAAAATTTTTTTTTTACTTTCTAACAAATAATAACATTATGTTAAGTAAAACTAATTTATTACATTTTACAAACGTCAGGAGCGAACAGGACTGGCACGAGGGATTTGAGCTGGTCTTCATCAGACAGTTCTGCGCATGCGCGGCAGAGGTGGAGGAGGCCAATTTGGAGAAAATTAGTCTTAACGTAAATGAAACTGAGCTTTTACTGAAGCATGCATTAGTGTATCTAGTTTCTTTCATCTTTTGGCAGTTGCTGATGTGGAAAATGAATATGTCGACCGTAATACATTAATATGAAGCGTCTTTAAATGAGCATATATATATATATTTCGCTCGCGCGCCTCTCAGTGTGCTGCACGCGCACTACACCGCTAGCGTGCTGTGTGTTAGCATCATTTAAGAGCTAAAGGCTGTAGCCATGAGCATTTTGTATGTTTAAATCTCAAGGGAGTGATGTTTTATCCATGTTTATTGCATCTCTTGGACATTTAGGTTGAAAACGTTATAGGCCTATTCAATATAAACATTCATTTATTTCCCCTGCTCTTGTAGGTAGATGTTTGCGTTGGATGCTGTCTTGTTTTTATGAGTTTTTAATGTTTTGTAAAATGTATTGTATGTATTCTGGTCTTATTGCAAAACTAATTGCCCTTTGGGGATTTAAACAAACAAATAAAGAAAGAATATTTCAGGTAGGCTATCCTGTGAGAAACAATGCAGCATTTAACTGAATTTCCAGAGCTTATACCAAATGCAATTTTGTGCAAAATTCAAAGATGCATTTTAAAATATATCATTTAATTTAATTTATTCATGTTCCCTGCTGAAATTCACTTTATGTGTGTGTGTGTGTGTGTGTGTGTGTGTGAGTGTGTGCTGCCATCTAGTGGTCTAATGAAACGTTTCTTCATGACGTGACGTGAGAGGCCCTTGTCACATGGCATACATTGTTACATTATTTACTGAAATTAAATTATATAATATATTTAATTTAATATCCTACGTATACATGAATCGTTTGTAAAGTTTCAAACAGAATGCTACATAGTTGTAATGGTAATTACGTTGTAAGGCTAATGCATTCGTTATCATCTCCTATTAAGTATGGTTATTTTTTTATCCTTAATGATTTGTGTGTGTGTGTGTGTGTGTGTGTGTAAATTAAATGCCGCTTAGGCACTTTTTGTGGTCCACTGGATAATAGGCTTCGTCAGAGTAAATGTGTCGCTGTAAACGGTCGTTTGCCACAGTGAAATATTAATTAACAAGCGAGTTTGTACTTTTGATGATTGTCTGACATTAATTTCTGTACTCTTCTGAAAATTAGCCCTGTGTCCATAATCAATTCTAATATAACCATTATGTTCTGTGTTACACATTCATTACTCATTTTAATGGCCTCTAAAACAGCCGCCTGCTTCCTGATCTCCAAGCTGTGTTCCTTCAAGGAAGTAAACAAGTTTGGAGAGGTTACATCAGGGTATAATAATGCACTTCCTTCTTACCAGGTAGCGTTCCAGTAACAGGCTAGCCAACTGTTTATCACAACAATGCTAACGCTTTAAAGGGATAGTTCACCCAAAAGTTAAAAAATTCTGTCATCATTTACCCTGACCTCATTTCAAACCTGACTTACTTTCTTTTGTGGAATACACAAAGTATTGAAGCTCGTTTCCGTCATGGAATAAAATAAAAAGTTAATTGCTATCTCTGGCAATTGTATGGAAGCCCGTTCCCGCCACTGTTGAGAAAAAACAATATTCCGTAAGTCATAATAATGAGAAACTTTCTCATAATAATGACTTAGTATCTCATAATAATGCGAAACTTTCTCATAATAATGACTTAGTATCTCATAATAATGACTTAGTATCTCATAATAATGACTTAGAATCTTTAACTTAATCAAAAAAAAAATTTTTTAGAAACTTTCTCATAATAATGACTTAGTATCTCATAATAATAACTTAGTATCTCATAATAATGACTTAACATCTCATAATAATGACTTAGTATCTCATAATAATGACTTAGCATCTTTAACTTAATCAAAAAAATTTTTTTTTAGAAACTTTCTCATAATAATGACTTAGTATAACATAATAATGACTTAGTATCTCATAATAATGACTTAACATCTCATAATAATGACTTAGTATCTCATAATAATGACTTAGTATCTCATAATAATGACTTAACATCTCATAATAATGACTTAGTATCTCATAATAATGACTTAACATCTCATAATAATGACTTAGTGTCTCATAATAATGACTTAACATCTCATAATAATGACTTAGCATCTTTAACTTAATCAAAAAAATTATTTTATTTTTTTTAGAAACTTCTCATAATAATGACTTAACATCTCATAATTAACAACAATAAAGTTTTTTTATTAAGTTAAAGATACTAAGTCATTATTATGAGATGTTAAGTCATTATTATGAGATACTAAGTCATTATTATGAGAAAGTTTCTCATTATTATGACTTACGGAATATTTTTTTTTCTCAATAGTGTGCGGGAACAGGCTTCCACACCAATTGCGAGTTAATTCTGAGGAAAAAAGTTATACTTGTGAGATATTAACTCGTTTTTTTTATTCTGAGGCAGAAACAAGCTTCCATACAAAAGAAGAGATGATGATCGAAAAATGTCAGTGCTGAAATCTTCATTTTAGGGTGAAGCGTTTGTTTAAATGTAATAATTTTCTGTCCAGCAGGTTAAGGCAGAGGAACAGACAGCAGAGTGATAGTTAGTCATAAACAGAAGAGGTTAGAGGAAGAGGAAGAGGAAGGTTACAACCATTCCAATACTCTTACAAACACAAAGCATTTTCTCTCTTCAAATACAGGCACAGAAGAGGCTGAGTTTGCAGAGCATTGAATGTGGAAGGAAGTCTGCTGAATTAAGGACAAATCCAGAGGGAAAGACATTAAGACTCAGAGGACATAGGAAAGTACAGATGTCATGACATTTATTCAAGGCATGCTACAATTAAAGTTGATTAGGAAAAACGTCAGCAGGGTGGGTAATAAGAATAAGAATAATAACTCTAATAATGATTATGCATAATAATAAGCCATTCATAAACAGAAAAAAAAAAGAAATGCTTTCTACAAAAAATACAAATAAAATCTCCACTCAATCATGCACTGCAAAAATTAGAAAATATGTTTCTTTAATAGTTTATCTTCTATTTGCATTTATTACATCAAACTCATAAACTGGATACGCTCATGTCTCTCCCCAATTCCCACAAGTCACATAAACTGCTTTACAAATGAAAGCTGTTACTGGTATGATATCAAAATACAGAAGACAAATTGTGTTTTTTTTTTTTTTCATGTTAATTTCCATAAATATAAAAACCAGTTCATATTGTTGTGTTTGTTTCTTGTTCCCCAAAACCTTTTTTTGTCGTTTTTTTTTTGTCGTTTTTTTTGGCCAGGTTAAAAAACAAAAACAATAAAATAAAATAAGGGAACACATATGTACAGCATTTGTTTCCTTTTGGTAGTGAAACATTCATAAAAACTATAAATTAGGTATTTCAAAGCATCCTGAGATCAACTCAGGCACTTCTGTATGTGCGCTGTGCTTGAGCGACACCTCAGTTAGCTAATTTAGTCTAGCCCCTCCCTTTTATGCAAATTACACAGGTCAATTAGCATAGTCATAGCCCATTTAATTTAGTCATGAGGAAAAAAAAATAGAAAGCGTCATGGCTGAAATTTGAAGTTTAGATCGTAAGGGTCAATTGCATCGTAATAAAGCAGTTAAAATATCTCAGTCTGAACAGCGCTGCATCATTTCCAATTCAATCAAGTCCTTTGGTTTCAGTGGTTGGTTTATCTTTACGGTCTCGTACGTTTTAGAGTAAAGCTTTTTAATGGAACTGATGACGAAATAAGACAAAAAGTGTAACCGCTTATCCAGACGGCGGCGACTATCCGGAGCTATTCATGAAATACTGAAAGCGTAAGGCTGTACAAATGAATTCGTAAGGGCCCGGTGACACATTCACCATCGTAAATGAGTCCAGTTCGAGGGGGGGAAAGGATATGGCTTGACCTTTCTGAAGGAAACAGACTGCGAGACACGTGGAAAACAGACTCGTAACATGACCGAGAGCGGAAAATACAAGAAGCTTGTCGGTTTCTGATATACAGCCAGGAAGTAAGTTACAAATAAGCTAGATGAAAGGCACATAAACTTTGGTCCTGCATTATTTGTGACTTTTTCAGTAAAAAACCTGGAAAAAACCATACACGTGTGTAACTGTTCGAATGAGCGCGGATATCGACGAGAAAATGTCTTACAACACAGCGGAACGTTTGTTGCCTGAGTCGAGACGCGGTTGGAAACGTTTTGCTTCGAGAAAAACAAAATCGAATGACTTCTGTGACACGTTTATGGAGTCTGGCTTTTCTCCTGTGGATAAATAAAAGCATCGCAGCCGGATGCCCCGCTACGCGGCCGCTATGTATTTTTCACCTTTCGAACGCTTTCCGACAGACCCGACCTCTAGCGATCGCTCGCTCGCACACGCGAGTGGACGTTACGGACCCAGAACTGCTGTTGTGAAGAGGCAGAGTGACAGACAACAATCTTGAACCAGTTTTCACACTCGTAATAAAGAAAATCAACAAACCCCCAAAAAAGAACAAAAAAGTATCACAACAGAGCAAGAACGAAACAGGCCAAAACCCCTAAAATGAATCAATTATAAGGTACAGTAAATAAGATACTCCAAAACACACACAGGTGGAGGTCTCAGACATCAGCATCACTCCATAGCAAAACGGAAGGCAGACCTGAACGCTCGGAGGCAATGCTGTGGGTCTCCGTGAGGGAAAATGGGATGGATCGTGTTAGAAGAGGATATAGTCCACATGGGCAGATGTTGATTTTTGAGTGGATCCATTGAAAATGGATCCATTGGATTGAGTGGATTCATTGAAAAGCTTGTCAACATCACATTATGGTTTGTGGGAGGTTGCCAAAGTGTTGCTATATGGTTGCAAAGATGTTCTGGTGGTTGCCATGTGGTAACTTACTGGCCCAGAGTAAAAAGAGCCCAACTCCAAGTTAGAAGAGGATATCAAGTCTAGTCCACATGGGCAGATTTTTGAGTGGATCCTTCCATTGAAAAACATCTCATTATGGTTTGTGGGAGGTTGCCAAAGTGTTGCTATATGGTTGCAAAGATGTTCTGGTGGTTGCTATGTGGTAAAAGAGCCCAAGATAGGGGTGCCTCCAATCAATGTAAAGTCTATGAGATTTTTTTGACCCGTTTTATCGTTCGCCGGGCAAAATTTACGTGTGATCGCTTGGAAAAGATACAGATGTGTTCATAACAGCATTTATACTATTTAATCAGAACAATATGCAAGTTTACAGCACGTTCGGTCTCTGATTATGAAATATTTTTTGTTTGTAACATCTGCAAGGGAGAATTGAGACCCACAGCACGCTCTGAACATCGTCGAGTTCACCGTTCATTTGTCTAATGAGAGCATTCACAGCACCATACATCATAACTTAAATCTCATATCATATTAAGACCACATGGTACTGAGTCCCCACAAAATGCACATCTATAAGAGCTACACAACAAAAAAAAAAATGAAAGAAAAATCAAGATCAAAATAAATCAACCCTCTCACCAATCCCACAAAATAGTACATAAGATATTTCAGGTAAAATTTCTAAAACCTATTTGATTATGAACACATAATAAGGCACGTAATAAGAAATTAGGTAAATACACAGTAAATATGATTTTTTTTTTTTTTTTCACCATGATTTCTTGAATGATTATAGTGGTACAAAAACCCGATGAGGTTTCAAATTTGATTTTTTTTTTTCTCTTCCATAAAAAAGAACAAATTACCAAAAATAAGTAACTTTTTTTTTTTTTTTCTCAAAAAATCTTGACAATCCTTAAGATATATAGACCTGAATAGTTTTGCTTTAAGACTGTAAACTTCAACAAAATTCAATTTCTTTTGAGAAGTGAAAGCGAAGTTTCGAATCGCTTCGGGTGAAATCAGTCAAAGACAAAAAAAGTCACTGTCCCTTGCCTTGCGTGAACGTGAAGATTGTTGATTTGTTTCATAACTGTGATTCAAACGGACTTCCACAGAGGATATTAGTGCGCAGGCACAGAAGCTGCTCCCTTTAGATGCTACTCAACGGGTCTACGGCGACCCTCCTTGGAATGTTAAGGCCAGATTTTCGCTAAATGAGACAGCACCTCGCTTGTGCGCACAAGGGAGACATCGTATATCCTAGAGAGTCCCGATACAGCCGGTAAAAATACATACTAACTAAACACATACATATACAGGATCAGCTTCTGCATGTGCTCACCATTGCCGTGTTCCAAAACGTAGTAAGCTGCCTACTTAGGCAACATTTTAAGGCATCACAAAGGCCGCTCCAGCCTTCTAAGATATCTAATTTTGGCCAAACTCTAAAGGCAGCATTGCATGTATCTTTTGTAGATAAGGCAATCCCAGAATGTACTATAAGCTCATTCAAATTCAAGATGTCAATTATGAATATACATAGAGTTCATTCGATACGGAAAATATCAAATTGTTTAATTAAAAATGTACTATTTTGAGTATGTGTACGAATCAGGCTAAAAACACTCAAATCAACTGATTCCAGTAGTAATACTGATTTCCATGTAATACACAGCGCAAGCAAATATCGAGCACGTGCTAGTGATTTTTACATTTATTACGTCATGTCTACACAGTGTGCATACATTGTGCTGCAACATCTTGAGGCTTTCTACAACAAACGTTAGAAAGTGAAAGTAGAACGAGCACATGGAGTGCCTTACTGTCTGTGTCGTGTCACACTGCATCCAGCATAGACATTATAACTGATTACAATGGGTTCACCTTGTAGACACAGCGTTAGAGTACCGCGTTATTAGCTTAGCAACATGCAAACTCAAACTCGATTACGGTATTGAGCTTAGAGAAAGCCAATATTGGCATGTGCTGTGTATTTCTAGAACATCTAACTACTAAAATCAATGGAATCAGAATGCCTCCTCTTAAAGGAGACGCTAGCTTTGGAGTGAGTATTTCCATATCATCGGGGTCTTTGACAGTTTTTCCCAATGATATGGACACTGAGTTTACCTTCTCCACCTCTAGAAGATAACCTCTGGACTCTATTGGACTTCTGTCCTATTAGTCAGTTCTAGAGCATTGCAGATCAGTCACTTATGGGCTTTGACGGTGATTCGGATACTGCCTTAGAAGGCAGCTGCCTATGTAGCAGCTCACTAGGTTTTGGGAACTGAGTGGCATCTCCGTGTCATTCTGACTTACTCAATCCGTTGATATTTGGTTTGCTCATATGCACAGGCATTTAGTGTGGGACTGCAAGGCAAAAGAGAGTGCCGCCCTCTTTTTTGCTGTGACTCAATGGGTTTCTACAGATCCCCACTGCTGCAAACTCTCACACCTGTGGACAGAGCCGAGGAGTGAAAGAACAGAGGATAGAACCTTCTGCCCCTTTGTGGAAAGATAGAAAACAAGTAGAACGAAAGGAAAAGAAGGGGAACAGAATGGAGGAAATCATCAATTTCCCATCGAGATCACGGGCTATACCATTCACATTGAGAATTTCACTTAGGAGGCGGCGGAGCCTCCTGTTAGGATGGGCGTTGCCGATTGGAGCGTTCCAGTAGGGTTGACAGCTGGCCGTTAAGTGTTCCGGAATGATCGTGCATGTTTGAAAACAGTCGGCGCGGTTCAGAGGAACCCGATCGACTGGACGACGACATTGTGCGCCAGATGTTCTCTGACAGCTTTGCGGGTGCAGAGAGCCCACGAAAGGCTGGTCTGTCCGATATATAAAATTTCCTTAATACAAGAAAAACAAAAAACAAACAAATCACGCCATTCACTATCTATTCACAGATGCCTACCATCTGGCTATACATCTCTGCACAGTAAACAGATATGAGGATGCCAAACATTCCCCACGGTGCCTGTCTTCAATTCAAATCGATCAAAGTGCTGAGAAAGCCGAAACATTTGCGATTGAATTTCAAATGCACCCATTCTCCAATCCATAGCAGTCTTATTTTAATGCTACTCAGAAGGAAAAGCACAAGCCTATTGGTTGAGGCCATCGCTACAGATTTTTTATTTTTTTCCAGCAGCACCTTGATGATGATGTCAGCGACATTCAAACGGTGACCGTGGTGTCCGAAACATCCCACAGGAAAACGGGGGGCTCTCCATCGAGAAAAGGCCAATGAAAATGTAGGTGTGGGTTTTGCGGGAGGCACAGAGGAGACTCCGCCCTCGCCGGGGTCTGGGGTAACAAGGCCATTGGGCTACAGGAGTGTCAGTCTCCAATGTAATCGGCAAGAAACTTCCTCAGCACTGAAGTGTCACCTCGTGTTAGTTTGTGTTTCATATCAACGAAGTCCTCACCAATTGACTATTGAGGGAGTCCTACTTCCTCGACGCGGAAGTTCCCAGAAACGTCACATTGTCATGGATGTCCCATGCATCTCCAGCCCTGGTATCATGAGAGTATAAAACACACTCTCAGACGGTCTAAAGGTTCTGCAGTAGTCTCTCTTATTTGCTTGTTTTTTTGTTTTTGTTTTTTGTTTGTTTTTTTTGGGAAATTTCTAAAACTACCCCATGATATCTGTATTTTTTTTTTTTTTAGAGTTTGTCAGTCAGTCTTAATCTCTGAACGAAACAGACTGCTGAAGGTAAAAGGGCTGGAACGGGGAGGATGGGGAAAGGATGCTTTTGTAGTGAAGGGGATGCTAAATGGTGGATTTGGAGAAGGACACTCGCAAATGGTGGTTCTCTCCCAGGTCGTGGTTGTGGAGGACAATAAGAGCCTGAATGGCTTCTTCCACCGAACCCAGCTGGATCAGCGCCATCTTGCGGTCCTTTCTGTTGATCACATATGGATAGCAAAAAAATCAGACACTGGGTGATCATGAAACCCTGATTTATGATCAGTTGGTCCAACTGTAATAAGACCAATGACATAGAGAGAGTTCAAAATATAGAAAAAATATAATTCTATAAAAATAATACAAAGAAATATATATTAAAAAATATTTCTACGATTTTCAATTTTTCAACAAAAGTTTAAAGTTGAATGACTTTGTGGTGTTGATGTTATGTGGTTTAAAAAGAACTGTTTTCTGTTTGAATATATTTTGAAAAGTAATTTATTAAAAGATTTAAAGATACAATCCTTCAAAGATTCAATATTCGAACAAATGCTGTTCTTTTGAACTTTCTATTAAATCAAATAACCATGAATAAAAATTGTACACAACTGTTTTCAACATTGATAATAATAATAATAATAATAATAAATGCAAATCAGCGTAATGGAATTATTTCAGAAGGATCATGTGACACGGAAGACTGGAGTAATGATGCTGAAAATTCAGCTTTAACATCACAGGAATAAATTACATTTTAAAATATTTTCAAATAGAAAACAGTTATTTTAAATTGTAATAATATTTCACAATATTACTGTTTTTACTGTATTTTTAATTAAATAAATGCAGCCTTGGTGAGCAGATGAAACTTCTTTTAATAACATAAAAAATCTTACTGATCCCGGCAGTGTATATCGCAATTTCCTGTAAAAAGGAGGCTGTCCATTCCTGCTCCTAGAGGGCCACCTTCTTCCAGAGATTAGCTACACATGTTCACATTTCATTCCTTGTCAATTTAAAACCCTTTTTCTCTTTCTAACACGTCCTGATTTTGCCAAATTAGATTCCTGGGTCAATATATTTTGTAGATCCAAGAACAACATTCCTGTTCGAAAATCCTATGTCCACTCCTAAACTTAACCCTACGCATTATCCTTAAAATCAGAGGGAAACGATAGGTGAAGCACCTAACCCTGATTGTAAGCTTAAACTAGACTGCAAACTTGTCCCTCAAATCTGATTGGTTGCTTGAAATGTTGATCCACGAACATGTTGTACTCGGTGAAATCAGGTTCTGCCTCTTTCTAGCAGATTGTTTATAACATACGAGTTTTGTGTTTTCCTTATCGGCCATGTTGTCTTGGAAGAAAGGTACAAGTAGACTATTCCCCCCGTGTGATAAATGAAGGCTGAGAACAAAGAAAACAAATGTGAAGAGAACTCACTGGAAAAACTTGAAGGCCTTGACTGTGTATCCAGAACTGGCAAACAGGTCTTTCAGAAAATCATCAGTGGTGGAGGGACTGGGGGTGGAAGGAAAGGAACAAAAATATGATGTTTACAAAGGACAAAAAATAGCACCTAATCTGATGCCAACAATAATGCAAAGAATAATGGAAGACTTCTCGTAGAGTGAAACAACCGATATATGATATAATAATGGTGGGTTGATGTGAATAATAAACATGGTATGAGTAATTTTACATCGTTCTAATAATATGTATCTTTTTCAAGAAATTTAACATCTGCAATTTAATATAGCTATACAATATATATCATATAGTTTTATATAACCACATAAATGTTTATAAAGTGACAACTAGAGTAGCTTAAATAAAAAGTTATTTAAGTTAGCCCAGAAAAATGAGGTAAAAATTTTTCTGACCAAACAGTGTTTTTTTTTTTTTGTAACATGCTGTATTTAGCATGTGTGGGTGTTTTCCGGTCACTCACGGGATATTTGAGAGGTGCAGGGTGGCAGAGGGCGGGAAGATGTTCTGGAAGTTCTTGGAACCGGGCTTTTTGAAGCGGTGCAACGGGCTCCCACTGAAGTCTTTGGTCAGGCCCTGGTCCTCCTGGCCCTCCCTGGGGAGCTGCACCGTCTGGTGCTTTGAGATGGTCACACGGATCACCTTACCATACAGACGCTGGCCGTTCAAATGGCTCATCGCTTAACAAACAAAAGATGATGTGTTAAAGATAAGCTTTAACCCTGAGACTCATCATGTTACACTCTTACACTGAACGAAAACTATCGCTTCCAACAAAAACTCAAAAAGCGTAAGATTTTTTATTCAGTTTCAATTTTGTGCACATACACACTGCCTGTAAATATGTCACTTGTTTTCTGAGTGCTTAATTCCATTTTGTTCACACTTTTTGCCTCATTTATGTAACAAGCAGAGCGAAGTAATTCATTTTGCAAAATAAATGACTGTATAAAATGGGGATGAAACCTTCTTATGTAAATGTGCGTAACCAAAACTATTGGTTACACTTTATTTTAAGGTGTCTTTGTTACACTGTAAGTATACATTTAAGTACTGAGTAATATTAAGTAACTACATGTACTTACAATAGGTTTAGGATTAGGGTTTGGTTTGGGGTTAGTTGCATGTAATTATGCATGATTTATAGTTATTACTATAGTAACTACATGTAACATATGCAACAATGACACTGTAAAATAAAGTGTTACCAGACTATTCTTACATAAATTTCTGTGTAAATGTGCAAAAAACTATTTTATGTGAACTTTTTATGTGAATTTTTTTGCAAGACTTTATGTAAATTTGTGTAAATCATTCTAAATCATCTTCTCAAAAACATTCTAACAAAATATTGTGTAAATAGTTTGCAAAACCTACATGCAAATTATAAAAAATGTATGCAACGATGTATTAATGAATGAATTACACAAATTAATTCTATTCATGTTACACAAATGAACCACACTCAAAAAAATAAACATAGGTTTTATGTAATTTAATTACATAGCAATTTTCCATCCATTTGGATTACATAGTTTTAACATAAACAAACTTATAAACTTAATGTGATTCATATTTCTCAGTCATATGTAGATGAAATAGATAAGATTTATGTAATAGAATGAAAAATGCCCAGGTTAAAGTACTGTTGAAGCAGTGTCAGAGTTAATGAGATCATTAAGTGATGATTGAGCATTAATGATGAACACCTGCTGTTAACAAGCAGAATCACTGAAGGACAGAGAAACACAAGAACTACAACTGATGAAATCAACTGAAGATAAAAGACATTTAATCTCTCACTATTCATATACTCAACTATTACATAAATCTTACCTATTTCATTTACATATGACTGACAAATATGAATCACATTAAGTTTATTTATGTTAAAACTATGTAATCCAAATGGATGGAAAATTGCTACGTAATTAAATTACATAAAACTTATGTTTAGACTGAAATATTTTTTTGAGTGCACTCAGAAGTTCTGAATTGACTCTGTCCGCTCCTGAAAATAACCTTTCAGCTTTGCATTAATTAAAAAAGAAGCTTAATACTTAATTAGAAAATAAACACATGGTTTTTGTTTACAGCTACGAGACATCTTGACTGTCGAACATCAAAAACTGCCATCGATAATTCACAGCATTCGCTCTAAATATGGTTATCATTTAAAATGTCTAACTTTGGCAGCGACTTTTTATTTCTCCTCGCTCTATTTCATAATCTATTACAAAATGCTGCAAAAGTTGCATCAGAATATTTCTGTGTATCTACACAAGGAATTATTATGAGACTTTTAACAGAAAAAAAAGTTATCTTTATAAATATTTCATTCACGTTACTGGCTACATACACCAAAGATGCGACCACGCTGATATGCAAGTCTATTACAAACACAGAACACACAGATAAATGGGACTGATCAAAGGATGAAGACGATGTATCAAGATGAAAAGGATTTCTGTGTAATGCCTGACGTACCGAGCTGGGCTTGCGTGGCGTCAGCCATCTGTATTAGGGCATTCTCTTTCTTGTTGAACAGAATCTTGACTCTGTGAACATCTCCGTAGACTCCTGTCGGGATAAAAAAGAAATATAATATAATTTTTGAGCTGAAACATGGCGTGAACACAGTTTACAGCAAATAATATGTTATCTGCAGATCTCAGTGTTTCATTATTGAAGGCAGAGGGCGACACTACATGCTCAAACATAGTGATTTTAAAGCATATCAGTCACACTAAGGTCCGTCTCTGATGTTGACAGTTATTAAACTGTGGGGACAATAGCAAAGACACACACTGAGAGCGTGTGTGTGTGTGCAATACTGAGAATTTCTACCCTTCATATAATAGGACGCACAACACACAATCTGCAAATAATCTCCCGACTGTGTATTTGTAAGGAAATAGTCTCATCGCTCACCCTCTATCCTCTGCTGCCTTCATGAAAACAGCCGTCTGCACATCTAATCTACAGGAGGAGTAATAAATTTGTCCTTACCGAATAAAATGAAGAGTTCGTGTGGCGATATACTCTGCAAGAGATGAAACATTATCAATGACTCGGTACTAAAATGCAAAAAGTGCTGGAAAAAGGAAGTGTAAAATGCATCAAGAAATATTAACACACTTCGACATTACATGCCGACCACTAATGCTGCAGAATTAAATGAAGGAAGTATCTTGTGATGTCACTTGCTGAGACTGAATAAAGGAGCATTTGGATATAGCTTTGGATTAGCACATATGGGAAAATAAAAAGAATCATTTTAAAGACAGCATTGATATACAGTATAAGGCCGGTGCTTTCGTACATTAGCGTATGCATATATATCAGACATCCTCAAATAGCATCCTGTGGTCCGATTCCTGACCCTGGCTTGGTTCCAGCCAGACCGCGAGACATGATGACGACGGCAGCACAACTGAGCTGTTCACACCACAAGCGCTCAGGGTCGTTTACGGTAATGATCTTTTGGAGCTACATCCTTTAATATTTGTATCTAGAGCCAAACGCGCTTTCACGTCCTTTTAGCCCCCTGCTCGCCACATTAAGAGCTGCAGATGATGCGCTTATTTTAATAACATTAGCAGAAACACGGTGAGCCGAAAAATAGATTTCGCTAAAAAAAAACGAGAGTGCAGCAAAAATAGTTTTAACTATACGACTCTGACCATTCAGACCGGGTTTGTAACGACGTTTTTTCATCAGCATTTAACATTATTAATCTGCATGTTAAGAGCATTTCATAATAAACAGGGCTGGGTGGGTTACTTTTAAAATGTATTTCACTACAGATTACAAAATACATGCTTTAAAAAGTCCTTTGTAACGTATTTTGTTACATTACTCAAGTTTAGTAACTTAATCTAAATACTTTAGAATACTTTGGAATACTAATAAGTGTGGAACAAACACAAAAAAGGTCATTGTGAGTTTTTATCTCACAATTCTGACTTTTTCCCTCAGAATTGTGGGATATAAAGTTGCAATTGTGAGTTATAAAATCAGAATTATGAGATAAAAACTCGCAATATTGAGAAAAGTCACAATTATGAGATATAAACTCACAATATTGAGAAAAGTCAGAATTATGAGATATAAACTCACAATATTGAGAAAAGTCAGAATTATGAGATATAAACTCACAATATTGAGAAAAGTCAGAATTATGACATATAAACTCACATACTAAATTCACAATTGTAAGAAAAAAAGTCAGTATTGCAAGTTCATATCTCCCAATTCTGACTTTCGGAGAAAAAGAAATCAGAATTGTGAAATGCAAACTCACAATTGTGAGGGAAAAAACAAATTGTGAGAAAAAGTTGCAGTGACGAGTGAATTATAAAATGACTCACAAAACATGAAAACAGTGGAAAACATGAAACTTAATTCTTAACTTAAGAGTCAGAGAATCACCAATCGCTGTTTAAATGACATTAAAACTCAAAGTAATCACTTTGGTAATCTAAAACACTTTTCAGATGTAACTGTAATCTGATTACCACCCATTTAAAATGTAACTGTAATGAAATACAGTGACTCAAATTTTGTATTTTAAATACGTAACTAAGTTACTTGTATTTCGTTACTCCCCAACCCTGATAATAAACAGTATTATAATTGGGAAAATTAGGAAAGACATACATGACCCCATAAGATATATATTAGAATTTTTATACATACTTTTTTCTCGATGCCAATATTTAGATTAGTAATTATACTATCAAAAACCCTTGTGGGTTAATTAGTAGCTCAGACACAACAGAAAGTAAACACAAATATACAGCAACTAACAGAGAAGGCCTTTAAGCTCCTGTAAAAAGGTATTACGTTTTATTTAGCAAGCCTGTAACCACCTAGATCAGTATAGTTGGAGGTTGAGCCAAAAACCTAGAACTAGTTCACGGAAGTAGTTTTTTGAAATAATCTGATTCAGTTGACTGCAGTGGTCCTAGAGGCAAAGTTGCTGAGAATGAGGAGTTCTGTCACGTGCAATGAAACAGGCCCAGCAGGTTTTGTTCCGATCGGCCTGCGTTAACCTTATCTGACAGCTCGGAAAATTTCATTGGCAGATGAGCCCATACATAGATGAACGGAGTTTGGTGAAATGATCTCATTATGTTCAAGAGCAATAGCTGTTTTAGTAAAAGTGGCCGCGCCCACTTCAAACGTTCTGGTGTCCCTTGGCAAGACGTGAATCGAAATTTTGACTTTTTTTTTTTTTTTTTAATTATTGACTACCATCCCTTACAGTTTCAAGTCTCTACAACTTACGGTTTGCTCTGCCCGATCACTTTTAGGGAAGAATGCTGATCCTTGGAAATTCAAACAAAAAGGGTTTCAGCGCTACATGCTTGAACCCCTAAAAAAACAAACAAAAGAAACCTTAAAACGTGAAGATATTGGAAGCTGCTCTATATACTCCCTAAAACCCTAATAATAATAATGTGGTGCTTTAAATTTATAGTGCCACACAACCATATAAAAGAAGAGAAAAAAGAGAAAATAATTAAGAAAAAGAGAAAAAAGAACAATAATTAGTTTCAGTTATAATACTATTAAATAGGGATGCAAAGATTTATTATTCGATATAAAGTTTGGTTTATTCTGCAGCATATTTGTCCATTTTTCCATGCCGTTTACTGGAAATCATGGATATCACAATAATAGACCGTCCTGGAAAATACAGTCTGAGGCTGAATATCCTCTGTGGGCTAAAAAAGGGCAAATGCGTTTTGAAGGGCACTTATAAATGTAAATTCAGACCCACTTTATATTAAGTGTCTATGTATAAATTTAGCATGTGGGCATCCTGAAATCCTGTATTTCCTACAGACATCATCAGTTTTATGCTTACAGAGATTAGTCACTAATGTTGACAGTTCGGTTGCAGGATGAGTGGCTTGGCCCTCATGGGAAGGTTGTGTTGAGGGTGGGGGTGGAAACTCACGTCGGGATTGAGGTTGGAGACGAGGAGCACGGAGTGGATGGTGGTGGGGGTCATGCCGTGGATGGTCATCCGTCCTGTCATTGCTGATGAAGGGATGGTGAGAGGTCCCAGAGCACCAGGCATCGCCTGCATAGACAGACCTGACCAGACCGGTGGGAAAAGGACAGACGGGATGGGAAATACGGGAGACGGGAAGTAACGTAAGAGAGAGGAAGGGAATGTTCTAGAACAATCATCTATTATTACAACCTGTTGCTGGTTTTTTTTTTTTTTTTTTCAGATAAATTACGTAAGGTCTTCTTGTAATAGCTTATTAAATCGACATGTTCAGGCATGCTGGGTAATTTTAGTTCAAATGAATATTGAATTGGATGGTCAGGGTAGTAAGAGGTTTAAATAAAGCCAGCACAGAAGATTAGGGTCAGGAGTGTGAAAACAAACAAGCTTGGGAGTTAAAGACAACATGAAATGGCATTCAAAACATGCATAATATGATATTTTTAAAGAATCTGGGCAAAGTAATGTAGGGCGAGAGCTTTTTTCAGTTGAATATGGATATATTTGTTATAATATTATTAATTGTACTTTTATTTGACTGCAATGCATCGATTATTTTACCAGAAAATCAGCGGTGGAGAAAATTATTTCTTTTGGAACAACATTGTGAGTAAATTTTCATTTTTTGTGTACACTATTCCTTTAAGAAAGCAAATATTTAAATAAAAATTTTAGGTCAGTTAGATAGTTTTGTTTTTTTTTTCGAAATAAATTAATAAGTTTATTCGGCAAGGACATTAAATTGATAAAAAGACAGTAAAAACATTTATGATGCATTTCAAATAATAATAAGATATAGCATAAATTCAGCACATTAGAATGATTTCTGAAGGATCATGTGACACTGAAGACTGGAGTAATGATGCTGAAAATTCAGCTTTTATCACAGGAATAATTTACATTATAATATACTGTATATTAACATAGAAAACAACTATTTTAAATTGTAATAATATTAATGTTTTTACTCTATTTTGATCAAAACAATGCAGCCTTGAGAGATTAATTTTTCAAAAACTATTTAAAAGTAGTGTATATGTTATTTAACAAACATTAAAATGTTAAATATAAATAATATTCAAAATCTTATATTTCTCTTTGTATTATGTAAATAATATTTCATATTGTATTTAAGAAGCTCTAAATACAGTAACCTTTAGCTACAAAATAGTATTTTATTTTCCCAGTGATGAAATAAGTATCCGAAGAGCAATATGACACCAGGTACGCTTAAATTCGATTTACTGATCGTTTAGATCAAACTAATCGGTAGTCAATTGAAAATGCAAAGCTTTTTAACTGCGCACAATGGTCAATACTTCTGTGTTTGTGTTCATTCTCTCTTCACTTTGCTCACTTTACTGGTGTCAATCTAAAGATGTGTCTTGCAAGTGGCTCGGGTGATGACACCGTAATACCTCCAATTATTCAGTCTGAACGCTGGCGTGAGCCGCACAACACTGCCTCCATTACTGAGATGTGTTGTGAGTGTGACTGTGACCGAAAGCTCACCTGCCTGAGGGAAACCGATAGCAGGGGCGAAACCAGCCGCCCCGGGGTATGGAGAGGAAATGATCCCAGGAGCCCCTGCACACACACACACACACACACACACAGGGTCACCAACAATGAACAAATGATTTAAAACTTAAGACCACAACCACATATCAGGATACTGATATCAGTATGTGTGTGTATCTGCGTGACACTTTTTTTTAAGGAGGAAAAAAGGAAAAGTCTAATATTTATGGTTCATAAAAGGACTTGAAACACCTTTTCTTGAAGCAAAAGATTTGAATTTCTTTGGGGGCATAAAATGATACTGTACATGTCATGGTTATACATCTGTTCCAATATCATTACAAAAAATGAAATTTATGAAAAATCTTATTATTTCATGAAAAAAATATAACAATTATAAGAATAAGAAACCTGTTTTTTTATATAATTGAGAAATGCCAAAATCATACATTGTGACCAACAGATTCATTTAAAAAAAAAAAAAAAAAGATACAGGAAATGATTTCATAGAGAAGATCCAATGATGTCATGACTGTGTCAATAAGTCTCTTAAAATTACAGAAAATTTAACCATTTATGACATGGCAAGGTTAATGCGTTTTGTCATGTGGTGCAACTCCCCAAAAATGCAATTAATGAAAAATAAAATTATATATATATATATATATATATATATATATATATATATATATATATATATAAATGTAATATAATTATATATATATATATTTTTTTTTGTTTTGTTTTTAAATAATAATAATAATAACTTGCATGTATTCAAAGCTTAAGGAAAATTATTACTTTATTGTTACTTTTTATTTGTATTTGATGATTACACCACATGATATTTTAGGCTCTGTTTCCACCTGGTTTTAAGATGCGTTCAGATCGATCGGATCACAAGCGGACGACACTAAATACAGGCTCTAAATAGTTTTGAGCTTGTCCACTTTCGACCACTTCCAGAGGAAGTCGAAAACCCCTGGAAAAGCTCATTTGTCGAATGTGTTTGAAGAGCCACTAAAGGTCACCTACTCTCCGCCTACTGAACGAATGCGTAAACATTATGGGGAGCACGCGAGCCAGACAGGATTTAAACTTTGTTTTCTGAGACTAAAGTTTGGTTTGATGACGAAAAACGTACACATACTCAACAGTGTTCTGTGTGGTTTTGAGGTTATCAGAGCAGAAACTAAAGCTGCTGCTCTCCATTGTGTTCATATGTAAATTGCACGAGCTTATTTCATCCATTAGATATTAAAAAGATCTGAAAAAGCTCATTCATTTACCCACTCATAGACCCTCGCCTATAAGAAATCAGGACAGAAGTGGTTGAAAATATAACCGATTAAAACACCAGCCGTAAACATGTCTCCATCTACTTGTGATCCAATCGACCAAAACGCATCTTAATACCAGCAGGACCTTTGAGTCATTAAATGTCATTTTCTTGAAAATGTTTTCTAAACCATACAAAACAAACATGAACACAATCAGTACATACATGCGTTTTAAACTACATTTTTAAAATGTGTTTCCAGTAGACTCTCTATTTGTCATTGATCCTCTTAAGAAATCTGCTTTATAAAATAACAACATAAAACCACTAACCCTGCATGAGCCTGAAATAAATTATATAACAATAGAGCAGCGCAATCAATAAAAAAAGAGGCACGTACATTTGTTTTGTCCTCCCTATATGATCACGGTTTTATTATCATCAACTGATTTCAAGCCGAATACGGCCTGCTGAGACACGCACGTTCAAGTCGCGCACAATTTTCTCGCCTAATATCCTGAATTCCCAAGTGGGATGGGCTTAAGTGTGACACCATTGTTTAAAAAGGATTTATTCAGCCTATTTAGACATAGAGCTCAGAACAAGCAGGGTACATACAGCCATATTGACAACAATAAAAAAAATTTCACAAGGGGAGTTGTGGTAGAAGGCCGACAAAAGGGCAGTGGTCTAATAAAAGCTGCCATTTGAACTCCTTTTATTGTTTTAGCGGGTGTCTGGAGACGTCACAGAGCGCCCCCCCGAGATTCTTTCCTGCACCCACAAACAATTCATCAGCTCTGATTTACAAACACACACCAGAACACACACTCGCCTTATCAGTATCCGCACCGCCTCTTGCTCTAAACAGAGCGAGTGATTTACGGAGCCCGAGACAACGAGATGCGTGGATGGGCAGTCACAGTTATCTGCCGCCCCCTCTGACAATCGCACACACAATAAATCTGCTCGGAAAATGCTGTCCGGCCCACATAACTTTGTGTGCATGGGAGATAAGGCGTGCCCTTTGATAGTGTGCATGCAACGGACAGATAGCATTATAATAAAACATACACAAACACACGAGGATCGCACAGGTAATGAGGAAGTGAGGAAAATATCTGGGATTTCAATCGTTTCTAATAGAAGTTTATTAGATAGGCCTATATGGACACGTTTGATTAAAAAAACAAAATGTCAGTATACACACGGACAAAAACGAATGGAATATTCCAAATCAAATTCTTATTTTTATATGGAATATATTGCATTGTATTTGTTATAAATGATTTATCATTATGTTTTTAAAATTCATGTGCCCCGTAATCTATAATCAAAATAATTTCCTCTCCGTCTTGCAGCAACATCCTCTCTTTTCGGATGACGTGTTTACTGGCGCGAGGGCGGGGCGACCTGTCACTCACACGAGATCCACCAATAGCAAACCAACTCCTCATGGACCGAGCCGAGTGCCACCCTTCATTTCCTCTTGACTGAGAGGCCGAGATATACGTCACGATAGAGAAGAAAAGAGCATCACAACTTTCATTTCAATGCGAATTTAATGTGTTTTTAAATTTTGTGGAGAAAAATCTGAAATCAAAGTGGAAATTTTGCAATTAAATAGTGCAAAACGTCTCCATGCCAAACATCAAAATTAACATTTTATCAGCATCCCGAAGCCTAGATACTATTATACATATGTTTCTATGAAAAATTATTTTGATATCCTTTAGCTTGGGACAAGAACTTCTTCAGAGCTAGAGGAAGAGCACGGAAAAAGGCAGATGGTGTGTGTGTGTGTGTGTGTGTGTGTGTGCTCATGTATATGTATGTATGAATTTGTGTGTCTGGGAACAATTTGTCTCTCCTCACTAATGTGCCACCAGCTTCAATGCATGTGCAAAAATCACAAAACTACCTCCAGCACTCCTATTTAGTGGACAAATATAATTTTTTATTGAACAAAATAAAATGAATTCATTCAAAATATTACATTAAAATATCTTCAAATGTGTTCAAAGCATATTTCGTCCATGATCGTATGGCCTTGATCAAGTGAATGTTTGTGGGATATTGTGTAATTTGGTATTGTGTGTGATGATAATGACAAATTTCAGTCTTTGGAGAAAACGTTGGATGGTAATGACAGCAGTATTGAGGATTATTATTTTAAAAAATACATATTGACATTAATACTAAATTATTACAAATATTATTTCAAAATCTAACAAAGTAATTTCCTTTTTAGAAAAAAAGGCACAATGGGGTTCTATAAAGAACTCAAGGTTCTTGACTATTTTAAAGAACACTTTATGCCAAAAAGGTTCTAACGACCTTATTCACAGTCTTTGATTTTTAACAGGAATGAAAGTGAGGCTTTGAGGGATAGACATACATCTTTTCAGTGGGTTGTACTGTTATTTTCAGATGTCAGTAGACAACAGACAACATGAGCTGTGGAAATTTATAAGTGCTTCAGGAGCTTCATACAGCATTTTACAGCGGATACCACTGAAAACACGGTAAGTCTATCCCTCACAGCCTTGCTTTCATACCTGTCATGGATGAGGATAAATGACTGCATACTAGTTTCATGTTTAACAGGTTATTTAAAATGTTATAGTGATAAAGTTTATTTCATCAAATTTAACCAAAATAAAAATGAATAAGCTAAACATAAAATAATCCCATGATGGGAACGCGTAAAAGTATCCGAAAGAACCCTTTAAGGTTCTACATAGAACCACCTTTTTCCTGAGTAAAAGATGGGAGCCGCCACGATGGATTCTAACTTCCGTTAGGATGCTGTCGTGTTCTGGTCTCCATAGGAACCCATTGTAAAAACAGGGTAAAAAGAACAACTAAATGAATCAAAACAAAATCTTATTGAACATTACTTAAAATTAAAATGAGTGCAGGGTTAAGCTGCCACAACAACAGCAATAAACTGAAGAAATTCCTGGAACGAACATGTTTTGATCATCAGCAAATCTGAAAATGTCCATCTATGCCTTGCATGTTTATCCCAAAGGCTGACAAGAGAAAACGAGCATGCACTTAAGATGAAAGAAAAGGTATATGTGTGCTCTTATAATTTTGAAGAACTTCACCCGATCGAGAGCGGTGTAGGATATGAGCAGCTACATGTCATCTACACACTCTTTAAACTTTTGATGGTCATTGTGAAGCGTAAAGTGATGATACAATGTGTGCTTTTTTAAATAATTTAAATAGGTTTAACGTAACATTATCTGCTCATAACATAATTTGACAAGAAACACGGGAGACCAAACATTTAAAGGATAGTTCTGCTATGAGTCGGGCGAGACTTCAGCGTTCAGGAAAAAAATATTGATATATAAGAGGAGGAAACACAATTTCTGGACAAAACAAGTTATGGAAATTTCTTTGAGATTAATATTAGGGGAAAATTATTTAAAAATGTTTAAAGCCAATTAAATATTTTTTTTTTAAATACTATGGCGCGGTTTCACAAGCGGAGTTTAGGATTAGGCCATTTAAGTAGCTTTTATAAACGTGCCTATAAAAAAGATGCACGTAAAAAACGTGCATTTGTAAAAGTTGCTTTCAGTTCAAACAGCTCAAACATGACTTTTCGTGTAGAACTTGCTTAAGCCTTGTCTGTGAAACCCGGAGATATTTTAGCGGCATTACATTTAAAAACAAAGGTTCCCCTAATTGAAGAATCACATTTCTGTATGTAAGTGTAGATGTCTTACCAAAAGCAGTCTGCATGGTGGGGTCCATGGCAGGCTGCCCGTCCCCTGAGGGAAGGTCTAGACGTGTGAAGTCCCTGCTCTTGTCGTTGTTATATTTCACATTCAGACTGGTCAGCTTGGAGAATTCAACACGGAGAGTGCAGCAGCCATTGTAGATGTTCTGCCCATCCAAAGCCTGACAGGGATACAACATTACAATGCCATTCTCTTAAAAGAAACAAAGAAATTATATTTCGCCTAACTAAAAGGAAACCTAATTTAGGACAATTAAGAATTATTGCACATTTTCCCACTAGAATTAAAAAATATTAATGCAAAAATAGATCTCATTGTCTTTATATTACTGATGTACTATCAAACTTACAGCTTAGCGAACACAAGATATTGGGGACAATTTGTGTCAGTTTATGTTTTGAAGGCCACAACAGGTAGAGAACGTACCAAAGATTATATATTGGTAACAATTCACAATAAGGTTCCATTTCTTCATTTCATAAACTAACAATGAAAAATACTTGTAAATCACTTATTAATCTTAGTTCATGTTCATTTCAATTTTTATCATTTATTAATAAATTATTCAAAACAAAAGTTAATGGACTTGAAGCTAACATGACCCAACCGTGAACAGTTGTATTATATATTTATTATTTTATTTATTTGGTTTATTTTATTTATTATTATATAACTTGCGCTACTTAGAATTAATTAGAATTTGCTGCATGGACCTTTTTTTTTTTAATAAGACAGAATTCATATACATATTAAGGGTTGTCACATGCATGATATCAATAAATGGTTTCTGTGACTGTACGATGCATTCTGTTTATATGTAGAAAATGCAAATAAAGTGAGGGTAAAAAAATAAAGACTTTTTTTATAGATCAAGATTATTTTTATTGTAATGATTTATAACTATATATATATATATATATATATAGTTTATATATATTATAACTATATATATATATAACTATATAACTATATATATATATAGTTATATATATATATAGTTATAAATCATTACAATAAAAATGATCTTGATCTATAAAAAAAATTCTTTATTTTATATATATATATATATATATATATATATATATATATATATATATATATATATATATATATAAATAATTTTAATTAAAAAAAATTAAAAAAATTATTTTAAATGATTTTATTCTTTTCCTGTTAGAAGCTTGTTTGTCTTTCCAATCACAAGACAAGACACATCTGCTCTGCTTCATTACATCAGAGTTTAATGAAGCCCAAATATCTCATCTCAGCTTTTCTATCTGTTAACAGCCAAACTACTAAAACAGACACGGAAGGAGCCGTGGTCACAAGGTTTGTCTCTCTACTGAGGAACAAGGAGGTCTAAGAATAAAAAACAACATGCGCAGTGAAAACGAATCAAACTCGCAAACCAAAAATATATAGACGATTTCCATTGAAAGGAATCTGCCCCCGTACTAACGCATAGCATTAGCCATTATAGTGACAAAAATGGCTTTCTTTATGACCATTTGAGATATCTATGAACCTATTATTACTGCTTAGTTTAATAAAAGAAGAACTTCACACAACGTGAGTTTGCCTCTTAATCCAGTGTGACATTTTCATTATTTAATTGTCTGTGTAGGCCTGAAGCAGGTTTGGCAGGGTGGAGGGAATGTGAACTAACTTCTCCCATGGAGCCACTTCATTTAACTAAACCCTGATGACAAATGCAAATCACATCTAATCCTGACAGTGGCCTGAGGAATGACGAGTTAGAAGAGTGCTATTAGCTTTAAGCGATCAGACAAATTCTGAATGGTGGACGGTAAAATGTGGAAATCTCATAGTCTTATATTGAATTAGGTTTCCAAGCCATATTTACACACAGGGTTGGGGAGTAACGAAATACAAGTAACTTAGTGACGTATTTAAAATACAAAATTTGAGTCACTGTGTTTCATTACAGTTACATTTTAAATGGGTGGTAATCAGATTACAGTTACATCTGAAAAGTGTTTTAGATTACCAAAGTGATTACTTTGAGTTTTAATGTCATTTAAACAGCGATTGGTGATTCTCTGACTCTGACCGTCTGAAAAAGAGGAGTTAAGTTTCATGTTTTCCACTGTTTTCATGTTTTGTGAGTCATTTTATAATTCACTCGTCACTGCAACTTTTTCTCACAATTTGTTTTTTCCCTCACAATTGTGAGTTTGTGTTTCACAATTCTGACTTCTTTTTCTCAGAATTGCGAGATTTAAACTCACAATTGCAAGTTTTAAAGTCAGAATTGGGAGATATAAACTTGCAATACTGACTTTTTTTCTTGCAATTGTGAATTTAGTATGTGAGTTTATATCTCATAATTCTGACTTTTCTCAATATTGTGAGTTTATATCTCATAATTTTGACTTTTCTCAATATTGTGAGTTTATATCTCATAATTCTGACTTTATAACTCGCAATTCTGATGGAAAGGGTCAGAATTGTGAGATAAAAACTTGCAATGACCTTTTTTGTGTTTGTTTCACACTTATTAGTATTCCAAAGTATTCTAAAGTATTTAGATTAAGTTACTAAACTTGAGTAATGTAACAAAATACGTTACAAATGACTTTTTAAAGCATGTATTTTGTAATCTGTAGTGAAATACATTTTAAAAGTAACCCACCCAGCCCTGAATACACACTAGAATATCATAGAGACACACCCACACTGAGACCACCTTAGCAACTGCAATGCAATGCCTGGCAACCACCCACAATACCATAGCATTATGGTGCGGTTATATATACAGAACACTAGCGCTCAAAATGTTAGGGTCGGTAAGATTTTTTAAAAAGTTTTTGAAAGAAGTCTCTTCTGCTCACCAAGGCTGCATTTATTTGATAAAAAATACTGTAAAAACAGTAATATTATTACAATTTAAAATAGCTTAAAAATAGTGTTAAACTGTAATTTATTCCGGTGATCAAAGCTGAATTACTCCAGTCTTCAGAGTCACATGATCCTTCAGAAATCATTCTAATATGCTGATTTAATGCTCAAGAAACATTAATATAATTATCGATGTTGAAAACAGTGCTGGTTATTATTTTTGTCAAAACCGTGATACTTTGAGAATTTTTTGATGGATAAGAACTTGTGTCGATTTTGAACAATTTAATGCATCCTTGCTGAGTAAAAGTATTAATTTTAGTTTTTTTTTTTAATTTAAATGGCAGTGTTCTATATTTATTATATCTAATATTTATTTTTAATTTTTTAAAAAAATGTATAAATCTACCTTTAGTTAGTTCCGCATTTCATATCTATCTATCTATCTATCTATCTATCTATCTATCTATCTATCTATCTATCTATCTATCTATCTATCTATCTATCTATCTATCTATCTATCTATCTATCATTTGACCACATCTATCTATCTATCTATCTATCTATCTATCTATCTATCTATCTATCTATCTATCTATCTATCTATCTATCTATCTATCTTTTGACCATATCAATCAATCTATCTATCTATCTATCTATCTATCTATCTATCTATCTATCTATCTATCTATCTATCTATCTATCTATCTATCTATCTATCTATCTATCTATCTATCTTTTGACCATATCAATCTATCTATCTATCTATCTATCTATCTATCTATCTATCTATCTATCTATCTATCTATCTATCTATCTATCTATCTTTTGACCATATCAATCTATCTATCTATCTATCTATCTATCTATCTATCTATCTATCTATCTATCTATCTATCTATCTATCTATCTATCTATCTATCTATCTATCTATCTATCTATCTAAACTTGAACTATTTCAAACTTCAAGCTTTTCAAACTGTTTCAAATTTTTCTAGCTAGGCTTTTTCAAGCCAACTTAAAGTTTGTCTCGACGAACTTTTCTATCTAGTTATATCTAATATTTATTTTTTATTTTTTTTAAAAATGCATAAATCTACCTTTAGTTAGTTCCGCATTTCTGCAAGTGGGAATCCCTCGCACTTTTCCAGCAAAGACGCTGGGAAAATAAGGTGTATTTGCACACAATTGTTCCTCTTTTTTGCAGCAATTTTAAATGAGAGGAAGGGGGGGCTTCACTGCCCATTTCAAAAGAGACCCCCGTCCCCACCCCTTCTCTAACACTAACAAATACTCTCTTTGTGCAAGGAGGCAATGCAACATGGCAGCCGCACAATAGATAACACCCTCAGACCAGAGGAGTAATTACTTGCTAGCTCTTTTTCCCCTGGTGAGCTGCATTGGCATTCATTAGATAACCTCAACGGTGACATATTAATTACAGGGGCGGCTTGATTTGTGCGGTCTACTGGGAGCTGGTTTTCCTGCTGCCTTCCTGTTGCTTTGATACATTTTTGGCTGTGCACCAAAAAATACCAGAGAGCAACAAAAATGAGGTGATGGAGGAAAGGTGCGTGCACCATCATGATTGATCGCGAAATATCGATTATAGGGGACGGAGCGCTGGTGAGGGATGACCACAGCTAAATTGTCTGTCAGCCAGAGGAGCTAAACTAGAGTATACTAAAGATGGTTGCTATGTTTTCATCCCACCCAACCAAATTCATCCCACCAACAAGATAATAAAGGGGAGCATTTTGTGCCTGTGGTTTCTATTTTGGTACTGACCATTTTGGCATGATGGGCATTCATTGGATCTGCATATTGTAGCAAGGCCTGGAACTGGTTGTTCTTGGTGAAGGTAATGATCTTCAGGACAGTTCCAAATTTTGAGAAGATCTAAATGAAGGAGAGGACAAGAACATGAAGGATAAGCAAGTTAAACAGACTCATCTGAGCCGGTTAAGCAAGTTTCGCTGGTGTTTCAGCTGGTCTTCCAACCTGGCCAAGGTGGTGCTCAGCAGGTTTAGCTGATCAGTCAGATTTTATAAAACCCCTATAAAACCGTTAGACTAGTCCAGTCTGACCAGTGGAATCCGGCCTTATAGACCTGCTGAGACCAGTAAACCACCTCAGGCTGGTAAAACTTAAAACTTTTATGATCTAGATTTCAGCTCATGATTCTCACATGATCCATGTGAGGGCTTCGAGAAATTCCTGGACTCTTTGTGAAATTTGTGACACTTTTACCTTGTGGAAGGGTAAATTTACATGGTTGCTAGGTGATGACAAAGAAGGAAGTGTACAGAGTAAACATTGAAAAGAGTGCAAGCAAACAAACCACGTAAATATCCAGGAGATTACGTGATATATTGCAGAAAGTAAAAAAAAAAAAGGACTTCTCTGAACATCATAATGTTACTTGATATATTAAGTCATGATGTATGAATTGAAAAAGTATTCTGACATTGTAACAGAAATATTATCAAATATCAATCAAGATATTTAAGTAAATTAAAGTTGGTATCAAACAAAAAAATTGAATTAAAGGCCTGTAATTAAAAATACACGTCAATATACGTCAATACAATTATAAATGTCATTTTAAATGGCCTTTAGTTCAAAGAATCGTACAATTGTGGTGTAATGTAGTCTCACCTGGTGAAGCACTTCTAGAGACACTGGGTAGTAGAGATTCTCTACGATGATGCGAAGCACAGGACTTTGTCCAGGCATCATTCCGCCATCACTGGCCGTCGCAGTCCCAGAGAGACTCATATTCCCAGAATGCACTGCATTGACAGCTTGCAGAGCAGCCTGAGCCCTCTACAAGTGAGACATATAGAGTAAACATTCAGAGCAAACTCTTCTAAAACTTTCCACTCTGAAACTTTATAAGGAGTAGTACACACAAACACACCTCAATCTCACCACTGCATTAGAGGGTATGCCTGATGGCAATGGCACTAAAATGCACAATCAGCAATGACTCTGTAATGAGTCGATTTACATACTGTAAAACTAATAGCTCTGGGGAAAGCAAAAGTATAAAGGAGACACTATATATATGCAGAGATACCATTCTGAGTTTGTTAAAAAGAAAAAGGGTTAGGGTTATGTTATAGGTTTACGTTTAGAGCCTATATACATGACTTAGAATCAAAGTCAGTTTCTAGTTTTGCCATTTTAAGACATAGCAAGGTTGGTTCAGGTTGTCATATTGTATAAACAAGAAATTGATAGCTGACAGCTAGAAAAAAAAAAGGAAAATATTTTATTACTTCTTACTAATGGTTACACCATTTGACATTTTGAGAGTACTAAATCAAACACTTTGTTGAAAATGGGCTAAAAGTGCATGTCTAAATGTGCGGTGAAATTTTGCAGGCAAAAAAATCTCCATTGTTTATTGTGAATAGTGTAGAGATGTATGAAGCACAGCTCACACAGAAGTCACTTTCAAACCAAGCAGCTTTGTTGGTCAACACAGCGAATTTAAGTGACCAAGCAAAACACGCTTAGGGAACAGTTTCACCCTCAAGCGAAATGTAGATTCCTATTGAAATGACTGGATTTCCCCCAGTAAATTTTGCAAATGTGACCGGACATTAAAAATGTGACGCATACATTCTTTAAATGATTCCTTGAAATGATTAAATGATCTTGGATAACCTTATTTGTAGTGAAAGGGCTGGTTGAAAGTGCAGATTGGAGAGACAGTATGTAATTCTCACCCCCTGATTGGGCAGATTATCAGTCTTGAGCTCACGGTGGTTGGAATACTGGATGTAGACGGGCTGGTTGCGGACATGGGGTGTGGCTGTGGTGTAGTAGTTGACCATGGTGATGGCTGCTTCTTCAGAAGCCATTTCTATAAAAGCCTGAAGTGCAAATAGAGACATACTGTAAGTGCTCAGTCACGATAACAACACAATTCTGCTAATTGCACACATGTAGTGTAAGTTAATTCTGCTTAGTCTGTTTTAATGCAACACTCATATGAAATAAAAACCAGTGGACTAAATGAAATAATTATAATCAGTGCTGCTTTCCACTTATGAATCATATCTGTAGCACTAAAAATATGGGACAAAGTTGAATATTTTGAGTTTTGTTCAAATCATTAATCCTAAGCATAAGCGATAAAATAGTGATGCTTACGCTAATAATTATTCTGACCTCATCAAGCAAGGTGTGAGAGACTTATAGATGCAGAATCTAACAATAAACGGAATCTTTTGAAGCCCAAATCAAATCAACCAACAAACAACAAATTATGCAACGGGGCATTAGAAATCTGTCTGCATGTCTTTTTTTTTGTCTAAATATGCCATTTACCATTTGAATATGAAAAGGCACTCAAGTGGAAGCAGGAGACTGCTGTGTTTTTGCTGGGCTTCTGTTATTAGATGGACCTTGATGTGTTTGAAAGGACGCACACTTCAGTTTTTTTATCACTGGCCACCACTAATGAAGCGAAAACAGATTTCACTATCCCTCAGTGAAGAGAAAATACAGGCAAAATGATTCTTTGATGGTGGCGTTTCTTAGTATAGTGGGTTTTTAGAGCATTAGAGAAATATTTCACTCCAAAACCAAAATTAAAAAATAAGAAATTGAATTTCACGTGTTCACAGTGGGTTGTTTGTCAATGGAATCTGTTAGTGTGGGGTGTGTGGTCTTGGTCACATCACCACACACTATAGGAACAAATCAGTTAAATCTCTGATTTTTTTTATCGTCATCTTTTTGAAAATCTGATAAGATTTAAGAAGGGGCAGCTTTAAGACAATGGTGTCCCCATTGGGGAGGTAGGCCCACATTTCCAAAATCATGTTAGTTACACCATGATTAAACAGAGGTTTAACAGTGAGAATTTGTACGCTGGCTTCCTCTGATCTTATTCGTGCCATTTAATTTGGAAATTTCACCACTAAACCAAATTGAACGCATAAGATGAGGTTTGAGAATCTCACAAGGCAAATTTCAAACCCATCAGTGTTTTGTCAAAGGCCTGAGGTTCCAATAGTCGTGCTATTGAGCTGAAAGATAGGGCAGAGATGTGTTCACAGGTTAATGGAGCACCTACTTGATTTTTCCCTTTAAGCATCAACAGGTTGGTGACTTTGCCAAAAGGGACTCCTAGTGAGACGACCTCTGCTTCAGACACTTCAATGGGAACTTTGCGGACGTGGAGGACTCGGGAGGGGACACAGGGAGATCGGTCTCCTTTATAGTTTTTACTGTCAGTGCCATTAGCTGCCAAAAAGGAAAAAAGAGAGACAGATTATCCATTTTTTGATTTTACCCATTTTCCAAATGCCAAAAATGGCATTGATGTACACGGATGTTACAAAAACAAAACCCATCAGACATCACCAAACAACATTATAATCGATTGACTGACACCGAAAGATCATGGTTATGACATATTTTGCAGCATTTTGGCCTCACAATGAATTTAACAATATACACTAAACACAGAGACATGGGCAGAAACACAAAACTGACAATATGATGGTGGTGGGCAGCATCTCTGTCGTTCCCCCTCGAAACAATACAGCAAGCCTCTTACAGGATTAAGCAGGTCTCTGTAGTCTGTCAAGACTCCAAATGGCACCCATTGTGGGGCGTTTGGCGCTTGGCTATGTCCAGGGGCACATCACAGGCTGGTGACAGGTTTAACAGAGACAGACCGTGGCGTAGTGCCTGCCTCAGCTTTCAACACTTACAGCTTTCACATTCTTGCAAGCCCTTGCACTGCTTGTGTTCGTTTGATTGCAGATAATGGCATGAAAGCAATTTGTATCAGTCTCAGTGTCAGACACAAAAAGATGTGCATGTATTATACATTTTTATTTTTACCAACAGAGATTACAACCTTCAGTGGGCAGACTTGTGGTCAATTTGCCCAATTTCCCATTGATTGGCCGAACAGATCCAAACTCACACCACCGAGCCAGAAGACAACATGTTGGTCACGCTCAAACAAACAGCAATATGTTTGAAAGCGCCACAAAGCACTCATTCTTCAGGAAGTTAGCATACAAATGGCTTTCTTAAAATTGTCTCTGAACCTTAAACTGGGACAAGAGAAAGTATTGTAGCACTGAAAAATTTCCCCCTTCACCTTGAATGAGCTGAAATTCCTGCATTGTTAGTCTCTATTTGTCTGGCCATTAGCAGGCCATGCATGAGTGATGAACGTAAAAGCTCTATTACTGTAATACAGGGAAAATATCTCCAGACACATTAAAATATGGGTCAAATCTTCCTTAGTTTGTATGTGAGGTAAAAAACGGTACCATGTCCCCCATGATGAATGCAGTAATGGGCAAGGACGAGAGACTGAGAACTCTTTCTCTCGCTCACGCATTGATAAACTCTTTCTTTCCAAAGTTAAGCCTGCCGACGAGAGAAGGCAGAGAGAAACAGCAGTGCACAAAAGAAAGTGCTGCCATCAGCAGGACGACCAGTCATAGTTGAAAAAATGAACAGGCCCAGCACAGTGATCCAATCTTTCCCTCACAGTCTAAAGATCTAGACCCACCCCCACCTTACAGCACAGCACAGTATATCCCATTTCACCCCTCACAGCTCACCAATCTAAACCCTCCCCTCACTGCCCAGCACAGTGATTCTGTCCTTTTCTGACAGTCCAGAGATCTAGACCACCGTTCCACCTGGAAACAAAGATGCAGTGAGGCCAAACCCCCTCATGGAAAACGCCGTCGTGTTTCATACTGTGACAATGAGCGCTTATCAGGTTCAACCAAATGCTAGATTTTCAAAATGATGTGAAGTTTGTAAACTTGCACAACCTTCTTGAATGAATAATTTATTAGATGCACGTCAGTCTGTGATTGTAGGGATATCAACTATATATTTTCACGCCCCTAAACATGAACTGAGATTGGTTGCTTTACATGTCGGTCTCGGGCGATCCTTAGTCCAGACCTTCTAGCGTCTTCCCTCTCAGTCCAACAGTTATCTAGACTCTTCCCTCTCAGTCCAACAGTTATCTAGACTCTTCCCTCACTGCCCAGCACAGTGATTCTGTCCTTTTCTGACAGTCCAGAGATCTAGACCACCGTTCCACCTGGAAACAAAGATGCAGTGAGGCCAAACCCCCTCATGGAAAACGCCGTCGTGTTTCATACTGTGACAATGAGCGCTTATCAGGTTCAACCAAATGCTAGATTTTCAAAATGATGTGAAGTTTGTAAACTATATATAACTTGCACAACATTCTTGAATGAATAATTTATTAGATGCACGTCAGTCTGTGATTATAGGGATATCAACTATATATTTTCACGCCCCTAAACATGAACTGAGATTGGTTGCTTTACATGTCGGTCTCGGGCGATCCTTAGCCAATGAAAGCTGCGTTGGAGTCCAGACCTTCTGCCGTCTTCCCTCTCAGTCCAACAGTTATCTAGACTCTTCCCTCTCAGTCCAACAGTTATCTAGACTCTTCCCTCACTGCCCAGCACAGTGATTTTGTCCTTTTCTGACAGTCCAGAGATCTAGACCACCGTTGCACCTGGAAACAAAGATGCAGTGATGCCAAACCCCCTCATGGAAAAAGCCGTCGTGTTTCATACTGTGACAATGAACGCTTATCAGGTTCAACCAAATGCTAGATTTTCAAAATGATGTGAAGTTTGTAAACTTGCACAACCTTCTTGAATGAATAATTTATTAGATGCACGTCAGTCTGTGATTGTAGGGATATCAACTATATATTTTCACGCCCCTAAACATGAACTGAGATTGGTTGCTTTACATGTCGGTCTTGGGCGATCCCAGTGATCCCATCCGTGCCCTCTATACCCAGTCCTTCCTCTAATAGCCCAGCATGCAGTGTGTGCTTAAACCAAGTTTATAAACATGTATACACACACTGGTTCCTCTTTTTTAAGGCAGTGTTGTACATGCAGATAAAATATAATCAGGGTTCCAATTATATCTTGCTCAGTCCGACCGCTACAAATACAAACCCATATTTAATGCTAACGAGGTCAGCCTTAGTCCAGACCCTGCATCTAGATTCAGTTGAAAGCAATATGGATAATGAAAAACAAGCTTGCATCTGCAAGGCATCTACTGATAACACACAGAACATGGATGCGATTAAATAGGCAACAAAACAAAAGCTCCAGTGGAATAACTCGGGCTGAGGCAGTAGCCTACCACATGCAGAGAGTTAAACAGAGAAAAGAAACTAGATAATCCCTTTGCAGAACAGGCAGATTGTATTCACATTATTTTCCCATACTGCAGAAAGGGATGCATGAAACATGCTGAAAGAGAATTTTTTTTTTTTTAGAAACTAGCACTTATAAACTTCTGTTGAATAGCTCTTAGTCTGCAGTTTTCCACCTTGGAGGCTCATTCAGAATAAGCTCAATTATGGAACTTTAGCACATTTTAAAAAGCTCATAAGCATAATCTTCAATAAATTTTGCTTTAATATTACTGAACCTTTACTGCAACTAGGGATTTATATGTGACGCATGGATGAGACTCTTACGTATCCTAGAGACAGGCATCTCGCCACATAGCAGCCACCAGGAGAACGGGAAGATGATTGGCCCACTTTTCCAATGACCCTGTGTTACCATGGTGACCATACACATGACCTATCAAGGCATCTGGCTTCGCCATGCCAATTCATCTCATTGTGTCGTTAACAAATCTTATTGTGTATTTAATGTGATTAGAGGAACCATCCCTGAATCGAATATGCCACAGGCTTTTCGAGAGGAAATGAGTAAAAAGGACCTTTGAAATTCACTGGCTATACATAAACTCAGTGCATGAGATGGTTTGTGCTAGCAAATCTAGATTCTGATATTATTTAAATATTTCTCCTTTATAAACTTTGCTAAATCATTCTGTTTTGTAGGCAAGAAATTACAACTTTTAAAATGACGTTAATAAATAGTATATACCGTTTAAAAGATTTAGCTAAAGGAATAGTTCACACAAAAATAAAATTGGCAAAATGATGACAATTTTTGGCTGAACCACTCTGTATATTTATGAATGTCATGAAAACACAATTCTGATCTGCGATTTTATCATTTATTTGAAATGTTCATTAATAGTAGAGAAGAATTAATACTTTATTAATACAAAGAATTAATACTTTTATTCAGCAAGGATGCATTAAATTGATAAAAAGTGACAGTAAAGACATTTATTATGTTACAAAAGATTTCTATTTCAAATAAATGCTGTTCTTTTGAACTCAAAATATACACCATTTCCAGAAAAATATGTGGTCTTTTCAACACTGCTAAAAAAAAAAAAAAAAAAGTTTCTTAGAATAGTTTCTGAAGGATCATGTGACACTAAATTCTGGAGTAATACAAACAACTAGTAGGCAAACGTTAAACTTGTGCAACAAACAAAGCCAATACAGGATGAGGAAGTTGTTCTGAAAAATCAAAGGATTTCTGCAGCACTTAAGCAGCATTATCCATTTGTAGAAAGCATCCGTTTTTCTGTGATATTTGTCTATGCATCACCCAAGAGACTAGAGAAGAATCTTATCCTTGCTGTCACAGCTCATTCAGCGATGCACTGTGAAATCCCACTACAGTAAAACTGTTGCTAGGACACCACAGAATTTGCGGAATGCTGCTCACAACCGAGCTCTCTGTGACTTCCCGTCAACAATTCCCATATCTGACATTCCTGAAATGCCAGCTTTACCGCGAGTATTACCTTTGCGCCGTTCCACCTGTATGTTGCTTTTTCACGATCGTCTTACAAACCACCACAATTCTTGGAGCATTTATGATCCATTGCGTACTAGGGTAAGAACGGAGTAGTCTTCAGTTTGATAAAGGCTGGTTACACACCAGTCAAACATGTCTGATCGGCTTTAACTCATGGTTATGGGCTGTACTGTCAACTTTGCCAGGGGCGAGAGAGAGTATGTCAGGTTTGACAGGGTGGAAATGCTTTCGTATTGTTCTGGCGGAGTGGTCCCAGCAGACAGCAATCAAGTGTGCATGTGTTTGCCAAGGTGCAACGACTCTGAGCCTTTGGGCTCTCATATGCTTGATGTGCTGGAACACAAGGATCCAGTCCTACATGCTTTTCAGATAACAAGCTCTGATGTTCTGCAGCCATAAAGGAAAAAGTAATGATTTCAGGACTAGTTTTGTTCCTAAACTAAACAAAATAACACCTCGTCTTAACCAGACGCGACATGCGATAAAGCAGTGTTTCTCAAACTTTTTCAGCCCACTTTATCTTCCAATTTTTTGACCACCTAACAGAATCCCACTCTAACACACCCCCCCAAAACAACAAAATAGGAAGGATAAACTAAATTTAAGGGTGCGTTCACACTTGTCACGTTTGGTTCGATTAAAACGAACCCTGGTTCGATTGCTCAGTTAGTGCGGTTCATATGTGAACGCTGCCATCCGAACCCTGACCGCTAAAAAGATGGGTCTCGCTCCGCTTCCAAGCGAACTCTGGTGCGGTTCGATTGATATATGAACGCAACACGGACCAAAGACGTGTAAACGAACCAAAAACAGGACGTGATGTCACAAGATGAGACGCTACAAGTCAGCTGATTTGACGACGCGGGAAGATCGGTGTATCCAAAATGAGTCGAGGGTAAACGTGGAGCAACGAGGAGGTGAAGTTTCTGTTTCTGTGTACAACGGAGGAAATCCTGCTGCTGTTTTGAATGTTTTGAACATTTTATGAGCTCTTCGTGAGTTCTCAGCTGGTAAAAATAAAGCATATGTTCACGCATAAAATGATGGCGTTTAATCCAGAACACAGCATTGTTTTGAATGTTCGGTAAGCGAGCTCCATCGCGAAATATACGTCATGAAAGCCGACCAATCAGGTCATGACCGTATCCCTATGCCTTTGATTCGGTAACTTAAAGTTCGCTGTTAATAATGCCAGTGTGAACGCTAAGCGGACCAGGACTATATGTTTTGTTTTTGTTTTTTGGTCTGGTCCAAACCAACCAAACCAACCGAACTACAAGTGTGAACTAAGTTTAATATGCAACTGTTTCAAGTCAAAAATTATTCAAACACAAATGCAATGATATGATCCATTTTTTCGTTATTAAAACACACTGACGTCAACCCCCCCCCCACCCGCGATCCGGCTTGCCTAGTTTAGGTCATCTTTTCGCGGACCACTAGGGGGCGATGGCGGAAGAATTACTGCGATAAAGGGTATCTTTTCCATGTTAATCATTTTTTGTCACGACGGGTGACAGCGTCCTATTTCGGCGACATAGGAGCTCAAACAACAACATAAAGTATGGCAATCATATAATCTCAGGTACTGATTATGTGCTTTATTTAAACTTAAGTGTCTAGTATGAGTTTGAACATGCACTTTTATAGCCATTTTGAAAGTGATCATGGATTATTCACCACCGATCTTGAAAAAAAAGGTGTGATTTCAATGGGAACTAACACAAAGCTTCGTTTTGTTAGTAGCTTGTAGAGTAGCCAACTAAATCAAAATGGTAACTTGACTATAGTTGTAGCTTGGAAAGCTCACAGATTCAAAGTAGCTTCCACACACTGTAAAGCACAAGTGTTTAATTTTAGCTACTATTTTATAAGAACAGAAAAATTCCCACCCATGACTACCTTTTATAATTAAACACGTTTTCAGCTAAAGTGGTCAGGCAAGAGTAAATGTGCCTTCTAGTAAGATTATTACCAATCAGTTGATGGCAATAGATATAGCTCTGAGAGTGTGAACAACACAAAACATCAGGGAGGCATTGAAAGCATTTTTATCAGTGTTAAACAGCAGGGACTATATTGACCTTGATGTAAGCTAGCCTGATCGGGCTATCAGCACACAGACTCAGGGTCAGCTTTGTTGTGGCTTCCTTAGTTTTGTGTAGCAACGACCATGATGTACTGTGAAGGGCGCTTTGAGTCAAGAAACCCAAACAATGATACGGCTGACTCCATAACAAGGAAAACATATGTCTGAGGTCAAATTTAATTCAAGGTTGTATTTTGTGCTAATTTGGTTAATGACTGTGCATTTCAGACTACAGGGTTTTTAATTGCTGATCATGCAGAAAGTGAAAAAAAGTGTAAACTAAGGTGGTTGGCTGATCTCCAAACCTGACGATGCTGGTTAGGCAGGCAACTTTTTTTGATAGTTTTAACCAGATAAACCAGACAAGGCCAACGAACGTCCCTAGGCTGGACACAAAGACTCACAAAATAATATCTGAAAAGCCAAAAAGTGTATTATCTGGAGGTTGATTTTGAAATTGACAAGAAGTTGAAATACACTCTCAAGGCAATTTGTGAATATTTTAAGTTTAGACAAATTGGTATGAATTTGTACAATCTCATTCGTACTTTTTTGTACGATATGCTTACACTCCACTGAGAGTTATATAGCGATGGGCCTTCATGCTCGATTTTTTTTTATTTTATTATTATTATTTAACCCTTGTGTTGTGTTACGGGTCAATTTGACCCGTTTAGATTTTCAAGTTGTTGGAAATACTGGTTAACCTATGTTTTTTTTCTTGATATTTTGTGACTTTTTCTCATTTATCATCATGCAAAGTTTCAACATGCTGGTGTTTTTTGACATATACAAACAAAATCACTGTTACGTTCGCTGGGTCAATTTGACCCGCTTATTTTAACGCTCTAAAGCAACTGTACTGACCCAAAATAATAACATTTCTTGGTTATATTTTGTTATTTTATTTTTTTACTACCTTATGAAGCTAAAAAATGAGGTTTTCCACACTTATTTCAATACAGAAACATGTTTTAACCAGCAGCATGTGTGTGAAGTTCAGATCCAGAAAGCTCTTGACTTTATGAAATGAGTTTACAAAACAGCCAACTTAGGAAAAGTACATATTTTCATTATACAGCTACATTTAATTGTTCAGTTATGATGTTCTAAGAAAAAAAAAGTTAAAAAAAATTATTTATAGTATTTAAAAATCCACTATTTATTTTCACATTTTGTCAAAACAAAACAGTTTTAAAAAAGGGTTAAAAAACATTTTCATTAAATCATATCTTCAGATATATATTTTTTTGACAAATGTTGATATTAAAAGTTTACAGTTTGTACCTGAATCTTTGTTGTTTTTCATAGTGTGATTTTTGAGGAATTGTACTGAATCCAATTAGGGTCAATTTGACCCGCTCCATAACGAGTGGACACAGAAATCCAACAGCGCATAAGGGTGAAGTCATAATATTTTGTACAACTCCCGGGTTAGGATTAGCGTAAATCGTAAAATAATTGCTTGAGATCAGGTTTGAACTTCTGAAACGAACTGGCCAAATGACTGAATAAATATTTATTTGAACAAATATATACATTTCTTTAAATAATATGCATAAAAATAAGCTAAATAATGTATGCATTTATTAATATTTTGTTTATTTATTATATAAATAATATCGTTTAGTCAGGCTAGATGAAACCAAAATATTCAAAACATGAAAAACAAGCACCCAAATAGTTTTATATTAGTCTCATATAAAATCAAACAATAAATCAAAAAAGACTGACTTGACCATGACCATGACTTTGCCAAAGAAATTCACAACTGCAACGATTCATGAGAAACTTTATGGAGATGTGCAAACCTTGATCTTCTGAAAAATACTAGCATCTCTGTTCCTTTCACATTAGTAACAGCACGGCGTGCATCTGCAAATCATACCAGCCATTCAACGCCAGACCACATTAAAAGCCATCATTTTGCAATTATTTTGCCAAATCACTAAAATGCCAAGCACATCTTAAAGCGCTCACTGTGGAGCTTTCATGAGAAGCAGAAAATATCAAAATATAGAAGCAGTCCGGAGGCTATCCCTGGTCATTCCACTTTAAACACTGAAAATAATAGAGACACTGTTTCCCTTTCCAAAGCACAACAACATATTAAGGATTATTGTTTACCAGGGGAAGGATGAGTGAGCAAGAGTGAAAAGAAATGGCAGAGAGAGGGGTAAGAGAAGATGGGGAGCAGATGATGGGGTCATTTCATTCTGCCCTCCATTTTATCTCCATTCAGATGCTCAAATCACAGCTAATACACTCGCCAACCATTTCACCGTCACACACTGAACAGTGCAGGTCATTTTCAGTGCAGTTAAAAAGGTTAAAAATACTTTTTTTTTAAATATATTTAATATTAGTATAATTTTTAGCAGCCAGTGTCCAGTGCCCCGATTATGCTTTTTCAGATATTAGCGTTCACGTAGTGTGTAATATAGCTGTCTGTGAATGTAAAAGTTTCACAGATCGAAGTGATCGAGTTATTGTCTCCAAAAAGAAAGAAGTGGAACGATTTTGAACTGCCTGAAAAGAGTAGTCAGTCATTCCAGTCTCACTTCCTGCACGAACCTAAGTAGGTTTGTTACAAATTTGCATAAAGACGCTGTTTGTATTGTCTTCATTATATGCCAGCGAACATCTACTTTAACCCTCGAACACTGCAGTTGTAGGCGAGGCCTGAAGAAGTTTGGTTTGTGATGTCGAGAAGATGTTGTTTTCTGTGCTGCACTTTCGAAGGATGACACTTTGGAAGTTGGTTTCACAGTGTATCAAGTGCTGGCGAAGCCTCTGCAGGTGTAATTCAGATTTGGTAATGGGCGTTTGGTTTCAACAGACCAATCAGAGCAGAGCAGACTCTCAGAATGGAGGGGTTTAGAGAGACCGTATCTTTTATGGAACGGTTTCAGAGACTGTGAGGTGATGCTGAAATGATTATTATGAAAAAATGAAAGTGTTTTTGACCTTCGATGCATGTAGGAGACCTCCAAGACAAAACATGAAGCCTTTAAAATAGCATAATTAGGGTAATTTAACAGACTTTCTGAAGATCTTAAGATTATGATTACTATTATTTTTTTTACCTTCGGTGCACAATTTTCCCCCGACTGTAGATGCATGTTCATCTGTTCGCAAATCTTCAACAGTTCAGATGCCAAACGAATAGTCTGTTTTACGCTTTTCATGGAAATGTATGAAGAATGTCAAAATGAAACTGATTGCAACCCATGTATGACCTTTTAAACATTATTACATTAGTAAGATATCGGAAAAGATAATATTCAGCAGGAAACAATGAAAAGGTGAAACATATGTGGCTATAAGGGATAATTTACAGTGAGCTGGTCATTATAGCAAAATAAACCTTGGCATGCTGATCCATGAGCTGAAGTGGAGGTTTATGGGATAATGAGCAGCTCACTGTAATGTACATTATCCACCTAATTACTTGGCTACTTCGCAAATAAATACATTTACATATAACATTAATTTGAATTAGAGCTGCAACTAATGATGATTTTTTCTGTCGACTAATCTAACGATTATTTTTTTTTTCAATTAGTCGACTAATCTAACGATTTTTTATTTTTTATTAATCTAGTGATTTTTTTTAACGTAAGAAGTTAGAACTAATTCAGCAGTTCATTGAGGTGTAGAAACACTGGGACTCGCCATTATGTAACAATACGATTTGATTGTGATTAAAAATAAGCCACTAATGTGTGTTCGTCCAGTGGGAGACATTTGAACTTTAACATGAAGAGTGTCAAAGACTTTCTCTACAGTCTTAAAGGAACTTTGATAGTGTTCAAGCCATTGAACAAACGTCTCCTGAACCATGTGTTTTTCCTCTTGTTCTGTCTGTGATGCAGCGAGTCTTAGCGAGCGCGCGGGGCGGGAATCAGGAGCGCGAGCAACTCAAACCTTGCGCGTGTGAAAGAGAACGTCCACGCACATCCAAATAAACTTCTTTGAAATGCAAAACTGATTTTCGTTCGCTCAAAATATTTTCTTATTTGCGAGACGAAGATTTTCTCCTCAACTCAGTTCACGCACGAAATGCTCTTTTGCACGCTCAAAATATGATCTTGTGCGAGCAAAAATTTGGCAGAGATCCAATTCCACAGGTGGTACGCCATTTCGGGAACAAAGGACCGTTTTATTTGGCCTCTGTTTAAAGTATTCCCATACTTTTGATAATCGTGGTCTGGGTTTTTGTGATAGAATGGAACTTTCTCCGTTCCCAGGAGCAGAAGCCGCCATTACGCCAGATGAGATGCGTCGACGCATTTCACGCATGTCGACGTATTTCCATAGTCGACGTAATCGATGACGTCGACGCAGCACTATTTTGAATTAAAATGATTTTATTATGTAGGTTACACAGCCACTATGTAGGAAATCAGCTGCCTTAGACAAGTTGCTTATCGCTCATTATACCGCAGAATGTATCGAATAAAGTATTATTTTTGCCCACTTGTACCCCCTCGGTTACATTACCAGAGAAGAAAAGTAATTCCAGAGGCAGAGAAGGTTATTAAATTTGAATAATACATTACGAAAACAAATGTTAACATGAATCGCAAACACCGACATTTATTAAGAACGAAATCTTTGATTTCACAGGGTCTTTAAATCGTTGACCAAAATGAATACTTCACATGAATAATTCAATGAACAGGCCAAGTCAAATCATCTGTTATTGTCTGAAAGTGTCTAGACTGATAATGGAAGTGATGTTGATGAACGGACAGTACCTGTGGATGGAGTGGAACTGCTCATGGTAGTACAGCAACACGAGGAGACGGAAACAGGAGGCTCTCCAGATGCCCACTGAAACAAACGAATATAAAATAAAAGTCTCAGTCAAAATGAGTCAAAGTGGGAATCTGAAAAAAACCACCTAAAACGCCACCTATTACACCCTTATAATCCAAATTTGGGTGTAAGTCTTTATCGATATTGAATTCAAACCTGTAAAAATCAACCATAAATGATATTACAAAAAAAAGGTCATGAATTCAAAGGTATTCCAAATCGAATGCTTCACTAAGCTATTCTTATTTGCATCCACGGATGGTGACTTTATCCGTCCAGAACCTCGAGTTAATAACACAGACCAGCGCCACAAGTACACAAAACAAATCGAAAGCCCCCGTGCCACATTAAAGGACTGTTTTCAGCTCAGAAGGGAAATTTCAGCAGCGCATCAATTCCTTGAGAACACTGTCTAACAAGCGCACAAATGCATCCATTAGCAGCAAATTGTTTGTGAGGTGAGCGGATCAAGAATACAATCCATTCAGCTACAAGATGGCTGGCATGTGATCCCGCAGCTCTGATCCTCGAGATCCACTTTCCTGCAGAGCTCTGCTGCAACCCTAATCAAACACGCCTGAACAAAGCTAATCAAGGTTTGTCTCGATCATAAATCAGGATATCGTGTACATATATCCTAGCACTGGTGAGGACAGTAAAGGACCTCGACTAACGACACAATGGGACACTGATGACTCTATTTCCGGCGACATGACCGGATCTGTACTGTATTTATGAACTGATATCTTTCCAACATCATTTTTTAATGTTATTTAAAGTACAGACGGCCTGAAAAACACACACGAGCCATCGTGAGTTTATTGTCTTCACGTTTCATTAGTCAAAACGTTTCTTTTTTTTATTCAGCTATAGCAATAACTGGATGCTTTTACATTTTACATTTAGTCATTTAGCAGACGCTTTTATCCAAAGCGACTTACAAGTGAGGAAAACAAACAAGCGATTCTTCATGAATTGGCAAATAACACAGGAAGTGCTCACAATACAAGTTTCATACATTGCTCAGTACCATAAGCTAGAGTAGGAAGGGAAAAAGGGGAAGGATAGGGGTTTTTTTTTTTTGCTTGGGATGCTTTTGTCAAAATAAGGAATTTCCAGTCAAGTCTTGCATGGAATATCTTGTCTCTTTGAATTTAAACGTGGCTTACATTGGCCCAATGAAAACCTCTATGTGAACACACTTTCCTGAAAAAAGTGTGGGACACGTCCATCATGTATAGATCCGTGATGGTCATCAGCATCGTAAAAGCAACATTTTTTTTTTTAAATTATGTACATTTATAACACTATACTTAGAATTACATAACCAGTTAACACTGCTGTGAGGGTGTTTCTAATCCTGCAGCTGTGGGAGTGACAGTAACGTTGACAACTTTCTCTCTACTGACTGTATCTTTTTTTTTTTTCCTCTTTTTGAAAGTTGTGAAAACACTGTTGTTGACTTATTTTTTTTGCTATTTGAGCAAATGGGAAAAACATATATTCTCTTATTCACCGCTATGGAATTTTACCCGACTACGACGACTTCCGCTTCTGAGAAACCCGGAAATGTGAAAACGGTCTATTATACACCCATGCATGCGGGTTAGATTGATCAGGGCTGGAGCTGAACTATTGAGGAAAATGGATCTCGAGGGCCAGAGTTGCCCAGCCCTGCTAAAAAGGAAATGTCTCCATTTGTGTTGTGTTTCCTGAGCGAGGCCCTTACACAGCTCAGGGAATACTGCTGTAATTGTCTTCCTCGTCAGTTTCTAATTTTAGAGCTTTTTTTTGTAACTGTGTTGAAATTTTCTTGTGCTAGATGATAAAGAATGGGCAGAATTGAGACGTTTTATGTTGGGTACTTATTAAAAAGATCTGTTTGGGCAATTCCAAAGTTATTTAAATCAGTGGTGTTCTCTTTTGTTTTTTCATTTTAGTCATTTTGTTATGTGCTTTTCTTGTTTTTATATTTCTTTTTTGCATTCCCGTGTTAGTTTTAGTTTAGCGTCAACATATTTTATTAGTGATGTTTTCTTGCCGCTATGAACGAATATTTTGGTAGGTAAAGACTAAATATGAATGGAATCAGTAGATAAAATGCTTTGGTTGTTAAAAGTGCTCTTTGGGTTCACGAAACCGTTCAGGCTCAGCATGGCGAGTACCACCGAATGTACACAAAGACATGTCATAAATTATAGCGAAGTTGCTGACCGCTAAAATGACCTTCTCCTCGATCTTGCCTCGACACTCAGGACGTAGTGACGGATCACGTGCCCCACTGACCCCCGAAAGCCGCTCTTCATTTGCATAAACTCAACTTTGTCACGTCACTGGACATGCCTACATCCTGGTTACTGTCGCTTGTGTCGCCGGTTGTCACAAGCCCTCCATTGAAATTAATGTGATGGTGTTGCTTTGTGTGAACGCAGCTTTAAATACAAATATCAAGCACATATTAAATTCAAAATCAGAAAAAAGAAACTATATGATATAAAAGTTTCAGTTCTTGGATTTGATTGGCCAAGCAAGTTTCTAAGTGTGCGTACATTTAGTTTAACGCCATACATCGCTCCTCTGTCGATTCCTGAGATTCCTAACCAGAGAATGTGAGCGGCGGGAGTGGAAGTGGAGTTGTGTGATTTTTTGCTTGGAGCAAAGGGGGGGTTTGTTGAAAGTTTGTCAAAAGAGCATTTGTGTTTTATTGCATTCCAGAATCACTCGTCGTAGGTTTCTCTCACTGCTGAGTGGGAGCAAGAAATGGAAAACCTGGAGTGGAGCTGGAACAGACTGGAATACAAAAATGCTTTTGCTCCATCATATACTCTATTCAATTTTTATTTTTATTTTGTATTGGCTGATAATACAAAATGCTCCTTTTTTCTTTTGGAACTATTTTCATTGGCAGATTAAGAATATTCAAACTAACAGGTGGATCATTTAGAGATCAATCGCGATGGTTGAAAGGTCACAACCACGAGAATATTAGAACAACCTCATTTACATACCAACGTTTTCACATACAAAAAAATATCCAATCACAACAAAGGTTACATTTAGAAGTCTTAAAGGTACAGAAGCAAAAAACTGGCTATTAAATTCTAAAGAACAAAAATTGCAACAGATTTTGCTCCAAGAAGCCTTAAGTAACAATATTTACAGACTTCAGGGCAAAAATAAACTTCTACAAAAGGTCAGAGACATGGCCTGGTGGGAAGAGCAATGTGCTCCGAGGTGTTGTGTACGTGGGAGACTTTAGTTCGAATCCAGGTTGGGTCATTTCCCGATCCGATTCTCCCCCCCCCCACCCACCCATGTTTCCTGTCTTCTCTCTCACAGTCGAAATCAATAAAATCCCAAAAATAAACAACCAAAAATGGATTCATGGCCTCCGTACCAAACGGACAATAGGTTTTTGGAATCCAAACACCAATGTTATCTAAAGTCTCACGCATATATATATATAAAAAAACAACTAAACCAGTTCATAAACTGCAGTCATCCAGACATCCAATGTAAATGAGATAAAGCAGTTTGTAGCTCTTATTAACATTGAGTTCATGCACAGGGTCACACATGAAACACAGCAGGTATGAGTTCAGCTCAGCGTTTGTGTTATTCAACTCAGCCAGGTGTTGTTGGAAGGGAAAGCTCGCTTCACAGGCGGAGCTACTGCCATGCTGTTTCCCTATTGGAGCGTTATTGTTCCCTCAGCCTACCAGGAAAGAACACAAAGCATATCTTTGCTTTTTTTTAGATGAAATTCAAATGAGTCCAGACAGAGTATGAATATGCAAAAAAAAAAGGCACAAAAACGATAGAATCTCTTTACCCTTTACAGCTAAGCCCCTCTCTGATGCCGGTGACATTTTGTGCACTGAGATGGGCTGAGAGTGATGAAACACGACACTGATGTTCGGCGCCCGCATCGTAATTGCCATTTCTCTGAACACGCCCTCAGAGGGCCAGGGCAGGTCACGCGGCCCCGCCCTCACCGGCACACACTGGCCGCCAACTCCACCATGCCATTTTCCCACTCTGCCATCATTATAGTTGAGTGTCTTTAATTAGTCGAGAAGAGAGTCTGATTGCAATTATATCCTTTCATTGGCATTCTCCCATCAGCCTTAAATTCTGTATGAAAACTAGAATGCTACTCATTATAGAACCAGACGATTTGACTTCAATAATGTCTTCTTGAAAGGGGAAAAAAAATGCAAAAGCGTTTGGATTTTCCAAATATTTGATCGTCAGATATTTTTAGAGATTTTTCATGAATAGTCACAGTATTGATGTGATATAAATAGACATTCTTCGTATGTCTAGGAAGGATGCAAATATAGCAACTCAAAAAGCTGTCAAGGATGTGTCCAGGTCACACTTCAGGCCTAAAATGAAATAAAATAAATAACAACTCATATTTTGCATTGAGGAAATGAAGTCATTTTCAGCCTCATTAAGATCTGTTGCATTATTTTTTCCATTACTTTTATGACAATTAGGCACATTTTCCTCCAGTAGTCATTACCGTAATGCAAAAAACTCATTAGTTTAATGTCATCCACGTCAGCCAGCCAGAATTTTATCTTGGTGATATATTTAATTAGCAGAATTCAGAAGAATTAACAATGTTACAACAACAACAAAAAAAGTAATATTCAATTGACAGAAAACCAAATATTTACTTTAGCTTGTGCATTAAAGAACATAAGATTTGTACATTCACACCAAGGATGATAACTATAAAGACAACTTTAATATTTCATTTTAATTCCGTGAGAATAGCGTGTAAACATATCAATATAGTATTACAATATCACATTCAAAACTCATTTTTTCCAGTTGACGGACGATAAAAACATTTGGCAATCCACCTGATTTTAAAGAGCACGAGCATTTAAAGCAACAGGCGACAAAATTACAATATGTGCTTATAATTATCAGAACGTTATGGTGCTAAGGATGCACCGATATATATTGGACAACAATCGGTATCGCCCAATAAATGCATTGCCATTGGCCGATTGTTTAAGAACAGCCAATGATCAGCGCCAATTATATCAAAAGGAGGCAGAAAAAGTGTAAGACTGCAAGAAAATGTCTCTTGTGTTGGATTTAGGAAGGCTGTCTATGTGACAATAAAAAATAGTGACGTTAAAGCAAGCTTTATTTAACCCTATGAATCACCCATAGTTCAAGCCAGGGTTGCCAGGTCTGTGGTTTTCTGTTTGTAGTGCGTTTCCCAGTTAATAATCTCAATGGCATTTGTGCTTTGAAATTCTGTCTAATTTATCACGAAAGTCAAACAATAAATGACGTTTTGATGTGACGTGATCAAGTCACGCCTCATAGCGCCTTTTCTTCCACTTTAATACAAGTTACAGCACAAAATAAACATGAATGCACATCAGAAGGTATGTTGAACTAAACACGTGTATTTATTTCAGGAAAGCGTTCACACTTTGTTAGTTATCTATAAAAACTCTATAGTGAAGCTTATTTCTGTCAATGATAAATGCATGTTTGAATAAATTTGTCATGAAGACAAGTGAAGGATGAAAACTACCTTATGTGCAAACATTTCATTTTTTATTTGAGAGTAATTAGTATATCTGAAAATAAGTAGAAGTTGAATGCAATAGTTTGTGCTCTGTTGTTAATTTTAACCCTTGTGCATTGTTCAAATTCACGACCCTTTCGTTATGATTTTAACTGCTTTAAAAATGTATCAGATAAATATTTTTTTCACATTTTTTTGCTTAAATCTATTAATCAACCTCAGTCCTGATCAAAACTACTAAATTAAAAAAAAAAATTCAGGATTTTAACTCTTTAAAACGTTAAAATCTGATGCTGCACAAAAACTAACAACGCATCAAAGCCAATGTTGTTTCTAATCTTTGACACGTTTTTTCCCAAATCAGTGACATCATTTATGAATTTGGCAATTAAAGAGTTAAAATCCTGAATTATTTTTTAAATTCAGTAGTTTTGATCAGGACTGAGGTTGATTAATAGATTTAAGCAAAACAATTTGAAAAAAATATTTATCTGATACATTTTTAAAGCAGTTAAAATCATAACGAAAGGGTCGTGAATTTGCCCACAGAGTACTGTTGAGTTTTTGAACATTTTCAAAGCATTTTCCCAAAATATGTGTCAAAATAAGATTTGTCACCAAAAATCATTCCATTTGCTGAAACACGGAGAAAGTTATGGCCAAATTAAGACTCAAAAATTCCCCATAGTGGATGAAAACACCCCGAACAGCACAGAAGGGTTAACCTCTAATATTAAAGTAATGTACCAAATGAGAGGACTCCCTTTATAGTTTACAGCATTAATTGAGGAAGATTAAGATTTTTCCTTCAGAAAATCAACCTATCGATATCAGTAGATATCGTTCTGAATATTCGGCTATTGTCTGAAAATTTTTGTAGTATCAGTGCATCCCTAGTGTGTATTGTTATTGTTTTAGTTAGTTTCGTAATTAACATTTTTGGTGTGTCCCAAGTGTGCCACACACGTCCTAAAAATTGAAGCCAAAACATTTTGATCGTTTCCCGGTTGGCCGGTACAGATCATAAACCCAACCCTTCCATGCAATCGAATGAGACGCAACTCAAACTATCTTTCTAAAAAAATGTTCTACAGTGGAAGGCGTCTAAGGTGTGAACGGGCCTTAACACTGACCTGAAACAACCTTTCTGTGAACCGGCCCCACACACTCTCACACGGGCACTGTGCCATCCTTAATGGTCAGTCCTAAAAATAAAAACCTGCAATCATTACAGTTAATGAGAATATGGAGAGATAATGAACGTCATTTTCATGAAAATAATACATAGGCTTCATTTGAAGCTTCAGAATATTGTTATTATTATTATTATTATTATTTTACTATTATGTAGAGATGTGACCATGAGATTTGACATCTCTGCCAAGTCATCTAGTTTGTTTTCCTCATGCTATACTTCTATGAATTAATTTCAAGTAAATGAGTCTTTCTGGTTTATCGCTCCGAGCATTCAAAATAAAACAAAAGCTTTATTGGGTCCTAATGCAAATGAAAATGCACAGGTGTGACTGGTTTTCTTGATAGGGAAGATGTTATTTCCGCAAGAACAAACAAAAAGCTGTCGCTACTTGTTGCTGAATGTTATTCATGAGACGTGTTGCAGTTGCAAAAAAAAAAAAAAAAAAAAAAATCTCCTGGGGAAATTAAAACTTTTAAATGATCTTTTTAAAATGGAGCGGAAAAAGAAGACAAGGCTTTAAAGATAGTTAATAATGGTTTGATCATTTTATAGCCTGGCTGGGGGATATTCTGTAATTAACAGGGGGAGAGAAAATGAAATCAGGTTGTCAGGGTTGCAGAAGTTAATAATGTAAAAGCGCAATTTTCACCGTTCATTAATCTGGAGAGCACATCGCTGGAGGTTATCTCCGGGATTTTTTATTTAAGTGTGGATAAGCTATTGTTTTGACACGCAGCATCTGAGTAAACAGGGCGTCGACTGAAAACAAACAAGAGCTTTTCTTAAAGGAATAGTTCAGCCGAAAATGAAAGTTGTGTCATTTGCTCACCCTCACTTACATCATGTTTGGTCACAAGACATGTGAGAACAACATTGTTCGGAGTCAGTGGTGTGTCCTGATGCATCATATTTGAATATACGCAAACTAGGGCTGCATGATATTGGGAAAAAACAACATTTTACTGCAACATATCATGCTATAAAAAGTAATGGGAAGAATTAATTATTCTAAAATGAGTGGGGTGTATTTGTTGAGGAGCGCATCTGCAAAGAGAATAAAATAATTCTGAAGACTTTTTTGAGTGTGAACCTTTAAAGTCAACATGAAATCAAAAATGGATTCTTGTTTTTATGTAATATCGCTGCTTATTTATCCATGCACATCATTAAATTTATGTACCCTTATCATCTCTGGTGTTGTGTTTACTGGAGCGAGGGTGAGACAATAACCTGTTACTCATACGAGATCCACCAATAGCAAATCCCGACCATCCAATCAATTCCCTACGGACAAAATCAAGTCCCGCTCTACATTTTTTTTCCCTTGTTTGAGAAGCCGTTTCATTTCTGATGCATGTCACAATAGGGAAGAAAAGACTATCGCAACTTCCATTTCATGTTGACTTTACGAATTGAACAATTTGGGAACAATTTGTGCTTGTGTACTCTTTGCAAAAACCTAATCAAACCATAAATTGAACTTTGATTAATTGAGTTTAAAAAAATGCATTAAGTCATATTGCGATATCAATTTTACTTCAATAGCCCATCATGAGAATAGAGGTTAGCTGTTTTTTTTTCTTCGTTTCGTTACTTTTGGTCTATTCTGAGCAAGAAAAATCAGAGAAAAGAGCCAGTTTTATCACTTCTGGAGCTTGACAGCTCAATTCACTGTCATTGTGTGGAAAAGAGCAGCATGAACATTCTTCAAAACATCTCCGTTTGTGTTCCACGGAAGAATGAATGAAACTCACATTTTCATTTTTGTGCTGAACTGTTCCTTCAACCTAAATTTGCTCAGACAAGACAATAAAGCCCCTTTATTATTTATTATGAAAAGCCGTTTCAAACATAAATATATAGTGCATAAACCCCAAAACTGGACGGAGCTATTGATCCTATGGGCACTGTGGGAAGCTCGGTTGCTGTTTTTTGATGTTGAACGCAGCAAAGAGAATAACCATGGAAACAAGGGGAGGGGGGGGTTCAAAGGGAGGTTTCTCCTTATGTAATATTCAGTAGCAACAATGCCACCAAGGAGGATATCAGGACAAAATTCGCAATACAAACCCAGCGTTCGTAATGCAATTAGCTACAGTGAGCTGAGCCCGTCTATAAACGGTGTATCTGGCTGTAACAGATCCTGAGAAAGGCAGTAAATACCTGCCTGTGCTGGCTGGTGAAAGAAAAACTACCACTTCCCTGGAAAGGCACAAATTCTACACAGCGAACAAATCAGTATCCTCAAGACTCAAGCCGTCCGCTTCCACTGGGTTTTACCACAACATGTTGCTGCGCCAAACTGCCCTGTTACCACGCGCATCGCCAGACAATAACATTTTCCATCAGACCAAATTGAGGAATTGAAGAGTGAATTTGTGGCCGAGCGCTCTCCATCGGAGCAGGGAACAGGCTGTCTGGATGCACGCCAGGCTGAAATGATCTTTAGTTTTATCAATTTCCCCATGTGGCAGACTCAAAACAAGCTAAACTAGCGCCTGGCCTCTCAGCTTGGGCTTGAAGAGAAATGCAGGAGTGATGGTGTTCTCCTGCGGCGTGAGCAATTTTGAAATGAATATCAAAGGCGTTAGACAGACAACAGACCATCTCCTTCCTGACGGAGATATTATGCAACGTGTGAATAATTCCTCAGCCATTTGATGTCTCTTTGATGGCCTTGTTATTCAAGTTATTGCATTTACGTATCATGCAGAGACAGGCATAAAAAAAAAATTGCGCAATCATATCTCAGAGGTAAAGAATTTAGGGTGTTATTGACGAGGCAAGAAAATAACTGTGTGATACAATAGAATGCACTGCAAAATATAAAGCCGTTTAAACATGCATTTGCGAATGCATCAGGCTCAGCATGTATCGGTGAAAAAGTGTGAACTAAAATCATTTTATTAAACAGTGTTTTTAATTTGTTTTCCACTTAAAGTATCCATTTACTTTAAGACTTGTTTTCATGAATTTGGTTTATTGTTCTTGACACATTGACACATATATATATATATATATATATATATATATATATATACATATATATACACATATATATTAAAATGCAGATAAAAATATTTAATTATCTTAACATGCCTTATCATCTCATTTTAATAGTGATTTTTCCTTTTTATGGGATTCTTGGATACTTTCACTTGAAAATAAGACCAAAATACTGATTATGAAAAAGATTTTTTTGGAGTAAGAGCAACAGATCAAAGGGTGTGTTGTCGAATCTCTTTGAACAAACAGCGTTCTTCATCTGCCATCACATCTAATCATTTTCTTTCGATACACTCTCTCAGGCTGTGATGGAGAATTAATTCTCTGTCTGCTTTTTATCTTCAGGGGACCCGCTGTGCGTCGAGTGTGTGAACATGTGTTTATTCGGCCTGAGTGACTGTTTTAACCTCATTCTTTCTCCCACTTTTTATTGAAATCGTCTAGTCAGGCATCTGTCACCAGACCTTCAAATCATCAACAAATGAGTTTTACCGACAAAGGAGATGATGATAAAAATTCATAAGGCTTTTTTAAAGCTTTAGTGTAGAAATTTTACTACTAACGTAAACAAATGTAGTTGAAAAAATAATGATGGTTTTCAAATAGTTTTTCCTGAACATTCCCCCCGTCTGCCGGTGGTCAGACAAACAGATGGTTTCCGGTTTTCGGGACAAACAGAGCATTTTGATGGTGCCACAATGTTACAATTGTGCCCCGCAGTTAACAGTAACATAAATAGCTGCAAAAAATAATAATTATACAGTCTTTCCAAGAATTGTTGCTTAATGAACAACATATATTTTGATACAAGGTTGCCATACATGCATATTGGAAACACATGGAATAATTAACCTGGCGTCAACAAGGGACTTTCATCAACAGATGGATAGTGATAAATAATAGTACAAATTGTACTATTGTAGTACAGTGTGTACTATTGATTATATTATATAGTACAAACTGTTAATTTATTAAAAAATAAAAGCGCTTATGCATAACATGCTCATGAAAAATATAAATGTGCATCAAAATTTCAGTTTTAAATTCATGCGGATGTATATTTTTCACTATTCTAAAAATATTTCCATGCAATCTCTCAGGTCATAAAAACAGCACACATGCATAGCAGTCAAATATTTTTAAATCTAAAAGTATTTCGTGTCAAAATACCCAATTACTCGTAGAACGGTTGGCAAACGTGCACATCTAAACAAACAAAACTTTCATATAAATAATTTTGCACAAAAAAAAAAGCCATTTTCTCCTATAACTAAAGTCCAAATGTAAAAGTTGGCCATCAAAATAAAACAAAACTGTACCTTAAACTCATCTCCAGCATGTAAGAATATTCCTGTGTTCATAAGCGACGAGAGAGAGAATTAAAGGGACAGTCAGACAGACAGACAGTGAGAGAGAGAGAAAGAGAGAGAGAGAGAGAGAGTATAAGAAGGAGGAGAGCGATAGAAGTGCATGTGGGATGAAGGGAAGAGTGAAACAGACGGAGCTCAAGAGAACAGTGAGGGTTCGAGAGACACAGACAGAAGGACAGAAGGGAAGATGAACCGAGGGAGGGAGGAAGAGGAGGAGGAGGAGGGTGTTTAATGGGTGTGTGTGAGGCAGGATATGCGCGTGCACACACCATCGGTCCCTATTGTAAATGCGGGACGTTGTCTGTCTGTGTGCGTGCGTGGCCAGAAAGAGCGAGAGGTGTGTTCACATATTAACTGAAAGCAAACAAGCGAATGTTGTAAAGTATAAACTCATTCCGTTGTTGAGAGGGCGCGAGCATCATCACGGGAAAGAGAAAAGAGGAAAAGACCGAAAGCAACAGGTTGATAAGCAGTCTCCCTAGAAACAGCGGGAGTGCGCACGGGGAACAGATGTCGTATGGTTTCGTATTCGCTCTCTGGCTGACACACACCGTACGACACGAACCACAACAACACGCCGTTATGATCGACGCGACTGTCTGCGTCGTTTGTCAGCTTGGAGTTGACTCTCCCGCAACAGACGGTGGCTGAATAGCATCATAATCTTACCATTTCTGCCATTATCTGCCATTTTTTTAACCCAAAAGTAAGCCTGCATGCGCGATACCCATTATAAGACCCTGGAAAAAAGTGCAGTAAACCGTAAAATCAGCTTGTTTATGATTGCGATAACAAAATAGTATGCAAAATAAAAATATATAACCAATAATAAGCATAACTTACGGTGGCCGAGAGAGCTCAAAGCGCTGCAAATAAGAAAACACATGCAAATAAAAAAAAGCACATGCAAATCAGTTTGACAACACATGCAAACACAAAAACACGCTGCATATACAAAAACACGCTGCATATACAAAAACACGCTGCAAATAGCACAAACCACAACGGAAATGTTTCAAGGGGACCCCAAAAAGTGACGGACCCTACTTGACAACAGCACAAACTAAAAAATATTAAATATATTATGTAGGCATTAACTCCATGTGATGTGTTTCACTAACAGAAAAGTGTTTTAATATGTGGCATTGTTTTTAACTCATTCAACTTTAAGAGATGATCATTTAATAAAAATATTCATTCATCATCTGTAGTGTACTAATGTGACGCCATCGTAACGGCCGCCTGAGGCGCTCGACGACCACGTCATCTGTGAGCGTGAGCTTCTAGCAAACTGAAAAACACTATTAAAAATAATAAATACATGAAATAATGTACAGTTGTTTATTTTTGTTTGCAGTTTTTATAGTATTTAATGATTGTGAACACATTGTGCACTCAAATGCCGTACACTATATAGGGATTAGTGAATAAGTGAAGGGTGAGTTGAACTGGTTTTGGACGCACGTCCTAGTAGGGTCCGTCACTTTTTGGGGTCCCCCTTGAAACATTTCCGGTGTGGTTTGTGCTATTTGCAGCGCTTTTCGTAAATGCAGCGCGTTTTTGTGTTTGCATGTGTTGTGAGGATTTGCAGCACATGTGTTGTCAAACTGATGATCACGTTTTTTTTTATTTGCATGTGTTTTTTTTATTTTTTTATTTGCATGTGTTTTCTTATTTGCAGTGCTTTGAGCTCTCTCGGCCACCGTAATAACTATTATCATAGATAAAATAATAAAGCATAAATAAACAGCTTTTGTACAGGTAAAATAACCGGAAGCGGCTGACAACGGAAGCCTTGCGCGGTCAAATAAAAAAATGGCGCCTTTGGTCATACAATGAATAAATAAAGTGGACATCAATGAAATAGTAAGGGGTTACTCCAAGAGAATGTGTTTAAAACTGCGGGCAATGGAATGAAAACATGGAATGCTTTTATTCTAGTGTCTGTGTGCATCAGTTGTACACTCGTTATAGAGGTGTGTTATGGGATTGAATGAGTGCACTTGACAATGTCCACTATGGTTTCGGACACCACTTCAAATGCCCGTCCCCTCACACAATATGAGGGAAAACAGGTGATTTCTGGAAGGTCTAGACCAGTCATTCCCAAACTGTGGTCCGCGGACAACTAGTGGTCCGTGAGGGTACTGCAGGTGGTCCGTGGAAAGGCAAAATAAAATAATATTTTACCTTAATTTTACCAGGAAATTCCCATAAAAAAAAAATTAAAAGAATATGTAGGCCTATATTAGTAATAATATAATATAATATAATATAATAGTGCTTGTAAGCCTATTTAGAGGTGCGGATTAATTCAGGTAAGTCTGTGTGTAGACATTTTATTATGTGTGTTATGAGGTGGTCCGCAAAATTTTTTGATTACAAATAGTGGTCCACACACACACACAAAGTTTGAAAAACCCTGGTCTAGACTAGAGACACGTTAATAAAAAATCTGCTTTTAACTTAAGCGCCATGTTTTTGGAATGCAGTGTCATGTGCGAGACGCTGAAAAAGAGCACAACGGTCTAACACGTACGTTTAGTGCATGTTTACTTTAGTAAATTACAAAACATGACTTGAAATCCAGAATCTACAACAGTAGATCCTTTTCTATTATTATTATTATTATTATTATTAATCAACCTTTTTGAAAAAACCCAAACCATGTCCACATTATATGACGCATTACAGACTATATCTTTGATTACAATTGAAGCATTTACAATGTTGTGAATTGGTTATTTTGGAATTGCAAGTTTCCAAGTAGTTTGGCATGACCATTGCGTTGTAAAAGTCAGTGTCACTGATTAAAATGTGAGCGTCATTAGAGTGTAATAATGGAAATGTTCTAGTTTCTTGCATCACCACTTGCAATCTTTTTCAATTTAACAAGTGTTCCCGTTTCACACACTCCATTGTCATGAAAATCATTAAATATACTATAAACACTGTAATCAACCGCGTTAATTATAACGTTAGCTTGTCGCATCGCTATTGGTGTTGTTGGGGTGTGAGATGAAGGACAGGGAGGGTTGTGTGTGTGTGTGTGTTCTAGCTTCATTGTCTATGATATCTATTATTGAGATGGGCCCCCTCGTCAGTAACCGGATACGACTGGACAAACACAGCTAACAGAACATTCCAATTAACTAGCGCTGCTGAAAGAGCCGCCGACTTACTCTGTGTGACACTAAACGCAAACAACAGATAATATAGAACAAATGGAAAGTTAGATGAAAGGAAACTAGGGTTGTATAAAATTAACAAGTCTAACAAAACATACAGTACCACGGCGTACATGGTAAATTTTTTGCAAGGGTTGGGAAACTGGCAGCAATTTTACTTCGATTAAAACGGGGGGGAAAAAAACAGCAGTGATACTTCAGCGTGTCTGCATTTGCCGCAACATGTTGGGTCTGACAAATCTAGTGTTGAGAATGTGAAAATTGTCTGAGATTATTTTCAAAACAAGCAGGCAGATGCAGAATTATAATTCAATTAATAGTTTCTTTGTCTATGAAATGCATAAAGACAGCTGGACAACCCCCCCCCCCCCCCAAAAAAAAAGAAATCAAGTTGACACAGGCATCGTACGCTCTGCATTTCAAGGACGCAGGTGAGCACTGCTTGTTTTGGTGCACTCCTACACAACAAACCTCCCCAAATCTGCCCGCCGCTGCCCTCAGGGGGGCAGTGAAAGACCTCCAGGGGGGAGGAAAGGAAGGAAGGAAGGGTCTGGGCTCCTCCAATTCACTATCACAGGCTGAAACTCAAAAAAAAAGAGTCCTCAAGCTACAGGATAGTTCAGGGATTGATATCTAGTCTACATTCACACCTCAGAAGCTGACAGAACTGAGAGAACAGGAAAGTTAATCAACACCAGATAATGAGTATTAACTTCCTGCTATGCGTTCTTGATATTTTTGTAGCTTGCACCGAAAGCGGAAAAAGCGTTTGCTACAGAACCTGTCTAAAACATATCTCTGTGATATTATTTTTATGACCACCGTGGAATAAATTTCTTTCCAATGTTTCACAGGAAAGGCTCGCCGTTTTATTTAAACAACCAATAGCTTACATCAGAGCCATGAAACATGATTTACTACTTTCTATTGTTGATCATATGAAGGTGGTGTAAAGGGGAGGAGCATGCTAGTTCCAGAGAGCATTTGATTGGACAACAATTTGTATATACGCCTCTGTGTGCAAGATCGATATTTTCTCCAATATAGATGCATATATATGCTAAAAGTTGTTTTTGATAACTTTTTTAATGAGTAGACTCGCATAGCTAAGAAGATTAAAACTTACTTGAACCAACAAAACCACAATAATCCTGATATTAAAGGGTCTTTAAAAGTGAGCATTAAAATTAAAAGTTTTACAGTAAATATTATTGAATCCACCCCCCCATTTTCATTACCAAAATCTAAGAAAAACCCTGCCTTGTCATTACCATAATGCAAATAAGCAGTAAAAAAATAGCAGTATTTGTTGTATTTCCTTTAGTTTATTCTTATTTGAATGAGAAATAGAAAAATATTGCAAGCACTGAGAATCTAATGAGAATATTGATTGAAAATAACATGAATTAATGAGAATCTCTTAGTAAAATATGCCTTAATTGTCATAAAAAATAAATGTCATGTGCTTCCTTCTCTTTGTACAAAATATTAAACAAAGATGTAAACAAGAAATCACTACGTCAACTACGTATGACAGCGGTTGAACAAAGTCGTTATTTTTGCATTCACTTCATAACACTGACTATTTTAACTACCTTTCTGGACCTCAAAAAGTGCACTGACAATATTTGGTTCAGACATAAAATCTCGGATTTCATCAAAAATATCTTCAATTGTGTGGAATGACATGAGGGTGAGTAATTAATAACAGAAATTTCATTTTGGGTGAACTAAGCCTTTAAAAGGGTGAGCTGTGACCAAAAAGGAGTCAAACTGACACTCCAATTTTTCGTACTCAAATAAAACCATGGTCTCCCTATCAAAAACTAAACAACAGAATGAATAACAGCAAGACAAAAAAGAAAGAGGAACAGCAAACTCATGTTACTGTGGGGAGGGCCAGACCGGTGTCCATTTCCCTTTAATATTGTAGGGAGGTAATAAAGAGGAGAGAACTGAAACCAGCCCAGCTGACAGTCAGGGCAGATAGGAGTGGTCATATGATCCCATCAAACCGAGCATGCCTTTTACCTGAGCTGCAGCGTCTGTGCATGGGGGAGAACACAGAAACCAGAACAGTGAGACGTTCTGTCAGCCCTGCTTTAAAAACTGACCCTGACGCTGGAGCATGTCAACATGAATTCACTGCAACTACACAACCAACGCTCAGAAACATATGCAACGAACAGACATGAAAGAACGTGTCTATATGAAAGAATATGTCTCAATCTGTCTTTTTATGGATTATCAAAGCATGTTAAGAGACTCGCGTGTTGTGTAGCTGAAAAGTTGAACTGAAAGTGGCATTTCCTCTAATACTACTGAACTAACAATGATTAAAATGCACAAAAAAATGCCTCATATTGGTCCAAACCGATACGACACTTTTTTTTTTTGTTTTAACTGTTCAATGAATGTCAATGTGGTCCAAAGCAACATTGTACCCCAGTGAGTTTCATTGTATGGAAAAAAAAAAAAAATCTTTTGGGAACAACTTGAGGGCGAGTAAAAGATAACAGTTCTCACATTTGGGTTGATCTATCCTTTTAAGGTATGGAATATAATAGAGACTTTGGGGGTGTGTTTTGACTTCGGCCAGTAAGCAAACACTTTGCAACCTTCTCACAACATCCTAGAAACCATCAAGATCTCACACAGAATGTGTTTGTGAAATTAAAAACACGAGATGCAGGGCAGCGGAATGGAAAAAAAAAGTTGAAAAAGTTGGACTTATTCGAACACGATCGCCACATTTTTAGAACGAGTGTGAAGCTGCAAAAGACGAGACACAAGCACAGCGGTTGTTTACATATGAAAACGACGAAAAGCAGTGCAGCGGAATGGAAAACACTTTCTGTGAGAACAGACACTAGACATGCTAAATCAGCTCAGAACATCTTAGTTACACATTGTAAACAACCAGAACATCCTACACCGTAAAACTATAGTATGTTTTACAAGAAAATACCATATCAGTCTTTCTTCTTTCAAATATTACTTGCAGTTATTTGCAAAATGAGTGAAAATTGTTAAGCCAGGATTGTGAAGTTAATTTTTGCATGCTGTATGTCAACATCTAACAAGTAAACTAAACCTAAGTCCCTATAGTAAATGTTTTGGTTCGGTAAATCTGAACATCAACGAAGCAAATATTTCAAAACATTTCAACATTACACTTGAATCAAATCAGTGAAAGTCAAGGAATTTGATCCAGCAAAGACAGCTTCCCTCACAGGCCGGGAGAGAAACACGGGGCGAAGCAACGTGGGGGCCAGGTCCATCCGGGCCACGGCATAGTTTTCATTCCTCGCAGATGAGAAGTGAGGTGAGGAAGAAGAGGGAGATCTTTGGGAGAAACAAAGGAGTACAGTGGAACAATAGCCCTCTCTGCCCGTCTCCCAGGCTTGCTAGCCAAAACACAGGCCGCCAGCGGAGACGAAAATGCCAACAGAGCGCTAACAATGCTCAGCAGTGAAAATACTGAAGGCTCTACGGTAACACAGAGCAACATGAGGGACAGATACACGAAACAGGCTGTCTGTGGCATCCGATGTCAATGGAGACACTTAAAGCCCAAAGTTTTGATGCGTAGCAAAGGGTTGGGGAGTAACGAAATACAAGTAACTTAGTTACGTATTTAAAATACAAAATTTGAGTAACTGTATTTAATTAGAGTTACATTTTAAATGGGTGGTAATCAGATTACAGTTACATCTGAAAAGTGTTTTAGATTACCAAAGTGATTACTTTGAGTTTTAATGTCATTTAAACAGCGATTGGTGATTCTCTGACTCTGACCGTCTGAAAAAGAGGAGTTAAGTTTCATGTTTTCCACTGTTTTCATGTTTTGTGAGTCATTTTATAATTCACTCGACACTGCAACTTTTTCTCACAATTTGTTTTTTTTCCCTCACAATTGTGAGTTTGTGTTTCACAATTCTGACTTCTTTTTCTCAGAATTGCGAGATTTAAACTCACAATTGCAAGTTATAAAGTCAGAATTGGGAGATTTAAACTTGTAATACTGACTTTTTTTCTTGCAATTGTGAATTTAGTATGTGAGTTTATATCTCATAATTCTGACTTTTCTCAATATTGCGAGTTTATATCTCATAATTCTGAATTTTCTCAATATTGTGAGTTTATATCTCATAATTCTGACTTTTCTCAATATTGTGAGTTTATATCTCATAATTCTGACTTTTCTCAATATTGTGAGTTTATATCTCATAATTCTGACTTTTCTCAATATTGTGAGTTTATATCTCATAATTCTGACTTTTCTCAATATTGCGAGTTTATATCTCATAATTCTGACTTTATAACTCACAATTGCAACTTTATATCACGCAATTCTGAGGGAAAAAGTCAGAATTGTGAGATAAAAACTTGCAATGACCTTTTTTGTGTTTGTTTCACACTTATTAGTATTCCAAAGTATTCTAAAGTATTTAGATTAAGTTACTAAACTTGAGTAATGTAACGAAATACGTTACAAATGACTTTTTAAAGCATGTATTTTGTAATCTGTAGTGAAATACATTTTAAAAGTAACCCACCCAACCCTGTGTGTACAACGGCCCTGAAATGCTCACTGCGAAGTTCTTAAAGGCCTTAAATCTCACCATCAGCACAGTATGCTCAGCCAGAATTTGCTTACAGCGCATACTCTCTACACATATATTGTGCCCTGATATATATTTTTTTTCCTTATTTGTTTGTCCACAAGGTGGCAACACTGGCTGCACGGTTGTTTCAGTCGAAAAAAAGAGACAGAACAACAACTACTACTGGACGTACAACAACAAAGGCAAAGTTTCGAACATGAACCAAAACAAACGCTTTGGAGAAGGATATGCTCCTTTGTTTACGCATTCCGTACACTAACAGCACAGTACATCACAACTCCATATTGCCACCTAGTGGACTCTTCTGTCTCGACAGCGCACCTTGTGCATGCTAAACGTGCACCTTCCACGCCGTCACAAAAATTGGATGGCCGAATTATACTTTGTGCTTTTTTAACCGTGTTGACGAGCACTTGTGTGAGGCAGCTAAAAGATACACGCAACTCCAGTTTAAATGCACACAAAGACATTTTAAAGGTGTGTAAATTTTAGCGCCATCTAGGTGAGGTTGCGAACTGCTCATCCCCCTTTCGAAGCACATAGAGAAGCTACGGTGGCCGACACAGGACAAAGACGTCATTGTCTGAGACAGAAGAGAGTAGCCAGCCAAGCAATGAGGTTTCTTTTTACCTCGAACAAAGAATGGTCGCTGCTTCTAATAAACCAGATGACTACGACTACAACTACTTCTTTGTGCGTATTCAACGTAGTGTCGAGGCAAGCTGCCTCTAAAAACACCAACGAACGCACTCGGTAGAGCAGTTTGTCCGTTTAGGGCTACTGTAGAAACATGCAAAATGTCGACTTAACATGTAAGAGGTCCTGCAGTGTATGTAGAAAGAAATGGCTCATTCTAAGATAATTAAAACTTAACACTTCATTATGTAAGGTCAGTGAAAACACAGTTATCTATATCATATTGCATTTCTGTCACTCCTATAATTTACACTCTGCAGCTTTGCGGTTTGTTCGTCTGTCACTTTAAATGCTCATGCATTCCACTAATGGATTCTGATTGGCCGTCAAATGTTTTCATCGTTCAACAGCTGGAAAAAAACAATAATTCTGAAATAATTCCAACTATATCATTCCTCTGTGTCATTATCGTTGTTGTTGTTGTGTTATTGACTTCCCTATTCTCATAGGATTAGAATGATTATTAAAACTTTATTGTTATGGTCCTTGTCCTTGGTATGAACGGCAATTTATTCATACTTGCGATGTACAAACACACTAATAGTTTTTCCTGGCAATTGATAAAACCATTGATGGATGGGTCTTATATAGAAACCAGAATATAAAAGAGACTTAAGGATGTGTTTGACATTTTGGCTCAGGAGCAAACTACCGCCAATGACCTAGAAATTACCCAGAACTCCCAAGCATTACATAGCAACAAACTTAAAAGCCTTCAGAACAGGTTAGAAGCCATATAGCAAGACCTCGGCAACACCTTTGCATTGGATGTATTGGATGGCTACAAAACTCACATTTTCTCCAGAAAATGTACAAATCTAGTTAGTTTTGAAATACTTCCTCAACTGGGCCAACAGAAAGTCTGTGCACTGATAACTGCTGACTAGGAAGAATGACATCTGCTGAAATAGCAAAAAATGCAGGAACATTTACTCAACAGGATCAATGTTGAAGTGGCAGTGAGAAATTTTTCATAATACCTCCAAGGTCTGACTGTGCAGGTATTACAAAATATACAAATACAGACGAGATGAGAATCGATTTTATAGTTTTAAAAACTATTTGTGGGAACTCTGATGGAGAATGAAGTGTAAACGAAATAACAGGATTTTCTAGTCATATGATTGTGGCATTCTTCACAGAATTAACTCAACAAAAAAAAAAATGAAACAGTCACGAGAAAATAGGTGACGGAGGGGGGAGAGGTCTTTTGGCAGTTAGGAGAAGTAACTAGATTTTTACGTTTTCTGAAGAAAGTGATAGAGTTATGTTTGATGAGGCCACAGTGCTTCAATGCAATTTTATGTTTTTTGCTGCATTGCTTCTGCTTTGGATTTGGTAGATAAATTCTACCAAATTAATTCAAATATTAATAAGCGGTGGGCAAAAATAGTAACTATAATATTAAAACAATTCTGGCAAGCTTTAACGGCATTGCATTTGTAATTTTTTGAATGCATTTTATAGGTTGGAATCCCTTTTTGTGTTTGTGTTTAAAAATCTTACAGGCGTCTTCCAGGTCCCCTCACTCAAGAAGACACCCAATAATGTTGCTGTGTCAATTGCTTTGCTGTTTTGCCAGAGAAAAATCTATGGTGTCAGCAAAGTGTTTTTGGAAGGATATTTGAAAGACTTCCAGTGACAGCATCTCTGGGTTTATGGCGTGTACTCTTGGCAAAAAAAGAGGAAAAAAAGGGAAAAGGGGCAGTAGCTCTTGAGTGATGCCAAAAATGGAGAAAAACTAAGCATTTGGGATTTTCCCACCATCATTCAAGGGAGCTGAGCATTTGGAAAAAATGAGAGCACTATCCTCTGCCATTGAATTTTTTCAATAAGCTGAGTCATGTTTTGACAATGCATGCTTTTTTTCATACTACATGCTCATGAATTATGAGATATTGACATAATAATAGAAAACATGGCTATAAGTAAGTTTTCCAAGTCTAAAACATCAGCTGAATCAGTGAATTGGGCGAACCTGATGGAGGCTTCAGACATGATGCTCTGGTTAACCAAATGGCATCTGTTCTGCCTGAGTTTGGCAGATTCGTAGGGATTTGCGCTGGGTTAGACGGGGGTGTGTCTGGCGTGGCCAACCCCTCTAAATCTAGTCCCTGTAATTTACTCTGGGCTGTGTTTTGCCACATACTTCACTCCTGACGCATTCCCAAACATCCCTCCAGTTAGTTAAAAGAAATGACTTTTACTATATATGGAATCACATACTTCCAAAGTATCATATTATGCATATTATGTGTGCAGTGTGTACGATGTGTAGGATTAGTCAATTTTCTGAAAGCATGGAATACTTATTATATTTGCTAAAATGTGCAATTACAATGCAATGCATGTGATCTTCCATTTCCAGAGTGACGAACAGGGCTGGGTGGGTTACTTTTAAAATGTATTTCACTACAGATTACAAAATACATGCTTTAAAAAGTCATTTGTAACGTATTTCGTTACATTACTCAAGTTTAGTAACTTAATCGAAATACTTTAGAATAAGTGTGAAACAAACACAAAAAAGGTCATTGTGAGTTTTTATCTCACAATTCTGACTTTTTCCCTCAGAATTATGAGATATAAACTCGCAATATTGAGAAAAGTCACAATTATGAGATATAAACTCACAATATTGAGAAAAGTCAGAATTATGAGATATAAACTCACAATATTGAGAAAAGTCAGAATTATGAGATATAAACTCACAATATTGAGAAAAGTCAGAATTATGAGATATAAACTCGCAATATTGAGAAAAGTCAGAATTATGAGATATAAACTGACAATATTGAGAAAAGTCAGAATTATGAGATATAAACTCGCAATATTGAGAAAAGTCAGAATTATGAGATATAAACTCACATACTAAATTCACAATTGCAAGAAAAAAGTCAGTATTGCAAGTTTATATCTCCCAATTCTGACTTTATAACGTGAGTTTAAATCTCGCAATTCTGAGAAAAAGAAGTCAGAATTGTGAAACACAAACTCACAATTGTGAGGGAAAAAACAAATAGTGAGAAAAAGTTGCAGTGACGAGTGAATTATAAAATGACTCACAAAACATGAAAACAGTGGAAAACATGAAACTGAACTCCTCTTTTTCAGACTGTCAGAGTCAGAGAATCACCAATCGCTGTTTAAATGACATTAAAACTCAAAGTAATCACTTTGGTAATCTAAAACACTTTTCAGATGTAACTGTAATCTGATTACCACCCATTTAAAATGTAACTGTGATGAAATACAGTGACTCAAATTTTGCATTTTAAATACGTCACTAATTACTTGTATTTCGTTACTCCCCAACCCTGGTGACGAATTAAACCAGCAATAAAATCAACCACAATTTTTTAAAATCTCTTCGTCTCATCATTATTTGATCAGACTGGCAAAAGTTGAAATGTACAATTAGGGAAATTTTTTACAATTAGTGGAAGGTCAAAAGCATTCACGATGAATCACGAGTAGCACTTCTCAGATGACGTGTTTTGACCACATCAGCATCAGTTTGGTGAACACATTCAAACCTTTATTTGATTAGCCTGCCAAAATCATCTATGAACAACAATATGGGTGAGATTGAATTATAATTTTGACGTTTGATTAGCACCCACTGCTGATTTTGAACATGTCAGCATCTGTTTCAAACACAAAATCAAACTCAGAAATTTGATTGACTTGCCATAATTACTTTTTTAAAGGGCCACCATGTAATTTATTTGTAGAAAATTAACTAAATTTACATCAATCCTTTCAAAATGTGTTTTTGTCTTGTCCTGATTCACTATGGTAAGCCTTTTATAGGTGTTTACATTTTAGATCTGTTGGGATGGTTTTCACAGGAAATTGTATACGCAAGACACGCGCCCGTGCATGTCTCATCATATCCGTAAACAGACAAACTTGCTCCGGCTTACGGTGTGGGACTGGCACAGTTGTCACAATGAGCGAGAAAAGTTGACACGGAGCAAATAAATCTCCAACCTCCGAGGAACAGATCAATTCTGATATGTAGGTCTCTAACAAAGTTCATTGTAAAGCATTACCGCGATGCAGAAAAAACGAACGGAATCGCAGAATCCATTCATTAAAATGTCATTTGTCAAATTTAGGATGAATGAATCAAAAGTAGATGGGTACACTTAAATCAAATCACGATATGGACTAGTGCCCGTTACTATTAAACTGCAAGAGGACTGTTTGAAAATGAATCCTGCATGTTCTGCGTGTCTCTGTGTGAATGAATGGCGTAGACACGCGAATACGTTTACTACACATACTGAAGCACGCATGACGCTATAAACGGAAACTTCGCAAACCTTCTTCGCAAACCTTTAAAATTAAAGTCTGGTTTAACTTGTGACAGAAATATAGCCCTAGTACTATGCACTATTAACCCTTGTGCAATGTTCAAATTCACGACCCTTTCGTTATGATTTTAACTGCTTTAAAAATGTATCAGATAAATATTTTTTTCAATTTTTTTTTGCTTAAATCTATTAATCAACCTCAGTCCTGATCAAAACTACTAAATTTAAAAAAAAAAAAAATCAGGATTTTAACTCTTTAAAACGTTAAAATCTGATGCTGCACAAAAACTAACAACGCATCAAAGCCGATGTTGTTTCTAATCTTTGACACGTTTTTTCCCAAACCAGTGACATCATTTATGAATTTGGCAATTAAAGAGTTAAAATCCTGATTTTTTTTTTTTTTATTTAGTACTTTTGATCAGGACTGAGGATGATTAATAGATTTAAGGAAAACAATGTGAAAAAAATATTTATCTGATACGTTTTTAAAGCAGTTAAAATCATAACGAAAGGGTCGTGAATTTGCCCACAGAGTATTGTTGAGTTTTTGAACATTTTCAAAGCATTTTCCCAAAATATGTGTCAAAATAAGATTTGTCACCAAAAATCATTCCATTTGCTGAAACACGGAGAAAGTTATGGCCAAATTAAGACTCAAAAATGGATGAAAACATCCCGAACAGCACATAAGGGCTATTCTATTACTATTTTACAGTCTAGTGTATGTCTTAATGTAATACTACTACTACTAATAATAATAATAATACAATAATTAAGACTTTATTTTTAATAATAAAAATCTATTTTTAATAATAATCACTATTTTTCAACCGTGTTTTCGTTTTAACAGTAAACCTGTTGTGCGGCGGCACTTTGTTTGGCAAAAAAATTAAAAGGTTTTATTTTAAAATAATCAATATATTATGTCTTCATTTGATTACCAAAGCAATCTAAATACACAAGAATTTATGAAAAAAAAAATAGGACCCTATTATTGTAATCAAATTAATAAATTAAGTTTCTTTTTATTCATTCAATTAATTAGACATGTTTTTGATTAAACCAAAAAATGAACAGAAAACAGAATTTGGTAAAGAAAAATCTAATAAAAAATGAAGGGTCATTTGGTTATGGTTGTTGTGCTGGAGTTTATTTTCAAGGAAGTATCGCGTCTATTAACGGGTAAAGCTAAAGTAACGTCAGCTTAAGATCCTTTCCATCTAAACTGGTGAATGTTTTATGAGCAGTAGGCGATAATCTCTCCTTTTTTAGTAATGAGAAAGAACCATATTCTTCCGCACAGACATGTACTCGCGTTTCATAAATGCGGCCTATTGCCAAAATGATACAGGCAGGCGATGATTACGTTTTCACCACCAGTGGGAGAATGCCATTCATCTCATAGTGCAGCACAGACGGAAATAAAAGCTAGTCTCTCTCTACGCACTGTTAAATAAACGCACTTCAAAGGGAAAGCCGTGTAATTTGGATTGGAGAGAGGTGTTAAATGCCTTAAACCTCAAGACTAGGTGAAAATGCAGAACTTTCATAAGTGTTCCAACATTAACACTGAATGAAAACAGCCGACGGTTTTCAACGCTCGGCTCATAATATATTAAACAGCCCTGCTAACCCAACACACTCGTCCACATACATCAGCTGTTTGAATATTGTAAAGTGTTTCACCTCTCAGCTTAATCTGCCCAAAACATAGTCACATGACTGTCGTTTAGTTTCCTAAACAAAAATGCACTTAAATGGGCAGGACTATCATTGGGATACCGCACCGCCCGGCGGCGGGGGGGGGGGGGGGGGGGGCTCTGTGAGGGTGTGCGTGTAACAGGAAGATGATGAATGGCAGGAAGCTGGACGTCAACAACATCTTTTGCCGTAATCCTCTGGATGGATGGAAAGCAAGTCATTCCATTACAAAGACACCTCAACTGAGCAGAAGCTTGAGGACGAGTCCACCGGCAATCACAAAATGCAACTCTCTCAAAGTAAAATGTTAAAGGGATAGTTCACATTTACTTACTTATGTCATTCCAAACCCTGTGCAACACAAATGAAGATGTTTTGAGGAAAGTTCTTGCAGCTCTTTTCCATACAAGCAAAGCATGTAGTGACTAGAAGCTGTAAAAAAGGATAAAAATAATAGATTTTTTTTTAAAAGTAACAGTTCAAAAGATGAGACGTGCTTGTTGAAAACGAAGATGTCACGCCAGCACATTTAAGTTCATGCAAAAACCAATGAGGTTTGTTGTGGCGCATCAATCATATGGTTGATTTTCCGTTTTCCATACTTGATGTGTGTGTTGATCAATGTTATATATGTAAATAAAAGCTTAAATTAGTAATTAATAATTAGCCCAACATAAAGTGATCATGTCTTTTCAGAAGACTTGGATTGAACTGCTGGATTGTCTTCTTGAACATTTGGAAGCGTGAAATTATCAGTTTTGTGGACTTTCAATGGAGGGACACAAACATCTCAGGTTTCATTAAAAAAATTCAGTTATGAATTTGAATGAAAATCTTAAGGGTTTGGAAAGACATGAGGGTGAGAAACTGATGACAGACAGACAAATCAAGGTTTGACGTCACCAAAAGCACATTTCATGTAACCGAACGCATCGCAACAACTTTCAAAACGTGTATGAGGAAAAGAGATTTTAGCACTACAGAGATTTTTAAACATTTTTAATAACTTTTACACTTTTTTCTTTTGCCTATCAGAGCCATCATATCCTTCCTAAGACTTATATAGTGAAATATAGTGGAATATAGCAAACGTTTTTGGAGTTTGATCGTAAGGTTTTCCTGTAGGGCAAAGAGAGTCATTCTGTAATTAAGGGACATTTCAAGTCCATTGATGACAATTATATTTCTTCCAACATTTTCTTCAGAAATATCATATTTTATCCATTAAGAGAATGCCTACTATAATCTCACACCAATATTTTATGCACCCTGTTTGCCTTTATGTCCCTTAAATTAGTTTTTGCAGTGTCTCCATTTTGAAATGAGTGGGAGTTCAACATAATGTATATTTTAAACACATTATGGTAAATTTTTTCAATATTTTACCTCCAATGACCTGTTATTAGTATATTAGTAACTGTTACTGTCACTGTCAACTATGTTTGGACATTTTAAAATCTAGACTGCTGCTTTTTACATTATTTCAGGGTTTGCTTCCACTTGGATTGGTGTTTTGCATGATATTCTTAAAACTATAACAATTATCTTTAAGGCAGATTAATGATAAAAAAAAAAAATGTTATATTTGCAAAAAAAAAATTAAATTCTTAGAAGTCTTTTAAAATAATCACTGTTCATGTAGACCAAAAAAACTCTTTTTTGTTATATCAAAATGGTGGCACTGATAATATAGGTAAAATAAAAACCAATAGTTGTTTTGAGAAAGCATGTTTGTTTTAAACTTGCTGATAAATGTACCCTAAATTATAGAATAACTCAGGAGCATGCTTTAAAATATATTCTTTTATATTCCTCAGAAAAAAGAACGTCATACAGGTTCATATTAATATTACATATTTCATATTACATATTAAGCAAACCTATTAAGAAGCGCCTGTTGACCGATTTGTGAACGTACTGAAGCGCGGGAGCTGGTTTTGCACGCTGTCATTGTCCATGGAAACAAAATAAGGAACTCTCTGACGAAAACCATTGTTGCTTGTCTCCACGTTATTTTTTTCTCCATCAATTATTGTAATATGTAATCAACTATGTGAGACCAAAGACAAACTTTGGAATGAACAAAAAAGTACTTTCACTGCACATCAACTGAATAGTAATAGGTGAAAGGGTCAAGCTCAGCTGATGTAACTGTGTTACAATGTTCGCACCCAATTTACTTCCCTAATGTGACGTACTTCCAAGCAAAACAGGATATTAAAAGGGAATGAAGTCAGATTTAGCGCAGCACTTTATGACTGGATGGTTAAAAGTGGCATTTACAATTTTTAAACAACATAATGCCTTGATGATGTTTTAGACTTATTAACAAGTGATGAAAGATTAAGGTTAAATGGTTTCTTCGGCACAAAAAGATGCACAAAAAGAACAAAAATGATTTTGATGTCATGTTGACAATGATATGACGTTTGAGATCAGCAAATAACATGACAATACAATTTTCAAGAATGACTCACATTGTACATTCGCTCTCCATACCCTGCCGTGTGCAGCAGGAAGTGCACTATGACAATAAGGAAGTACAGTACATCAAAATGGCCAGATCAACAGCACCATTAACCAGATTTGAGACAATCTGAGTGACGTTTGTGTTTGCAGTGCAAACTCGCAATCACAAAAACCAACAGCAATAGCGATGCTTGCCTTAGCAGCCACTACTAAGTACAGTATTAGGAAGCTTTGAAAACATAATGCTTCTAGTGTTTGTGTCAAGTACAAAAGGAAACCCACCAGGCCTCATGCAAATCATTCCCAAGCTCTTTTGCCAAGATTACGGAGGCTCTTATTAAACAGTTCCTTTAGCTAAACATAAAAGATACTCAAACTGAGCTCAAAAGGATGTGATCGAGTGCTGACGATTAGAAAGTACAGCTGGAAATGATTGATGATAACAGCTAATAAGTGACATACGCTCTCTCTCAGATTAAACATTGTCTTTTATAGGAAAGAAGTGGTGTAGTGTGTGTGGAAATGAGGCTAGTGTCCATATGGCAGACACGTGAGTGGGCGAAACATGTCGCTTTCCTACTGAAATATAGACAACGTGGGTATATTTGAAAATCTGCACAGCATCTGAATCTGAACAGGTTGTAGGCGCTGAACATCTTTTCTATTTTAATTTATGAAAATGTAAACGTATTTACTATAGACTCTGGGAGGCACTTGTCAATAACAGCGTTCAACATTTACAATAGATTTTATAAAGCCTAAACTAACCATTCCTTTCCAGCTGTGTGAAGGTTGGTTGTCTCAATGCCAGACTGATGGGTAACTGTGCCAAGAAAATGGCAAACATGGTAAAAAACAAACAAAAAAACATGCATGACGTTTCCTGTGACATTACAAAAGAGTCAACGATGTGTCCAAGATAAAGAAACGGAGAAATCTTTATTATTTATGTTGGTTTGAAGTTTTTTCACAACGTTTAAATGTTGTCATCTGGTGTAATAATCAAGTAATATATATATACTTTCCTTTCATCTTGAACGCACGCGATGTACACATCGTAATCATTATTTTCAAAAGAAAGATATTTTAGAAAATATAATATAATATAATATAATTAATAAACTACTCTTAAATATCATTTTCAGGGGAGTCGCACCGCATGACATTTTACTAACTTTGCTTTAACACAAAGACATTTAATCACAGACATATTCAAGTAAGCAGCCTATAGAAGAATTGCTTTTATAGTTTTTTTTTTAACAAAAAACAATGCGTCATGTTTTTGACTTCAAAGATTTTTTTCAAAACGTGTCCTCATTCTAGGGTGTTGTGAGGTTATTATGCAATTAATGGTTTGTTTTCGCCACTCTGCACACCCAGGCGGCGAGATACATGTGCGCTGCTTTGACACGCGGTGTGAAACAAGGTTTACCAAGTACCACTTAAAAGACAAATCGAAAACACAGGTCAGCTTTAGGATTTGCATTTTACATCAAACTTAAAATAAATGTGCTATCACATCGGCATTTTCACATGCCGACAATAAAAATAGATCAGCTGCTTTGGGATAAATCTTCATAAGGTCTCAAAGCCCCATGAGGCCAGCCGTCACATGACAATGTTTTTCTCTGTTGTGCTCAAGGCCTTAATAAAATAAGACTTCTGTGGAGAAAAGATCTCGTCTTGGATCCAGCGGTACATTTCACCTCTTTAACCCTCTATTCTGACCTACATATGACGGCAAATTCTTTACATTTAATAAATCAGCTTGCAATAAAAGCACTGATCTAGGATCAGTGCGTGGCTTCCATTTCCAAAACAGTTTGATTACATGGACAAGGAGAAGCTGATCCCTGATAAGCACTCATTTCCTGCCACGCTATATGACTCGCAGGTGTAGATGCTGTTTGAATAGCCTGCTCTCGTGTGTCGCATTGTATTAAACTCCGCCATTTAACTCGTCCCACATGGTGAAGAATGATACCTCAAATCATCTGGCTTGTTGAGTAGAGGTGTGCTTTTTCTACGCGATCTGACTTGATTTTTTACCTTGCAGACAATAAATCAACCTGCATTGAATGAGTGTTCCTATTCACAGCTACTGACCGGAATATCATTGACACTTTTGACTTTTGAGCAACCGGCCTGGCAATCACCCTAGTATTGTGCCAGCGACTTCAAAACTACACCGGAGCCCATTAACTTAACTTCTTGATTAGTAAAGTGGATCTGAGACCGTTTTACAATCCATTAGAGGTCCAAGAACTCATGATCGAAGGTTGTAGGGACACCCAACTTGGTGGAATGGTCAGAAATCCCACCCACTGCTCTACCTGACCATGTGATTTCAATGAGACAAGACCTTGAGATGAATGTAATCTAGTGCTGCGACGCGTCACACTGTTTACATTCATTTCTTCTGCTCCTGGGAACGGAGAAAGTTCCATTCTATCACAAAAACCCAGACCACGATTATCAAAAGTATGGGAATACTTTAAACAGAGGCCAAATAAAACGCTCCTTTGTTCCCCTTGCAGAACCGAAATGGCGTTCCACCTGTGGAATTGGATCTCTGCCAAATTTTTGCACGCGCAAGATCATATTTTGAGCGTGAACTGAGTCGAGGAGAAATAGAATATATAAGAAAATAAGAAAATATTTCGAGCGAACGAAAATCAGTTTTGCATTTCACAGAAGTTTATTTGGATGTGCGCGGACGTTCTCTTTCACACGTTCAAGGTTTGAGTTGCTCGCGCTCCTGATTCCCGCCCCGCGCGCTCGCTAAGACTCGCTGCATTACAGACAGAACAAGAGGAAAAACACATGGTTCAGGAGACGTTTGTTCAATGGCTTGAACACTTTCAAAGTTCCTTTAAGACTGTAGAGAAAGTCTTTGACACTCTTCATGTTAAAGTTCAAATGTCTTCCACTGGACGAGCACACATAATGACTTATTTTTAATCAAAATCAAATCGTATTATTTCATAATGGCGTGTCCCAGTGTTTCTACACCTCAATGAACTGCTGAATTAGTTCTAACTTCTTACGTAAAAAAGATCACTAGATTAATAAAAAAAAATCGTTAGATTAGTCGACTAATCATAAAAAAAATCGTTAGATTAGTCGACTAATCATGAAAAAAAATCGTTAGATTAGTCGACTAATCATGAAAAATAATCGTTAGATTAGTCGACTAATCATAAAAAAAATCGTTAGATTAGTCGACTAATCATAAAAAAATCGTTAGATTAGTCGACTAATCATAAAAAAATCGTTAGATTAGTCGACTAATCATAAAAAATAATCGTTAGATTAGTCGACTAATCATAAAAAATAATCGTTAGATTAGTCGACTAATCATAAAAAATAATCGTTAGATTAGTCGACTAATCATAAAAAAAATCGTTAGATTAGTCGACTAATCATAAAAAAATCGTTAGATTAGTCGACTAATCATAAAAAAAAATCGTTAGATTAGTCGACTAATCATAAAAACAATCGTTAGATTAGTCGACTAATCATAAAAATAATCGTTAGATTAGTCGACTAATCATAAAAAATAATCGTTAGATTAGTCGACTAATCATAAAAAAATAATCGTTAGATTAGTCGACTAATCATAAAAAAAAATCGTTAGATTAGTCGACTAATCATAAAAAAAAATCGTTAGATTAGTCGACAGAAAAAATAATGGTTAGTTGCAGCTCTAATGTAAAAGCCCTCATGCGATAGATAGTATGAAGGGTGTTCTGCTCCAGGAGAGCTGCTCCAGCCCTCGCTCTGCAGGAAGTACAGGTATCAAGCTCATGACGTAACTCACCCCAATCTAGCAGGGGAACTTCCTCAACATCTCACAATGGGTTTGTGGGACATCTCAGCTATCATGCTGCTAGTTATTCCTGCTCCCCACACTTTGCCTAATTATCGCAGCTCAGCCTTATCAGGAGGACACTGACAGGATGAAGCATTTCCTCCTGAAGACAACATTAGTCTAAAAGTGAAACGTCTTAGATGAATCACCCACATGAGGCAGCAAAGTGCCCATCACATGGTTTCCATTTTGGAGCTATTGTGATTTGGTTACAATGCATTATAATGAACTGCAGGAGCGATCATTTATAATTCATGTGGGACAGAAGTCTGGAATCTTTTTTGTTTGTTTGTTTATTTTGCAACATTGAAACATTTTCAAATTGCATTGTTTGAATGGATCTCACAAAGTCATGTATTTTTCATACCAAAATCAAATGAAAAATAAAGACATTTTATTTCGCATAAAGAAAATGACTGTAAAGCAAAAAGCTTGAACCAAAGATCACATAAAGATATGTACTTGTAACAGCCAACAAAATATTGTATGGGTCAAAATTATCGTGTTTTATGCCAAAATCATTAGGATATTAAGTAAAGATCATGTTCCATGAAGATATTTTGTAAATTTCTAACCGTAAAAATGTATTTTTGTGAGTGGATATGATTTGCTAGGAATCCATATGGAGAACTTTAAAGACGATTTTCTCAATATTTAGATTCCAGATTTTCGAATAGTTGTATCTCAGGCAAATATTGTCCTATCCTAACAAACCATACAGCAATGGAAACTTATTTACTCAGCTTTCAGATGACGTATACATCTAAAAAAAATCAAAACAGGACTGGTTTTGTGGTACAGGGTCACATATATTATTTTAATTGTAAAGTATCCATAGAGTCAATACATCACAGTATGTGTTGTACTGAATTTAATTTGATTTTAAACTTGGTTTGATGGTTGAGAATTATTTTTTTTGGTTCATGTTCATGTGATAATGGTCCTAAAAAATTGGCTTCATTTCATTTATGCAAAATATAATTTTATATATTTTTTTCTTGATTTTAGGTGATTATGACCTGTACTAGACTAAAAAGTTAATTTAATAAATTATAATGAATTTCCATGCTCAAAACGCACAAATATTGGTTTGTTTTGAGCACAATAAGCACACCTTCATGAACTGAGGGCATTGCTTCTGCTGACAACCGGTCGGGCCAGTTTACAGCCCAAAGGATAACATTTCTCAAGTACACTTGGGACACGACTTCAACAAGGTCGATTATTAGGTTAGAGGGTATAAGCTTAAAGGTGATGCTTGTTTTTTTGGAATGTGGATGCAGGTCAAACAGAAATATGCAAATTTATTTACAGTTACAATGTTGTCTTCGTGCTTCGGTTCACTTCCAGAAGGGAACATTTCTAAAAGGACCAAAATTTGTTAATAAAAGTCACGTGTGAGTTAACTATTCTCTCATTGCTCATACACTGTAAAATCCAATAGTGATTTTAACTCATACTTTTTAGTTAACTTTACTTAATGTCTTAACTTAATTGCAAAACTCTAGTAATCTGGACTATTCACATACTATGTCTTGTTTTACTCATAAACCCCAAGTAAAGATTAATTGATTGGTTTGAGTATCACTTTGTCAAGCAAAAAAAAGAGTTTTGAGGCGGGGCTTTTCTTAATAGACTCTTCCCCATTTCCTCCACTTCGGCAGTTTTCTTTCTCTGTTTGAATTCACTGATTTGCCAAAGTCATCTTAAAAGTTCAATTGTCAATTCAACTGAATAATTTGAGTGAACATCACATAAGCTGACTTCATAAATTGACATTGATTTTCCTAAAATGTTTTATTTTGGACTAACCATTATGGTGGATGGTGTTTCGTTTGCTTGGGCACTTCATGTATATTTATATATATTTATATCTGTATTCTGATTTGTTGCAGTGATGCAACAAGAATTCACAGGTCATATATTCATATGTGACTGAAATTCACAATATATATATTATATATGAATATTATGTATTCATATATTATTAAAATATGAATTAAACGTATGTGTTTTATATATGAATGATGTGGCTTCGTACTTCATTCCAAGTAATGATCATTTATTAAGTTAATAGTAGCATTTATAAACACGTATGAACAGTTGGTGAAACTTTTAAGTGGGTTGATACAATTCCTCTAAATTTGTGACAATATTTAGTAATCGACTACACTTGTGTCACACAGACTTCAACATTCAGCATGCTATACACAACAATGGTAACAAATTTTATTTAAAGTAAATTATCAAGTACACTCTACAGTTCTTTTTTAGTCACTAGAACTCACGTGTAAGTCAACTATACTTACAACATACTATTCCTATTTCACTTTACTTAGTTTTTTTAAGGCAATCGGTTTCCTAATATTTTCCTAGTAATGTGAACACTAATAGAAAGTTAACTCAAACAATGATTTTAAGTCAACAGTACTTCACTATACTTGATTAACAATTTGTCTCTACAAATTGTGTTAAGTTACGCCAACTAATCATTAATACTCTACTTTACTTAGAAATTTGAAGGCAATCGGTTTCCTCACTTTTTCTAAGTAAAGTCAACTTATTGCATTTTACAGTGCGTCAGGATGACATCCAACAGTCCGCAGGTTTATTGTGGCTTTCTGACGTTATATTACTTTATTATTCTTAGCAGGCTTTGTTCTTGTACCTATTTCGGAGAAGAGCAATCGGGCACAATTTTTAAAATGAAAAGGTCTTTGCTCCAGGTTAATTGTCAGAGGCCTTTCCAAAAAACATCGCTTCTTTTCACGCAACGGACATAATTACCCATCATACATTGAGATGCAGCCTGGTTCTTTGGGTCAGATTGCTTTCTCACCACAAGCGAACCACTCCAGACTTTTCAAGCTGGCTGAGACCATCTCGGTCAGGCGATGAATGTTTTTTCGGATCCATACACGATTGTTGTGTACATATAAAAACATAACCAAACTAAGGGAGAAAATGTGCCAGGTTCTGAAACAAATGCTCCAAATGAGACAGGTGTGAAAACACCCTTAGTTGGCCAAGATACACAAACACAGAAGCTCTGCTATCAGTATATGAATGCATTACAAGTAACGAGTTATGTAAGTTTTTCAAGTAACCATTACTTTTAAATTTGCAACAAAATATCTGCGTTATATTTTCAAACCGCAGCCACGATTCAGCAACGATTCAGAGACATCACGAGTAAGGTGTTGTGTGCGCAGTGTAAACATGATGGTTCTACAATAAAAGTCTGTAAGCGGGCATTTCCTTATCTCACAAAACCAGACTCAGTACTCCTCAAAACGAATAAAAATAGTGAAACGCAAACTGAGAATATGACACAAACCTGCAACAATTAAATATGTTGAATTACACAAACATACTCCATGTATTTAATCTCACTTTATTAATTTCTTTGCTGCTGACCTTTGTCGATCAAGCAAAAATGACTTTAGATAAACATCACGTGTTTCATTTTTTGGTTTTTATTGCTGAAGAGTGTTGAACGTTCTTCTCCTGCGATCCAGCACATGCATCTGAAAGATTTGTTTGAGCTGCGCCCCCTACTGCACAGGCGTGAATTTATATTTCCTTCAGCTTATTCATTTCACTATGGGTGAGAAAGGGCCTTTAACATTTGCCAAAAATAGGACTTTTGTTTGTTTGTTATTAAAAAAAGTCCAGACGAGAAAAAGTAACAAACACAATTCCTTACTTTTTAGGGAGTAACAGTATTATAATGCACTACTTTTAAAATGAACTTTCTTCAACACTGCCTACTACAGTACACAAGTTTTGTGCTGCAATCAGTGTCGAAAGTAAAAAATTTTAGCAACTACCTTCCTTTTTCCTCCTACTTCTGTTTTAAAATGTGAAAAGGTTCATGACTAGAGTAGAGTTTAGTTCTGCATATATCCATCAAACATTTACCAAGCACTTCTTCATATTAAGTTTGGCAAACATTATTTGTAGACTAGATTCAATTTTTTTTTTTTTTTAACAAACAAATTAGGTTTGTCTAGCTGCGCTCCGTTCCATTGCATCACAGTATCAGGACTCAGTGTCACCAGACGCCTCTGTTATAATTAAAGTGACACAAACTGAACCCCTCAGCTCCGCCTCCATCCAGGTGGACAACTCGAGCTTCCACATTTATTAAAAGCCAACGAGAGACACAGAGGCAAAGTGAAAAATGGGTGTTCGGTCTTTCAGAAGCAGATTGTAATCCCCACACTGGAGATGTGGGAGTTGTTTGATGGTGGAAATCCCCTGGGAGTGTGAAAATGCACAATTATCTAATGCTTTTGCAACTATATGCATTACTAAGTATAGACCTACTGTACTAAAAAATTAACTGATAGGATCACAACCATTATGTGAACACACTAAAAAGGTGGCTATAATGGGAAACTGCCAATGCGACATGTTTTCATGAGGCACTTCAGCATTAACCGGACGAAATCATAACCAACTTGTGCGATGTGGAATAACCCTTTTGATTAAATGCTATTTTACAAGCAATATCTGAACTGAATCCCTGCATATGAATATTACTGTGTTGCAGATGTATGTGAGCTGAGCGGTGTGTCTGATTTCACAGTATTCATAAAACAGAAGGTGAAAAGTACAAGGATGACCTTCTACTTCTGTTGAGATATTGAAGTGTGCATCCAATGAACACTTAACTATCCCATGAGGCCACGGGAGAGGAGTTGAGAAAGGCAGTGAAACTAACAAAAAACAGTGTTGGTCAAACAACAACAATATATGACAAATGTAGAACGAAATTGTTCTTAGATAATGCACTATTTAAAGGGACAGCCATTCGTACCGGTGCCCAAAACCATAGCAAACATTAACGAGTGCACTCGTTCAATCCCACAATGCACCGAATTCAGAAGATGGTGTTCACAGCACTTACGTTGCACTTAGTGTGTGAATTTTGCTCACTCATTCAGTGGAGTAATATAGGGAATAGTGAATATATAGGTGTAGCCAGGGGCTGATTTATTAGGATACGACCCAAATCTTTCTATTCATTTACAAGTGAATTTTGACTGTTGTTGTGACTTTACTGACATTTTCAGTATACTGAAAAAATACTGAAACAATGCCAATTTTATTAACATGCATATGCATACCGTTTTGCTCATTGTAAACACACGTTACACGAATGCATCGAATTACTTTAATAATAAAACCGTAATAAGCAAGACTGTGTGCGTCTGCTTGCTTTTAAAGCGCGAAATATGTCAGGAAACGAGTGCGCGTGACGAACCGAATCGCTGAATAGGTTTTTAAAACGGACTTGTCAAAAGAAAATGAGTCACTAGAGAGGACAAGCAATTCAACAATAAGTGAGTTAAATAAAATCCGAGCACCACTCAATCCCCCGCCCACAGTTTAGCCCACGCACCCGAGTGTAAACAATGACAGTTATGCACAATATACAACACCATACATGTAACGCGCAAATTAAACCATAAATAAAACCCTGGAGCTGTCTCTACTGTAAACGCTCTGTACAATGGAAGCTGTTTGTCGACGCGCTGGCTGTGCAAAAGTGGCCAAACATAGCCTAATATCGCGATATAAAGATGAACAACGCGTTATTCTTTTGCAATCCTCACAAAAAAAAGCCACTCGAGAGCGTCGGTGGATGAAAGCAGGAGCGCTTCGAGCGCCAGGAAACACTGTTTTCAGACACATTCGCTTCAGAAACGCCCCTTCATGGCTTTAAAATGGCAGCAGCACATGAGGAGCTCTTATTTCCTTAATTCTTACCACTTCATGAACCAATTTCCCTCGAATGCATGTAAGTGTATGTGGAAAAGCGAGGTTTGAAAGCTAATTAGGAAAGACCGTGTCACAAAATCTCCCAGCAAAACGCCATTTAATTGTAAACAAGCGCACTTCCTTGTATCCAACTTTGATCATGGTAAATTCACAATGCTATACGCCCATATTTTGCATCTCAATAACATCAACCGATAATCAATGTTAACCCACAAGCGACAAGTGCATCATGATTTTAATACAAGCCCCCAAAAAAAGCGAAAGTAAAAGGCTGACATGTAATATTTACACTGTATTTGCATTTCAAAAAGAAAACAAGCACCATACGGTTAAATCTCCAGCAGTTTACACGTTTTCTCCCTCCCCCCACTTTTCTTCCCATGCCATTTCTGACGTGCAATTATTATCATGACATACAATAAAGCAAACACTTCAATACATGAACAAGTCAACAAGCGCGTAATAGGAAAATAAGACACTGTAAACTCACATACCCATCCATTGCACAGAGCAAAACAGAGGCGAGGTGAAATAACAATGCAAGCACAGGAAAATGAAGAAACGGGTGCTGCTGTTACTACAGTTCGACTCCCCAACACAAATTCACTCTCTCAAGCACAAAGGCACGCACACACTTCCTGCTCCTGACGTGAACACACACACACACACACCACACACACACACACACACACACATACATGCATGTACAGACGCTTCTCTGTACAAAATGGCCTCCCCCTTTCAGCAGACACACCTTTGAAGAACCTCGTAATGTAATTGTTGTTGTTGGACGTTTTGTTGAAAGCACTAATATAGAGTTCGTTATTGCGCGCGACAACAAATTCACTGTATTTAGCTCCTGGTTTGGGGTAATTCAATTATGGTATCAGCACAGATCTTGATCCTGCGATATATTTATTAATTAAAGCTATTATATATATATATATATATATATATATATATATATGTATAAAATGATATAAAATCCTTTTATATATTTAAAAAGTGTAATATATATATATATATATAATGTTATAAAATCCTTTTATATATTTAAAAAGTGTAATGTTATAAAATCCTTTTATATATTTAAAAAGTGTAATATATATATATATATAATGTTTTAAGACCGTTTTATATATTTAAACGATCGTTTTATATATTTATATATTTAAAAAGTGTAAAATATTATCTGGAAAATATTTCCATATATATAATGTTATAAAATCCTTTTATATATTTAAAAAGTGTAATATATATATATATATATATATATATATATATATATAATGTTTTAAGATCGTTTTATATATTTAAAAAGTGTAGTATATATATATATATAATTTTTTAAGATCCTTTTATATATTTAAAAAGTGTAATATATATATATATATATATATAATTTTTTAAGATCCTTTTATATATTTAAAAAGTGTAATATATATATATATATATATATATAATTTTTTAAGATCCTTTTATATATTTAAAAAGTGTAATATATATATATATATATATATATATAATTTTTTAAGATCCTTTTATATATTTAAAAAGTGTAATATATATATATATATATATATATATATAATATTTTAAGATCCTTTTATATATTTAAAAGGTGTAAAATATTATCTGGAAAATATTTACATATCATTATCCATTTTTCTGCCCATCATTAGTGTATTGTAACCTTAAATAAAAGCCTTAATAGAAACATATAACTGTCATTAATCATATGATTACAGACCAGTCTTTAGAAAACAGAATAAAATGATAATGTCTATAAATTTAATTAAATCTATGTAATTATTTATTCATAAATAAATATTATAATAATTTGGTTTTTAATTTATTTGCATATTTATTTATTTTTTAATATTTTTCTCAGACCCCCTGGGGGTCCCGGGCCCCAGTTTTAAAACCGATGAATTAAGGCAATGGAGTCGATACACTCATTTTGCTCTCTGGCATGTGTTTTCCTAACATGAACTCCTTATCAACCATACGAAGTGTTGTTGTGCATTGAATTTTTAATTAATTATTGTCACCCAATTATGCGGTTGTTTTTAAATAATAACTATTTTTATAGGCATAACACGACAAGACAGCAGTGGAGATGTTATCCTCACAGCACTTCAAGCATGTAAGAACTTGTTACACTCGTTGGACCGGCTGAACTGCAGTCTTGTGCTCACATGAAACGTGTGTCACAAAAAGTACTGTGTAATCGCACATTTATAACCTACATGTAAACCTTTCCAGTGCACTGAGAATTTGAATCAGCCTGTAATTGTAACACAGAGAGTATAGTTCACACCTGGGGTTTTTAAACTGGGAGAAGCAAGGGAGAGCCAGATTTTGTGTGGAAAACATATGAGAAAAAGAACATGTA